>JAOUZG010051635.1:662647-763455 GCA_026289955.1 Argiope argentata | reverse complement strand
TATATATATATATATATATATATATATATATATATAAATGCAACTCGAAATGCGTTGCTAAGCGCAAAACTAGAGAACGGCTCGACCGATTCGGCTAATTTTTATTTTAATATTTTCGTTAAGACACGAGGATGGTTCTTATGGAGAGAAAAAATGAAAAAACTGCGAGGAAAATAGTTAAAACGACACTTTTTTACTTTCCCGCCAAAAATCTTCATTTCCTTCCCTCACATCGAGTAAGATAGCAGGAAGTAATAAATTATCATTTGTTTAGAAAGAAAAGCACGAAGTCAGTTGGTTTTCGTTTGTAGATAACGGGATGTTTAAAAAAGAAAGAAAATAGTTGCTTTTATTATTAGTCTGTATGAATATTTAATCTAATGTCTGCTCGAAATAAAGTCTGGGCAGGGAAGAAAAAAAAATGACAAAGCGAAAAAAACTTTTGTAAAAAGAAAAGTAGAGAAGAAAAAAAAGGAGAGGAAAGAAAAAGAAAAAAAGAAAAGAAATGAAGGGTGTATGTGTGTCACCATTATTTCCTTTGTGCGTGGCATTTTCCAAGCTGTTTTTAAACTTTCGCATCTCTTGAAAACCAATTGTGTCTTTATTTGTTTAGTGTGTTTACATTTATGAAAATTTGAATCTCATTATTCTATAAAAACAGAATTTTAGACCTTTCCTTCCACCATTTAAGTAAAATATCAATTTCGGGACAATCATTGCTCGGATAGAAAGAGAAAGATGAGTAGTATAATGAACAGAACATCTGAAGAAAATAATACTATAAATGAATTATATGATTATCAAAATTTGTTTGGTTTAAATATATTTTGGTGAAAAACCTGTTATGAGACACAGCTACATAAAATATTATATGAAAATTTTAGCGAGCATTAATACTGGCGAGCCGACTGGTCGCCAAATGCGGCTAGTATATATATATATATAGTTTGTTATATGCATTTGCATTGGTCATTCTACAGACAATTTTTACGAAAACTTATAATTTGGTATGTAATTTTGTAACTAACTACAATTGTAGTTTTTTTTAAAAAAATCAGATTTTAGTTTAGGTGATAAAAAAGAGTTTCTAAAATGCATTCTGTATTTTCTGGTGTTTTTATATTAATTACTTTAGGTTAATTATCAAAAGTTGTACTCTAGAGTCAATCTCCAAAACTCGATCTTTTGTCACTATTTGCCAAAGGCATACAGTTAATTTATGTGACTGTTTTCTTTTCTTTCCTATAAAGCACATAATTGTTATGTGTTAAAATAAAAATCTGAGCATTCATGGCTTTGCCCAAGGTTCATAAATTCATTTAGAAGAAAGGTACAATTTTATTTTAGAGTATACAAGAAAGTAATTAGGACACAATTACTAATGGTTTTTATCATTTATTGTTCAAGATGAAAATTTTCAATGGCATTAAAAACGTTATTATTGAAAAGATAATCTATAAAAAGCATTTCAAATTTTTCAAGCAAAGCCAATGTTAGAAAATTTAGCTTATGTTTACAAATTTAAATCAAAATCCAAGCTCTTTATTTAGTCTTAAAAAATTTTTTTTAACAATTTGCTAATTAGTAGACATCCCCCGTCTTCCCCTAAAAAAATTGCTTCATAGTATTTTGATCAAAATTTGAAAAAAGTTATTCAATAATTTTTCATTTTTTTAAATACAAAAAATGTACATTTTAAAATCAAACAATATTTATTTATCAATATCGCAAACATTCATTTAATTAAGAATAGCAAAATGTTTCTTATGGTTTTTATTATACAATTCTTCTTATAATGGAATGAGAAAAGTAATCCTAAACATTATTTCAAACATTAGCCATTATGATTTAATTTTTGCATTTGATGCTTTCCCAAAAATTTACAAATGAAGAAACATTTTTGTTACAGTTTTGTTACTTTTCTAAAGAAGACAAGGTTTTGCTTGTAAATAAAATTGCATTTTTAAAAATATTAAAAATATCCCAAAAAACTACTTTGATTAAAGATTGCAGACTGTTCTACTTTCCTTTCCATTAGGTGTTGCCTTATATGAACATCTCTTATCTTATGTTTTAACTGAAGACCAGTTGCGAGAAAATGGTTTTCCTCTCCCACATCTCACAGAATTGGGAAGAGCTGTCATTGAGGGAGTTTATGCAAATAAAACACAGTTTTGCAATGACCGTGAGTATAAAAAAAAATTGTGAATTTTCTCATCAAATAAAGGTGGTGGTAGGCAGATGTGAAATATACATTTACTTTGTAAATTCAAAATTAAATACTAGTAGCTTATCAAAATCATGTAATTACTGTTTCATTATCTTGGTAGTTGCAATTTTTCTTTTAATATCTTAAAATTTTATTATTTGGTGTAAAACAGATTCAAATTGTTAACAAGAGGGAAAAATCAGCAGTTTTGAAATGTTGGTGGTTTCATATATACATACATACATACATTCATGCATGCATGCATGCATGCATACATACATACATACATACATACAAACATACATACATACAAACATACATACATACATGCATACATACATACGAGTATGTGTGTGTAACATTATAAAGTATTTGTTATATGGTTCTTAGAAATATTTCTAGCAAAATACTAGAAAATCAGATGTAAATGTCCTTTTTTTGAGTTTTGCAATATTTTTTAAATGAAACATTTTACAAACAAAGCATTTAATTGTTCTTATTTTGATTGAAAAAAAGAAAGAGAGACCATACTTGATATTTTGTCGTTCTCCTCCTGCACTTGTATCTGGTTTATTAGTATAATTAAAATATTGAATGTCAAAGATGAAATTAAAAATTTATTGTATATTTCTTTTGATCATTTAAAACTCTCCACTAAGCTTTACAAATGTTACTGAAATATATAAGAAAATTGAATTGTTTAAAATTTTATTACTTTTTTATAGGAGAAAGGGAAAATTATTATTATGTAATGAAGTTGTTTAGCTGGATGCTGAAATCCTGTATTTCCTAGCAGAGTGTTTCTTAGATCAATACCTTTTCTTCCAATTAGTCTTAAAAGTATCAGTAACAAGGACAATTTATTTTAATTTTATGTTTTTTGCTCATGTAAAAAAAATTTGAATTCAAAAATTCTTTAAATTTATTTCAGCATGAAATAGTTTTGTTTTTTTAAATGTTAAAAGAGGAAGAAAAATAACTGTTTTATAAACTTTATGAGAAATACCTGCCCCCTACCCTCCAAAAAAGGTCAAATTAATTTTTTCTCATTCAATTTGCAAAATAATGGGAATTTTAGAATTTTTTAGGAATAAAGCTTAATGTTTTAAAGTTCATTATTTAAAATATTTCAATATTTAAAATTAAAACAAATCCCTAAAGGTTTCTCCATGTCCTAAATTGGTACATACACACATTTATAACCAAGGCCCAAAAATTGTTGAAATATGTGAAAATGAAGCATGTGTCTATAAAATTTGTTCATTTACACATTCATATTTAAGTAACTTGAAACTGGCTTTTGCAATAAATGAAATTTTAATCATAGAGAAAATAATTTCTGAAGATAAGTTGCTTATTTATATTTCACAGCTTTCAAGCGCACATGCTGTAGATGTCAAAAGACTTATTATGTAAATGTGGATGGAGATTATGTACGAGATGAAGAATGTGACTTTCATTGGGGTCGTTTGTGGAAAAGGCGAGGTTAGTAACTTTGTTTAAAATGGAACTGCTATTTATATATTTAAAATAATCTTCAAAAAATAATTACCATTCCCCACCAACCCCAAATATTATAACTATTGTATCACTTTTTGTTTCATATAAATGCTGATAACATAAAGATATATACTCATTAGTTGCCTGCCATCTGTTGCCCTCTGCTTTTTAAAGAAATTTCTAAGATCTTAATGTACTGCATATTTTATACAGGGAAAAACAATAATAATATTCCAATCTCAACCACACTAGAGTTCATTCAGAGTCTCCGGATATATTGCCAATCATGTACTGCCACCACTTACCTCCCCCCATCTTTAATTTTGAAAGAATTTTCTACCCCAAAGCTATTGCATTGTATAGGTATTTTTTTTTAAATTGAAACATAATTGTTTTTGTCAATGTTAATTTTGACTGACCCCTAAATACATCACCAATGAATACTTTCCCAACCACATTACCTTAATTTTCCCCCTGATTTTTTAAAAAACCAATTTATTTTATCACTTTGCATGCTTTGTATGATGTTTTCAAAAAAAAAAAATATTTTCAAATATAGTGAATGAAGTTCTCAACTGTTAAGCTAATTGGTCTTGATTAAGTGCATGGTTAAAATGCAGATTTAAAAAGTATTTTCTATACAAATATGAGACTTGGGTCAAATGAAAATTTGGTGGTGTTATTAAAATTATGTTAATCATGCTGATAGCATTAACTTACATCTTAGAAATTCCTTTCAAGCTTCAATGCTGTTTACATTCTTTTCTGATTTGATTTGTTTTCTCTTTGTAGGTGACCTTAGGGCCTAACATTTTACTGTAATCTGATTTTGGCACCATTTAATGTCTCATATGACCTCTACTTTTTTACCTTCCGATTAATCTCCCTCAAATCCGAAGTTCAACCAGCCATGTTTTAGTCCCTTTCTCTCTAATTTCAAAGAAGGTGAAAGACATGGATAGATTGTCCACTTTTTCACAGATGTATGTATTTGTGTAGAAATAAGGCTTAGTTTTTTTAACTCTCTCTTTCTCATGTTCTGATGAAGGACAACATCGTCATCCCTTTGGAGTCATCCACAAGAAATCATCTTAAAGTCAGTCATCATTTGGTTTGTTTAAGTAAAAAATGTCCTGTGTTTATTACACACATTATTCTGTTCGTGGAACTATAAGTATCAAATTATGCATGAAAAAATTCAATTAAAGCTATACATAATAAGTATACTTCTGAGTAAAGCTTAAAACAAAAAATTATTATGAAATGTGAAATAAGTTCTAAATTTGAATAATCTATTTGGTATTATTTATAATTAATTTTTAACAATTTATGCATGTATATTTATTGTGATTTGAACATTTTAATTCTGCATTTCTATTTTTAATTTGTAGTTGCTGGTAATCTTGAGAGTCGCTACACATGTTGTCAAGGGGATTCGGAATCAGATGGTTGCTGTGTTGGTACGGTAAGAATACTCACATTTCTGAAATTTTAAAAATTAAAAATGGCAAGCATGGCAAATTCCATGTTTGGAACTGTTGTAGATTTGTAAATAAATAATTAATATTCTGCTTACCTGTTTCAGAGCATTACACTATTAATTTCTTTACATGGACATCTGATCCACTTTAAAAACTGTCAACATTTTTCAACCTGCCTATTTAACATTTTGCATTGAAAAAGGGTGTCCTTATTTTCTAAGCCCTTTTATTTTTATTAAATTTTTAAACCCTTGTATTATTAGTCTTCAATTAAAGTTAGATGTTTCAATTTGTATATTCTTCTCCTCCAAATCTTATTAGGGCCATGTATTTGAAGGCTCAGAAACGCATGCTTTAAAGGGGTTTGTTAAAACTCTTCCAAAAACTCCACCTGCAGATAAATATTATGGAATTTATGCTTTAGATTGTGAAATGGTGAGTAGATATATATTTTTTCTGTGTGAATGAAAAACCGAAATTTTAGTTTCCAATGTATAAATTTCTAATGCCTCACTTTTTTTATTTTCTTATGACTGTGTAGCTTGATTTAAATTTAATTTTAGTGTTATACAACTGCCGGTGTAGAATTAACAAGAGTCTCTGTTATCGATCCAGATTTGAAAACAGTATATGAAACCTTTGTGAAACCTCATCATAAAGTTCTTGATTACAATACAAGGTATATTACTTCTGCTTGTCATTATTTCTAATTCTTGGATTGGGTTTCATTAAAAATCATTCAAATGATTTAATTTCATTATTTATTTGTGATTTTATTACCTTTTTATTAAATTTGTTTTGCTTCTCATCATTGTTCAAGGATATTTAAGTCAAATTATTAGTTATATTTTTAATTTTTGAACCATTTAACCTGGCCAACAAGTATTGAGAAATTTAACTTGTCTATGCATAGTTTAGAAACAAGACCGACTATTGCATTTAGCTCATGAACAATTGTGTATTAACTATAATTTTATTTCTGTATTAATAGTTTATTATACAAGTATGTATTCATCCCTACTATAATCTTGATGCATCTGATGCTTTATAGCTATACCTCATCAATCTCCCCCCCCACCCCACGTTCATAAATAATATTTTTGGTATCAAGCTTATCTTATAGATAGAATACTGTTTATCCTTTTGCATTATCACATACATAAGGATTTGGTTTATTGCCCTTGATTGATGGCAAAACACAAAATTGAATACGAAGTTTAAAAAAAAGAAGGTTTTGTTTTCAAATTACTATGAAGAATTCACTTGGGTCTTAGACTAAATATAATCATTTGATAGAAAGAGTGCAGCATTTGTTGAAACATGTTTTGAGTTTTGAATAAATTACATATTTTAATTTAATTTTTTTATTCCTTTACTTTTCAGATTGTTATTTTAAAAAGCTCAACATTGAAATTATTTATGAATGAAATTGACATTTGATTAATCAAGAAATTTAAGATTAGAGCACAATGGCTATGAAACTAAATACCTACAAATCTTAATTGTGCTAAAATTTAGTGATTTGAAACAGTATTGTAAAAGAAATTGTTTGAAATATCATTGTAAAATGATGAGACCAGCAATATGTAACAGATCATGTTATAAACTGTAAATTTGACAAAATTCTTTAAAATTATCACTTAAAACAGTTTTGAAGCCTTAAAAAGAAGAAAAAAATCAGTAAATTTATTAGAAAATATATATTTTACATTATCTTAAAAATTTATCATTTAAAATTTTCAAACCTTTAAAAAAAATTCAAACCCTGAAAATTTAGTTTATTTCTCTCTTTGAAACTATTATTTTAGTTGTTAAGGCACACAGTAAATATTGATTCAACAATTTATGTGCCAAATATACATTTTCTTTTTTATTACTTTTTTTCATGTTGAGAAAGTGAAACGTCTTTAATATTGTTACGTTTTTAGCATAGCAGGTTCGGATTGAATGGGCTTTATTTCAGGACAGCACAAACAAATTTATTTACAGCTATTTCAGGATGACTTGATAAAGTAAAACTTCGGATAAACACAATCCATCAGTCAACAGTCACTTACAGCATAAATGCAAGTCTTACGCACAATAAAAACAGACTTCAAAACAGCTATCGTATAGCGCAGCAACAGTAAATCACAGTGAGCTCAATAATACAACATTAACAGCAAACGTAAACACAGCTCTGTAATCCGCTAGTCCAGCGAGACGCTTCTCTTCCGAGAGAAAACTCTCAACTAATTAACACTTCGGCAATCCGTCCCTTATATAGCGGAGCCAGCGCGGGCCCAAAAGCACGGGAGCTTTACATAAAATCCAGCGGCTACCAGACTATTCCTTTCGCCAAATCAACCCGGCCTGGGCGAAACCTTCGTCAAACGTCGCCAATTTCGGCGAACTTCCTCGGCGCTCGCCCGCTTGTAACAATATATTTCTCACAAAATTTTAATTTTATGACACATTGGTGTTTTAAGAAATTAATTATTAATTCAAACATTAACTCTTTTTCTTGGACATCAAATAGCTGATAATTGTTCAGTTCTTTACTGTTTGAAATAACTTTTTACATTTATTATTTACAATATAAAAATTAAGTTAGCAAGAAATGTATCAAAAATGGGCTATCATTAATTTACTAATTGATTAAAATGTGAACAGAAAATTTCCTCTGAATCTGTATTGGAGAAAAGTTTGAAACAGAACATTTCTTTGAAATATATATATATATATATATATATATATATATATATATATATATATATTGCTATGAAAAAATTTTGTTTGAGGAAAATACCCACATTTCTGACATTATTATTTTTGATTAACTAGAACATTTCCTGTGTGAATATTTTTAAAATTAAATTGAAAAATGATTTTTATAATGAATATTGAAAAATAACCATGTTACATACATAAACATGGTAATGTTAGTTAAAAACTTTTAATCTGCATTTAGTTGACAGCATTTCTGAAATAAAATTATGCAGTTATTTATTTATATGTATATTTATAATGTTCTACTTTTATTAATTTGAAAATTTAAATACTTGAGGTGGACTTCCTTAACTCCCGCTTTAAACATCCCTCAAACCTTGATTGTGTACGGAAAGAGCACTCATTTTTTGTTTTAGTATTTCTTAGAAAGCAGAGTCGTTTTGTAATTAAGGAAAAAAGTTGAGTTTGCAATCAATTTGAATAGATTACTTTAGAAAGAATGATTTTTTTTTCAATATATATCAGAGAAATTGAACTAAAATTCCTTCAATGTCTGACTGTTTGATTTAGCAACAACGATGATCAATATTCTGGTTAGAGGATTAATGATGTGCTGATAAATTTTTATTCACCCAATATGATTAAAACTTAATTTTTTTATAGAAAAAAAAACAGTTTTAACTGCATACTTGTTAAGTCTTTGCGATTTATGTTCAAACATGTATTTTTCTTAATTCAGGTTTAGTGGTATCACTGAAGATAACTTGAAGAATGTCAGAACTACCATTCGTGATGTTCAAGCTGTTCTTCTCTGTATGTTCAATGATAAAACTATACTGATTGGCCATAGTTTGGAAAGTGATTTGAAAGCTTTGAAGGTAGAAATTGCATCAGTTTTATTTACTAAATTATTTATCAAGTGGTATTTATTAAAAACTGTCAATTAATTGCTCAGCTTTTTCTAAAACTGTTTTCAATTTCCTCTAGATATTTCATAAGACTGTTGTTGACACCTCAGTTGTGTTCCCTCATAAACTGGGTTTGCCATTTAAAAGAGCATTAAGAACACTGACTGTAGAAAAGTTGAATAAAATAATACAAAATGATGGTATGTTTTACTTTGTTTACTGACCATGATTATTAGCTATAAGTGTCCTTTTGCCTGTCTATTTCGATTTTATATATAAAAGAGAGGAAAGAACTATGTATATTACTAACTGTGGATAATAATGAGAGTCAAGGATGCTATTAATAGGATTAATTGAATGGTTGTAAAAGAAAGGGGGAAATGTCTACATTGCTGTACAGGTATATTCTTCAATTGTTTAAGATTGCATCCATTAACTTCTCTGATATTTTCAAATCACCACTCTTTGATCCATTATGGAAATATTTCTTAGAGTTGCCATTCTAAAATTTTCAAAAAGCATTTGCTTTATTAAGAAAATGTATTGTTTCATAGTTGATACCATGAAATTTGAGAGTGTTGGTTTGGCTGTACTCTAAGAATGAGAGTAATGAGTAATTTTAAACAAATTAATTTTAAAAAATTACAAAGTGCAATCTAAATAATATTTAATCATTATGAAGCACCACATAATTTTATAATTATAAAACAACATAATATAAAATTTACGGATGCTAATTAATTAGGAATGTTATGACAATAATGCACCAAAATTAAATTAAACTACAGCTTTTATATTTAAAAGAAAGTGCAAAATTAAACAGTTTTCAAAATGCTATAAAAATAATCGCAAAATTTCAGAGGGACCCCTTTGATAACTATGTAATTTGCCTGTTTGATAATCCTGCTCTACTCTATATTTTTCTATGGGTGAAATTTAATATATTTATGTTCTGATAGAAATTCTGTATTCTATTAAGTTTTCAGAATTTGATTAAATAATTATAAGTGAATAGTTTAATTAAATTTTAATTCCTGATGCCATTTTGTTTCAGTGTAATGAATTTAAAAGAAAAATTCCATTATTTTTTTTATGAAAATGATTTATAGATTAAAGATTTAAAAAAAAAGATTATTAAAACACTCCCTATTTTTTAGTTTCGAAATAAAAGTATCTTTGTAAGTCAATATGGAGATTCTTTGTTAATTATCAATATGTAAATTGTAACTTTTGTTGTATTTGATTTCAGTGGGTGGCCATGACAGTTGTGAGGATGCAATTTCTTGTATGGAATTGATGCTGTGGAAGGTGAAGGAAGATCTGAAAGGCACCAGATGATAAGAAAAACTGGCTCAAATCATTTCAGACTCAGGAAAGAAATTTTTGTTTTGCAAGCTTTTGTTTTAATCATTCATTGCTCTTATGTATCTGTTCGCCACCTCATGAACAATCATTGAAAATCCCTAGTAAATGTAAAAGAACCGGCAACTGTTTTTACTTTTATTAATTTCATATTTGTAATTTTGAAATAAAATATTTATGTAATATATCTAGTTTCCTTTTAGAATTATGTGTTCAGTGGACATAAATAGTGAATTTTGAATTATGTTTATTTATAGACTACCGAAAAGGAGCACTTTTGTTTATATTATTAAAAATTTTTTGATAAAAAGAAACAAGAATTTTGATAAGTGACATGCTTATTACATCATTAAAGATTTTGAAAAAATATTTCTCTTCATGTTGTTGTTATTGTTTGCTCTGAATTGAAAATAGAAAAGTTGAGTTCTCTTGTATTATTATTAATTTGACACCTTACAAGTTTGTTTTAATAAATATATGTTCTTTTACACTGCTAACCCCTCCCTTCCCATGTTAAAAATTTGAAGCTGTATCTATTATTTGTTCTATAATACATTTGCCTTTTGTTTTGTTTTCTTGAATACATTGAAATACTTATTTTATCTTATCAATATCTGCCTTTATTTCACTGCTTTCTTTTCAATGCACATGCTCTTGGTGATTTTTATTTACTGAATTTGGATTTTTTAAAAACCCTTCTCAAAATGTAGAAAGAAATAATATATATATATGTATTTGTTGTGTTCAGAACATCCCATAATTATATTTATTCTCTGACAATGTAAAAATTGTTAGCATTTCTACTTGTTTCTAAATGATTTTTTTTAATGTAACTGTGGGTAAAATAATTTTTTTGTTAAATGCTTTGTTGTAATAACCCCCTCCCTTTTTGTATTTTTGTGTGATTGTTTTCTTAAACTAAAATGAAATAATCTGTGTAATATCAAATTTAAAATTCAAAATAAATTAATATGTGTAATGTGTGTTTAATTTTTCTGATTTGTTATTTTGTTTTCAGTAATGAAATTTTTGAATTAAAATGTAAAATTGGAATTCAATGTAACTATTTACTAAGCCCAGTAATTTATAAATGTTTTTGTTTCTTTTTGATCAAATAAGAATCTTAAAAAATAATTTTCTATTCTTTTTTTAATAAGTTATTAAAAATCATTCTGGATTGGAATTTGATTCTTATTTGTAATTCTGTGTGATTTATTTGTGTGTAATGTTTATTTATGATGTTTGTGTATTTATTGTGGTTCTTTTTTGTTTATATTTAATCAAAAGAATTCATTATTCGATTTATTAAATTTCTAATGCCATTATTTTCTCTTCAAAGCTTAGATATGCCTTATGAAATTATTGTGAATGCCATTCATATGAATTTACTGTTTCGATTACATTTCATTTGATATTTCTTCTTTATTATACATAATGAGCTTATAGTTTAAATATTATGTTTTGCAGTATTAATGCTTTGACCAGGATGTTTTTAAATAATTGTATTCTTTTACTTTATACTCTCCTTTGATTTTATTTGCATTTATTGTTTAATTATACGTTCCTCGATCTAGTTCTGTTTTTATAACGTGTATGCACATTAAAAAGGATTATAGAAAAATAATTATTTAAAATATTTTATAAATATGTGTTACAATATTTCATTGACATATTCTTTACTTGTTAAAAACTATCTCGTAATTCCTTTATTTCATTTTTTTTTATTAAAAAAAATCCTTAATTTGTAGGTAAGTGTTACCCTATTTCTTATTTTAGAATATATACCTATCACTTGTTTGTGTTTCTTTCTTAATGTAAAATATTTTAATGATCTTTGTCATCAAGATATAAATAATCTTATTATTTATGAAATGCAAATGAAATTATTTCAGAGACATAAGTGAGATATTTTGTAGTTCTATTTTTTTATGACCTTTCCCCTTTTATAACCACATTTTCTGAAAGAAAATTTTTCATTGTTTTAATTATAATCTGTACCATCACAGAATAAGCAGTCTAATAAGTAGAAATTAATTAAACTTTTGTTATATTAGAACCTCAATATGCAGATGTAAATGTTGCAAAGTTTAATTTATTTTATATAAAAAAAAGTTATGCTTTGTAATTTTTTGGGTTGAAGACTATACAAAACAATTGGATTATCATAAAAATTTATTTATAGGATCATACAATGATTCTTCATTTAATACCATACAATATATCAATAATTGTTGAAATTGTGTTTACTGAAATTTCATACTTTTTTGACTATGACGTTATTTATCCTCCTCCCCTTTTTTTATGTTGTTTGTTAAACTGAACTTTTATTTTGCACTCTTAAGGTTTCTGCTTTTTGGAAAGTTTCATTTAAAGAAATATAAAACTAAATAGAATTTAGAGTAAAAATTTTATTTCCAATTCAGAAAAAGACTTATGAAACAAAAGCTAAATATAACATTTAGCCCACCATCAAATTTTTCTGTAAACAATTTTCATACTTCAAAGAATTTCTGCTGTAGAAAGAATTGTTGAAACAGCTTTCTTTAATATTTATTTATATTTCATATGAATATTTGTAATTGTAATCAATAGTTATACATAAATTTATTTGCAATTTTTAATTCTATTTATACAAATTATATTTTATATAAAAAAAGCCCTTTTTTATTGCTAAAAGTAAGATTTTAGAAAAAGTTGTTAAATGAAAGATGTTTCAAAATAGAAAGGAATTCATGAACTAATCAACTAAATAATTCAATTGCATTTGTTTCAGCTTTTAACTTTTATTCAACTTTTTTGTTTCAACTTTTATGTATTATTTCTGTAGTTATTATTAAAATAATTTTCAAATTAAATCCTTTTGGTATATTACTTTTTTACTATAATCATTTTTTTAAATTCCTATATGGCAAAAACGGGTCTAAAATGCTCCATTTTCTTGAGATTTTCAATGTTTGCCATCAATTTATTCTTAAACTTCCATAATTTAATAGAGAAGCTCTGAGATGCTCAAAAGTGAATGCTCCATTATTTTTCTGTATGGTTGAGCTTTATCATTTTAAAAATGATGTATTCTGAGTGTAAATATGTACTGATATTTTTGGATTATTTGAATGCATATTTCAAACGGGGGGGGGGGGGGGAAATCCTGTTTTGTGGAGAAAAATATTTGTGTAGTTGTTATTTTCTATTGTTATGAAAAGATTATTCTGGTACTTCCAAAGATTATTTCTGTGTGTCCTGTATTTGTAAATTTATGTGTGAAATAAAAATTAAAAGGAAATCATTGTTGATTCATTCAGAATGCAGCACCGACAGATTACTTTCAAACAATCTTGTACATTAAATATACTTTCTAAGACCACTAACTTTCCAAAAACTAACTTTGATGAATTTTTGAAATTGTTGACTTTAATTCATTTATATGACCTGATCACTAGCCGACTTGAATAATTGCAGAAATAATATATTTGTAAGTATCTGCTAAAAAAGAAAACCAGTGACCACAATACATCTTGGATTATCAAATAATATCCATGGCTGATACTAACAACAAAATATACACTTGTTTAACTATTTCGTAGCCTATACCAATTTACTTAATAAAAGTTTTTTTTTTTAATAAGTGAACATTTTATTTTTATATTTCGACTTATTAATGATTTATTTATTTTAGTAATTAAGTCAAAATAGATATATTTATTTGTCTTCTTATATGTGTATTCTGAAGAAAAGGTTTAATCTAATATTGAAATATTTAATTCACCGTAATTATTTACTAACGATTTTCTGATGTGCAAATATAAGTATTAAATTAGGAAAGGTTTTAAAGAAATGCTCAAATTCAAATAAATCTATGTATTTAAAATAATAAGGAAAAACAGTGAAATCAGAATCGGTTAAATATCTTGTCGGATTTTGCCAATCTTTGTTTCATTTGAGATTTAATGCCCCTTGGGTATACTATCACAGGTTGACTTGTGATTCAGTTGTTGACTCCCATTAAAAAAAACCGAAAACATATTACCGCACTACGTATTCTTATAGAGAAATATCGACAGAATTCCCAGACACAATGAAGACGCCGGTCTCATCTTGTGACTTCTGACTGCCATGCCTAATCAATATGGAGATTACTTTCTTCTGGTAGCCTGTTACTTTATCTATTGTTATGAAAATAGTATTTTTCGGCACCGGTTACAAATTAAATTAACGTACTGATAATACAGCGTTTTGCGTTCAAATAGAATATTCGTAAAAAAATATAGTTCACTTTTTAATGGGTACTCATTTAAGAGGAATAAAAATAAAATGCTCTTAAAATTAAGAAAAATATGTTTTTCTTGTCCTGGATCGACACCACCACTCATGGGGATTCTTGGAAAACCCTGAATGTAACAAGGAGCATTTCTACACAGTCATATAAATAATAATTTTCAAAAATCATCATTAATAAATTTTGGATATGAATCTTTTCCTAAGTAACAAATACAATGGACCAAAGAGAATATAAAAACTAAAGCAGAGATATTTTTTTCACTTAACTACCCTTTTGCTTACAGACAGTGCAACTGCTGTACTAGAATTTTTTTTTTACTTTTCCTTAGAGGGCCAGTATAACTATAGTACCAGTAGCGAGTTAAGTTCCGTTACGGTGGGCAGTGTGCATCTTCCCCAGGCACGTTTAGCCCTCTTTCCCCTCACTTTGGTTTCCTTGATGTCCTTTATGACTGTTCAATGAAGAGGAAACTTTCCTCCATTCAAAGACCATTTCTTCTTCATATTTCTGGTGCCTGTCGCACAACTCCATCATGAGCTCTACAAACCATTCGAAGTATTTCACCACTGCACATGCAATTGCAGTTTGAAGCCAGACTAACATCCATGTATCTCTTCAGAATTTTTCTTGTGCACAACATAACAGAGATTCAATCAGAAGAGCTGGAGAAGAAAGCAACTGGCTGGCCAGTTCACCCTTCACAGCATCTCAATCCCAACCAAATCTCATTGGAAGAAGGAATAAGTATATATCAAATGAACAATATCAATATCTTCACAGATGGCTCAAAAACAAAATATGTAGTTGGGGGTGCGTTTTTGTGTCCTGATAAATGATTCCTGGTCCTACCACCGGCCTGCCAGAATGACAATAATACCGTTTTTCAAGCTGAACTCACCGCACTCCATGAAACAGTAAAATATGCACCTCAGTTTTCAGACAACAATACATGTCGACAATGCATCATGGCATCTTCTCATCCAAAGAGTATAAACCAAATAGCAAGGGAAATTTTTGGTATCTTGCTTACAAATCAACAGTAAAAATCTCGTGGGTTAAAGGACATGCAAGGAAAAAGCAGACCAACAAGAAAACGACGTGACACGAAATAGGCAATCTTATATGCAAAAAAATAAAAAAATAAAAAAAAACTTTTTAAACCACTTATAAAAGCTTTCCTCCGGAAGGCCACACTAGATGAATGGCAAGGATATTGGAACAATGGTGACACAGGTAGAAAGGTTTTTAATACTCTGCCTTTATCCAACTTTCATCCCGCTAATTGGATCAGAGAAGAACACGGCACTTTTCTTGCCTACCTTAAAAGGTTCAACCTTTCTGAGAGTGACCAGTGCAGTTGTGGTGGGACTGGCACGGCACTTCATGATGCTACGGAATGCATCTTCACAATCTCTTGGCATGTGTGAAAACTATCACCAGAGCCATGGACTGCAATTTCTGAAAAGAGTCGCCAGCAACCGCCTTTCCAGGCAAAAATCCACATCACAATTAAATTTTCCCGTCTTCGTAGTTCTCAACATCGAGTCTCATACTCACAAAGACTGAGGGTAAAAGCAAGCGAGTGCCTGTCATACACTTCAATCAAACAGAGTTTCTAGTCGTTCCCACTAGCCAAATTATTTTACATCTGATTTTAATATTTTCATCCTCATCTAGTGTGTCATAAAAATAAGTAAGCACAAATATATTGTTACAAGCGGGCGAGCGGCACGAAAACTCGCCAAAGTTGGCCACGTTTGGCGAGGAGCCTCGCGCCAGCTTGATTGGTTTGCCGAAAGGAATAATCTAGTAGCCGCTAGATTGTTCGCGTTGTTTTGAGAATTTCCACGAGATTCAGGTGCACGCGCTTCTCGGCTATATAAGGACGAATAGCCGGAGCGAGTTAGTTAGTTGCTATAGTGATTTGATCGAGTTAGTTGAGAGTTTGCTCTGAAATAACAAGCGTCTCGCTGGACTAAAGGATTTGTGAGCTGTGTTTGCGTTTGCTGTTAACGCTGTGTTATTGAGCTCGCTGCGATTTTCTGTTGCTGTGCTATACGATAGCTGTTTTGCAGTCTGTTTTTATCGTACGTAAGACTTGAATTTACGCTGTAATTGACTGTTGACTGCTGAATTGTACTTATCTAAAATTTTTACTTTATCAATTATCCTGTAAATAACTGTAAATAGCTGTAAATAAATTTGTTTGTGCTGTCCTCATACAAAGTCCATTCAATCCGAACCCGCTACGCTAAAAAACGTAACAATATGTATACCTTAACAAATTCTATATTTCAGCATATAATTGTTTCAAATTATTCTTCAAAGTCGGAAATCTCTGTAAACTGTTCATCTCATTGCTGTATCTTATATGCTTCTGTAAATGGGCCGGGATGGCCTGGTAGGCAGAGCGTTGGATTCGTACTTCTTAGGTGTGAGTTCGAAAGTCACCGCCCAAAATATTCCCCGAGATTAGGGCGGCTGGCGGCCGTTAAATTTGTCGTGGTTGCAAAGTCCTCCATGTTGAGAGCAATACCACTGGGTCAGAGGTGATAGTTCTCTGTTCCAGATTTAAATTACGATCTGAGTTGAATGAATGAATATGAATAAATATCTGCCCCCTAAAAAAGGGTTGTGACGTGTATGTAGCTAAGGCGTACTCTTGGTCCTAGATGGCGGTACTTGTAAAAACAAAGATATGCGTATCTTAGGCTTAAAATCTGCTGATCGTATCAGCGGGAGCTTGTCCATGGCAAGTGTCATTAGTAACAACAACAAATTCGGTAAATAGTTTTTTTTTGTTTTTTCGTACTGTAAATATTTTGATACTTAAATAAAATACCCGTAACTTGTCCAGCAAACCGTGCCGTGACCAGAGCGGTCACAGATATGGGGTTATGAGACGGCGTTCTGTTCTGTATTTTTGGAAAATAAAGCATGTTTTAAATAAATGTTATTCTCTTTAAAAATTTAACTTTTTAACTGTCTGACTAAATGTTAAAAACGTAGAAAACTGCTATTTATTTATGTTACGAAAGTTCCGAATTTCAAAAAAAAAAAAAAAAAAAAAAAAAAACTGCTTTGTTAGAAATATAAAAATAAAATGAAATTCCCATTGCAATGTTGAAATTTTAAAAGAAATAAATTTATAGTTTCAGTAGTAATTTTGATATTTAATAAATTTAAGTTATATTCCACATTCCGAAATATTCGCATAAAGTTTCTATTCATAGTGTCTACATAAATAAATGTTTATAAATCTAGTGAAGTTTTTTTGATAGCTTTTATCGTTCGATTATCGCGAAAGGAACCTACGACGCTCAGGCCAGTATCCGAGTATCATAGCCACTACACCAAATGTCGACTTCGGTAACGTAGATTTTATTTGGCTTATGAAGCTAGCGCCCCAAGCTATACATCAGAAATTTTTTTTTGAATTTATTCAGTACTGTAATATTTAATTTGATAGTGTCCCTTGCAAAATTTGAGGATTACCAATTTAGGGAGAAAGGGATTTAAGCTAGATACAAAGCCAAATCTAGGATCCTGAAAAAGACAAAACCGCAATCTGTTTAATACTGTGGGGAGGGATGACCCATTAACTTATGTACGTTCGAAATAGAAGGGGTAATTTTCAATAAATGCGGATAAAATATTTTTGGGTTTTTCTCATTGAGGGCTTGCAATAAGAGGAATTTTACTGAATTTGATTTTCATAATCTAAAGCTATTCTATTAAAAAACTAAGACGTGATACCTGAAAATGTTATTAGAGTACAGGCATTATCGTAATATAAAATTTAACTAATTAAAATTATTTGCTTAGAATAATATTGCCTGGCACGTCCTATGAAAATAGTTATCTCATTTTAATTTATTATATTTATGCTTTCATGAGTTTTCATTCCACACAATAAAGTTTAAATATTTCATTGTAAATATGTATGAATTTTTGTGTAAGTATATTGTAAATAGTTTAATTGTATAAAAATAATTTATCATGGAATCACGTGTTAGCAAAAAAAAAAAACATTGTTTTAAGGGGATTTACAACAAAATGACTAATTTGGCGATGTAGGTGTGTTAGAGACGTAATGAAGTCACTAATGGATTTTACCACACACTAAAATGTGTAGTAGAGCTAAACAAAGTACCAGAGTCGCCTGGAACAAGCGCACCGTTTCTGCGTTTCCCCCGCCCACTTTAGTGGGACGCTGTTTAAAGGCGTGTCATAAGGAGCTTGGATTGTCTACAACTATATATGCCTTCGCAGAGGACCACGAAGAATACAGAGATCCACGTCCTCGGATCCTGCCACTATTGGGGTTACGCCCCTGCCTAAGCTAGGTACCCTGTCAACCATGGGGATCGGATTTCAGAGAACGAGCTACGTTAGTTGGTTTAGCTTGAGAGAGACAACTCCTGTGTCTTCCCACTTTACCAAGCGTTATATACCTTTACTGTTACCCCAAATTAGTGGATAAAATAGAGCTGATTCGCTGTTAATTTGTAGCTTGTGTTGCGGACATTTAATACACGTTTTCCTAGACAGTAAAGTCTGCAACTTTTCATCGTCCTTGTGTGAGAATTTTTGTAATAATATCTTTCACATAACCTTAAAAAGAGAGGTTAATTTAGTTTATACAGAATGAAACAAGTGTATAAGTCAAATTTCTCACAATTTAAGTTGTGAGAATTAAAGTAATTCAAAAGCAATAATTAAAAAAAGAAATGGCGGAACTGTAGTAATATGTAGCTTTGATAGTTTTTAAATATTTTTATTGATGCCAACTGACCACAAATAATCGAAGTTATTTTTTTTATCATTGAATTTGTGCAAACATTAGAGTTGATTTTTGTCATTTTTACTCTATTAATAGGCGGCAACGATATTGGCAGGGGTTGACTGATTTGTTAAAAGTCATTTTGTTTATTCTTTAATAGTTTTTTTTATCAGGTGACCCATCAATAGAAGCATATTATTTGACAAAATTAATTGCTAATAGGGATTTTATTCTTTAGATATCATCCAGAAACGTTACTAAGTGTCGGATTCCTAAAATGAAATGAAATATAAAAGTCGAATTTCATTCATATTAAACGTTGTGAAAATTTTAATTATTTGAGTTCCGACATATTCTGTTTACTTAAAATTCACCGATACGTACATTTTTGTATCTATAAAACTACAGTCAAGAGTCATGCCTCGAAACGTAATCGCGAAATTGAAGCCTACTCAAGTGCATCACGTACTCGCAAATAAACCGATAAAAGCGTTCGCAGATTTCAAAAGCCTTTCGCGGTGTGCTCGAATAAATGAAAGGTGTCATACAGACTGCTAGCAATTCACCGAAGACGGTGTCACTTTCTACTCGATCGTCATGACAACGAAGGCTTTTGTCTTTAAGAAAATGCTTGAGTTTTAATCAATGCAGTAACCTTCGAAGTTCGCAGCTGCGTTTAGCGCCCTCTTTTCCGTCTTCCTACGGCACTAAACACGATTCTGCCGAACGGCTCGGCAATCGTGTCACCAAACGATTTGAGAACCTCCTCACATCGACAGAGGCATCAATAGGTTTTTGAGCGCAAAAATATCCTCTCTGAAAAGAAGGTAGTCATGGATCATTAAATATAAGGGTTTTGAATCAAGAAAATTATTTAATATTTTTGTAAACTGCTCATAGATATTAAATTCGCATAATAACTTTATTTACATTGCATGTCTAATGAATTCTAAACAATTTAATGCGATAATTAAATAGTACAAAAAATGGAATAAATAAAAACAAATGATTTATTATTTTCTTGTACAGGGCGGGAGACTTTTTTTATTGGCAATTCGCTTAAACTATCATTAGTAATTTAATATTTAACTTGCAATTAGCTAATTATGGAATATAAATTAGTATTCGAAGGTAATTTGGAAATAGGTTCATGAGTTAATAAATATTAAACAACTTAACAGTAATGACTCTGAAGACATAAAATTATAGAAATCCCCAGTACAAAAAATAAATAAATAAAAATGCAAAATAAAAACAAGAAATGGACAAACTGTAAGATGAGAACACTGGTTAAAAACCTATTTATATAAAAAGTGAAAGAAGAAATAACAAGAAAGAAAATGGAAGAATTAGAAATAAGAGAAGAAAGTATTAATAACAAATAAAAACACCCAATTAGATTTTTAATCCTTTTATGTACAAAACATTTAGTTGTATGCAAATAAAATTTAGCAAAATAAAATGATTTAGCAAAATAAAATGACTATAAATCCTTATAGTCATTTTATTTTGCTAAATCAACGTGTCTATTTAGTTATTCGAATCAAGTAAGAGGAAAAGGAAATGCTCAGTATTAGTAAGCCTTGTAAAAAAGACAAAAATGGTTTTTAAAAGACAAGACAAAATAAAAAGGCAATATTGAAAAAAATAATATAAAAGACAATAATAAAAAAACAAATAAATATTTAAAAAATAAAAAGTGTATAAAATATGGAAAACGAAGCCTTTATTGAATAGTACGCTAGATAGTTTCCGTAAGAGCATTCCGTCTGTTTCTTTAATTTGCGATTGAAGTTTTTTTTTAAAACAAGACTCTGAGTCAACAGCAAGTGATAAAACCCGACGGCGAAGCATCGAAAATTTACCCTAATACAACCTTCATGCTCCCGAATACTACTGCGGAGCTTAACTGAGGACGTGTGTACCGCGAGTGCTACACTGTTTGCATTGCCCAGCTTAAAAATTACAGATTGAAGACTCTATATCCCATCTTCCTAGTAGATATAAAGAAAACCCGTAATGCCAATAGCATCCACAATGAAACTAGTTTCCTCCACCTAAAGATTAAAGTTGGAACCTACAGGAAAAAAACCTAAAGCTATTATGTACTACAACTGCTCTGCATTCTCCCACTCTGCAAGAAACTGCAAAATCACCCCGAAGTGTGTCAACTGTGGCGGCGCACATACAACCAGAAACTGTCAGCTCAAAGAAAACGTGCAAGATCCTAAATGTATAAATTGCAACGAAACTGGTCACCTCACTTGCTGGAAAGGCTGCATGAAATACCCCAAACTCACCTACAGATTCAATAGACGCACCTATGCTGAAATAACCAGAAACCCAGCTCCCATGACTACCTCCACTGAGAAATCCTTACAACATGTTCCTGAAAATAACAGACCTGCAAAAACACCTAAGACCCAGTTACCTACCGAACAAACCCCCACCTTCGATCTCGGAGATATGAAAAATCTCATGGAAGTACTGAAGGAAATCAAAGTCCTTAAACAAGATTTTCCTGGTCTCCCCAAAGCAGCTAAACTTGCAAACTTAACAAATAACCCGGACGAGAAAAAGCTCATCATCCTGAATGCTCTTATGGAATAATCTCATCTAACTTCATCATCTTTCCATTACCTGCGAAACCGATTGGTCAATAGCGCTCTACAGCCCAAGCCTTATTTTTGCATCATCATCATCACCCAGACGCCTCATCTTCAACTTCCCTGACGACACCTCCCCTCCACTCTCCCCTATACAGAAGACGCCTCCTGATTGGATGTCCTCTCCCACTCCTCACCGGTCTTCTTGCCACTTCAGGCTTGCCTCAGTCTAGCTTGGGCCTGGGAGATGTGGCAACCAGTTGCTCCACATCTCCCAGGCCCATCAAAGAGTGCAACGCTTTCTAGATCGCAATGCCTCTAATCTACCTATCAGGACAGGGGATAAGCTCCTGATGGAGCTAGGTGAACCGGGAAACATCACTACGGCGAGTGCTACAATGTTTGCATTGCACCTGGTGGTTGTGTAGTACCATAAAATTGGTAATTCTGTATGCGTCTTTGGCTAACAATAGTTAATTAAACTGCACCTTTGGCGGGATTCTAGAGCTTTTACTGGATATGATAGGCGATATTTTACTAACTTTGTTTGGAGATTAGCATGAAAAAATCGGATATGAGTTTTGGACACCTCTTTTTCGATGGATTGAAACCTAAATTCTGCGAACATCTACAATTAAAGTGGCGGGATCACATACCAAAATTCACGTATTTACATTTTAGAGGCATGAAATTTGCATGTACAAAAAAGTACAGAGCGACAGATAGTCAACTATTCGGCACGTTTTTTTTTTTAAAATTTAATGCAGCTCCATACTTTTGAGACTAACGTCCTGAATCGAATTTCATCGCGTTCACATGAATGAGAAATTAGAAACCGATCAAAAGTCAATGCCTTGACGGATTAGGTAACAAGTTTGATTCGGATCTATACTGTGGATGCCAAATCTGTGTCCTCAATTTTAAGATCCTACCTCTATGTTTGTACTGAACTGTTCGTGTCCAGATATTCGGGGCAGCCGTACAGACAGACTTCCTCAGATATTATTTTATTCTGAACAGGATATAAATCTACAAATGTGGTGTAACGGCAATGATATTCACAGGTAGCAAACATCATTTAAAAAATGTTCCGAAATGTGGAAATGAGTCAAAATCCAGAGATCTCCTTTTTTACTATTACAATATATTCTCTCCGAATGCAAGAAAGTATAAAAAAATATTTTTTAAAGCAAATATGTAAACAAGCGGAATAAGATGGACCCTTGTTATTATTTTATACTGGAAAAAATATAAAAACACTAAAAAACATGGAATTACAGATATTTAAAATAGTAAACTAGTAAATCATATTACTAGTAAAATCATATTTACTTATCTTGGTTGCTTATTCTTAGCTTATTAACAGCAATTAAAAAGTGTTGAAATGCATTCATGACGAAAATTTTTTTTGGGGACATGTTTTTGGTTATCCGTATAATTGTTGATTCACGATTACCGTTCGATTAATTGGTTAATAAAATAATCGATATAATTGGTTAATAAAAAATTAATTCGTAAACTAATAATATAAATTAATTGCTATGGTAAATAATCAAATACAGTGGTATGTGATAAAATGAATATTTATATTGTGTAAATAATATATAAAATTTACCTTTTATTTAATAGTAGCGTGTTATATGCTGGACATGTTTATTAATTCGTCGAATTAAATAAAAATGGTACATGACCCTCTAGAAGTTTTTTAAAAAATATTTTATTTGTTTATCCAGTACCGTAAGATTAAGCAATACTTAAAGAGAAGTTTTGTTTTTAAGTAGTTACATATTCCTGTAGATCCTTCCTTCATATTCCTTCATATTTACAAGAAAAATTCCGCCTTTCTAATTTTATCGACTGCACAGTAGGTTTATCATATCCGTAAAAATTATAAGCCGGCAAATAGGCAGCGCATGCGTAGCAAGGCTGAAAAAGTGCTGTTCAGCCGATGGCAAGTCCAGACGGGACAACTACAAGCCAATGTATTGTGTTTTTTCTTACTGCTTATACGTTTGTAGAATTTGGCGGGCTTTCTGGCGAGAAGAAATTTATTTAATTCTTATAGTTTAATTCTGACGGGTTTTTTTGATAAGAGGTTGTGTTTTATTTATTTACTTTTCATTTTTTTTATATTTATCCAAATTTAAGTGTATTAACATTTTCTCTTTGTATTTCTTTGTGTGAATATCCATTATTTTAATACGATACGCAGTGAAAAAGAAAAATTAAGAGGAACCAAAAAGGTAATTTATAACGGAGCACGGAATGCTGGAATATATCATAAAATTGCGGCAAACATAAATCACTTTTTTGGCGCATGCGCTGCCTACTTGCTGTCTTGTAGTGGGCCGAGAGTAAACCCGCCATAAGTCTAAATGAAGTTGAATTTTGAATAATCAAAATAAATATAAATTGAATGAGTATTTATCGTTTAAAAGAAATCATACATGCAAAAAATTTAACCAAATGAGCTCTAATATTTGTAAAAGAGTTTACTTTGTACAAACCAATATCTCATGATTCAAAACAGGATATCATATAGCAGTCAGGTACATGCGTTATTATTTACTTTTTCCATAAAAATCGTTTTATTTATTTCGAGGTATTAGTCACGTGATATTATTTGATCAAGGATCTTTTATGATTAATTTATCAATATTCCAGTTCTCACCAGTACATCATTAAACATTTTATTCCACAACACCAACACAAGAAATAAATTATTCATGGTGATGGGTAGAACCAAACATAAACAGCACCCACAAATGTCATTTTCATCAGAACTCTGCAATGGAAAAATCTTTCAGACAGAAATGATTAGTCGAAGTATTTGCGCAGGTATCGCAGAACGGTTGTTCTATTGACTGAAGGAACATAATCGATTACGTAAATCGCGTGTGGCATGCTCTTGCTGAAAACTTTAACCCTCAGTGAAATCCATAACATTATTATGGGAACTGAAATAACTCAGAATTACCTTTCAAAAGAGAAATAAAGGTGAATTATAGAGAGGTATAGAGTTCAAAGAACGTCAGTGGCTGAAATTCCAATTGCGTGTTTGATGAAAGAAATAACAATTGTAGTTGCTAAACTTTTCTGACGTTCATTGATGTTTCTGATACACAAAGAAAAGAGAGAAAGGTATAGGGGTATTTCTACATCCGTCATTAGTCCTGGGATGTATCAGGAACAACAAATTATCGATTTCATTTGCTTTTAAACAACAAATAGGATTCCGGAAAAAAAAGAATGTAAAGTTTATTTTATTTAAATTAAAGTTGCTATTAGGAAGATAACCGAGGATTGTTTGGGATAGATTTTGTAATGCCTGCTGTGGTCAGATATGTTCTTGCTGCTGCTGCTTTTGCCCTTTGGATTGAACCCTAATTCGAATCAAGTCCAAGAGATCGGGAAAAGAAGGGTGTAGTAGTTGCTGAAGAAACTCGGAGTACCTGAGGGCTGAAGTCTGACTTTAGCTCAGATGAAAATGACATTCACACACTCGCTTGCACAACCCCTTCTTACATGGAGGTTTTTTCACACACCTCACAGATAGAACACACGTGGTAAAGAACAGCCTTGCCCGAACCAGGGATCAAATCGGGATACCTAGTTCACGGATCGGGATATTCCTAAAGCAGCACAGCGGTGTGATCGGACTTTCAGAAGGAATGCGTATCCAGCAAATTGGATTGCCTCAGCTAGTGATAGTGGTGAACTATGCATTACAGGCTCCACTACAAAGTTTTCATTCCCTTGGAAGATGTAACTTGAACATAGAACAGCGTGGCAGACGATTACGACGGGACAACGAGGCAGTTGACAGAGAAATCCTTGAATAATCACTTTTTTCACATGTGGGGTGCAGAAAAGAGATCGCCAAAAATTAGAATTCGCTATTTTATGAATCTCCACTTTTTAGACCTTCCTGATTTTATACATTTTCGGAAAATGTTTGTTTGTCCGTGAAAGGATAGCTCAAAAGCAGTTTGACCTAGACTGATACAATTTTCTGTACGGTTTTCCTACCGAAACTGTAAATTTCTATAAGATTTTCAAAAAAAAATGTTTAGAGGAAGCCTTTCGTTTGTCTGTTCAAATTACATAACACTACAACTAAATTCGAACGAAAAGAACTATGAATGACTATCCTTAAAATTTCGTGATACTACAAATTCATTTTTAATACTCCCCCCCCCAAAAAAAAAAAACTGCCGGGATAGTAAACAGAAGTGTTGTTCTTTAGCATTCAAGAATGGGCAAAAATAGTTAATAAAGCTACAAAAAAATTGCAAATATGAACAAATTGAAAATTTTTTAATGAGTTTTACCAAATTTCAGCAAAAATTCAATTGACAATTAAAATGATATAAAAATATTTTTTTTAAAAAATTATTGCAGTAAATATACATTTTTGCAATAATATTTTCTGAAGTTATTGCGGAAAAAACTACGAAATTCGATTTAACTTTTAGTTAATTAAGATTCTAATGAATATTTCTAAAATAAACTCTCTCAGATACAGATTTCCAACTTCTAAGTTACGTATATGTCTAATTCGGTAGTAGCAGGTCATCAACCTATACACACATTTATCATTATTATTAGTATGAATATACGAAAAAGCTTCATTAAAACAATATCCATTGATTATTGTCCTGGATAGTTATATATATATATATATATATATATATATATATATATATATATATGCATCGCACAAACTCATCACCAAAGAGTAAGAAGGACACAAATCCTTTTTAAAACACAATTTTTATTTGTTTTACAATACATGCGAATCTAATTGGCACAGAACAAAGCTGACACATATTTTACACGCTGGTCTGCTGAATCCAGGAAGACGATAGGTTCTTTCTTATCAAAGCGAAATGCGACATCTATCTACATTTGCTCCATATACAACTGCGCTTTTATTTATAGAAAGTTCCTCACTTTCTTAAAGGAGGAACTTTCATTTCTATAATGAATGTATTCATACCATTTCAGTTCAAACAAGGTATGGTTTGAAATTAAATGTCTGAGTTTAATGGATCTTGCTTTTTGAAAAATTTCCCAAATTAATGAGTGAGAAAAAAAATTCCAAATGTATTCCATTTTATTGTACAAGGAGGGTTTTTGTAGAACAATAAACGACTTTTTTAAAAATTAACATGTTCATTAACATGTCGATAAAAACTGAAATAACTGCGATAATCGACTCTTAAGAATTCAGTTGTCTTATTTCGGAATGGAGATGATCTTTTCAATGTCTTGCACATCCATTATTTGTGTCTCAAAAAAGAGCCAGTAACATTTTTTCTCTCGTGAAAACCTCGGTGAAAATACTGCTCCAAGACATCTAAGGATTTCTGAATATCCTCACGCATCTTTCTTTGCTCATCAGACATTTGTTTTCCTTCATTCCTGTACGCGAGGTTAAACAGCAGTTATTCCATTTCCCTGAAATGGAGATGAGTCTGACGGGTTTTATTTCATGCCTAGCGGCGATGCATTACAGAGCGTCATATGGTGCATTCGAATTCTTTTTCGATGTTGGCCATCAGTTGTTCTTCTGTGAGGTCGTAACTCGGAGTCTTTAAGTAAGGGCCTTGGTTGGAGGGAGCTGATCTGAAAAGAATGGAAGGAAAATTACTTCTGTTAAGATCGAATGTTGGTTAAGAATATTTCGTTAAAAAAATCTTTACGAGTGTTTTAATTCGGGTAAAGGTGTGACTCTTAAAATCAAGAAAATTACTAAATTTCAGATTGCTTACAATTTATAATTAGATTGCTGCAATTATAACATTACACATTGTTACATTGTTTGCAATTTATAATTAGATAATCAGATTGTTTAAAATTTATAAGCATTACGTTATATTTTTGATAAATTGTCATACTTTTTCTTTATCTTATATGAAGTAAAAGAAAAGAAAGCATGGTAACTGTCAAAAAATTCTACCTTTTTCATTCTGATTAATGCGTATATTAGAGAAGAAGGAAAAAAAATCAATTTTTGATTCGTAATTTGTAATAGTGCATAAAAATTGCCTTTTGGTATAAATAAAATAAATTACAAATATAAAAAATATAGGAGTAGGTTTTAAGGTGCCGCAAATCATAAAATTGAAATTTTTGCTAAATTTATTCATTTTTACGAAATAATCAACATTTGATTTTTAGTTTATAATAGCACGAAAAAGTTATATTTTGGTATAGATAAGATAGATAAACATTATAGAATATATTCAAGTATATCTTGAGGAGCCGCAGAGCCGTTAAAGTTTCATGAAAACACACTTTTTTTTAAAGAAAAATTAAGAATTTTGCGGCATCGATTATAAAATAAAGAGCTTTCTTTGGACATTGTCATGTGAATAAAAGTGCAAAAGCAGTTTTACTGTTGCACTGGCAAGGGACTGAGTTGTCACCGGAGCCGGCGGAGATTTGTCTGCGTCCGGTGACAAGGACAGAGCTGGTTTGAAATCAGTAGCTTTGGCGTGTTAAGTTGAGTTGGCGTCTCCGCTTCTTGTATTGTGTGACTGATTAATGTAACTGATTTATTAGTTTGCGCTTGTGGGATTTGGTGTGGGTAGAAATAGCTGAGTCTAAATTAGTGAAAACAAAATAGTTAGAGTGTTCTAATTTTGGAAAATTTAATGATTTGCCTGAAGTTGAACACACTACTAACGAATCAAGTGCAACTGCTATATACGAACAAAATTGCTTCAGAGAAGGATCCTTCTGTTAGCGACATTTGTGACACTTTAGCTCCAATACTGAAACAAACATGAGCAAGAACTTCTACTCCCCGTTTCTTCTTGCAAAAGAATTCCACAAATGATGAAAGCTTATCATGTTAAATACAGGAATTTATTTAAGCCTAAAATCAGAAAATGTTCAGATAACTTTGATTCCAACCTCATAGAGTTTGGAGAAGTGAAACGCTTCTTTCATATTGCTGACTTGCGTAAAAAGGGGGGAGGTGATTGCCAGTTATGGAATAAAAGGTTGTAAAGGATCAACGCTCTTACAAGGAAATGATGATAGGTAATATTCATATTGCGCCCACAAGCGATTCAATCAAGAACATCAAAAAATACTAGCGCATCAGAAACGATTACTAGTGACCACATCAACACAGAATAACAGTGTTTTTTACAAAAAGAGGTAAGTCAACCAGATCCATGAAACAGACAAGAAACGATGAAACTACCAAACGCAGGTGTGGCTTAATATTAAGTTAAAATTTTATACAGATTTTAACAACTTTATTATTGACAACTTAATTTTATACAACTTTATCATTAAAATTTTATTTATCTGAAGCTCAACCAAATAGTATAGGGGACTCCGATATCGACTTTCTCCAGCTGCCTCGTCACATGTAAGCAGTGGAAAGAGCTGTGATACTAATGACCGAATCGACTCAAAATGCGTGCGGTTCAATAGCAAGAGAAGGACAAATGACAGCAAAAATTGACTCACATTTGAATATGCCAAAATTTAATTTAAAAAACAGTTTAATGTGGCAATGAAGTAAAATCAAACATTTTATATCTGTAACATTTGTAATCATTAAGGATACAGATGAAAAAAACGCAAACTTCGAAATAAAAATATAATTTTATAATTATACTTTTTAACTAATAAGTTCTCCATTTGTAATGCATTTAAAATCATCTTTTGTAATAAGATATGAAAGAAAAATTCAGCTGTATCCTTAAATACTTCATTAAAGTTTAATTTAGCTTGTCTTTTATTAAAGTTTACAATTTTTTATTAACCCCCCAAATTTAAACTCTTTGCGGCACCTTAAAATATAGTTGTATTGTAAACCAAAAATTTAAAAAATTCTTTTAGAACCAAAAATATAACCCTTTACTACTATTGCCAAACTTAAATCTAAGAAAAACTTTTAAAGACACTTTTTAAAAATTTTCATTTTTTCAATGTTTTTAAAAAAAAATTTAAGTTTTTACGGCACCTTATAATGTAATGTTGCAACCAAATTTTTAAATGTAGTTTTTGACCCTAAAAGGCAACTTTTCTACAGTATTATCAAACTAAAATCTATATTAAAAAAACATAAGTGATTTTTGTTCTACGCTGATGTACATTATCGATCAATCCTCAGTTCGAAAAATTCGAAGTACTGAGAGCGATTTAAAAAATCTGGAGAATGCTTTTTGCTGTTACGGGTATAAAATAATACCAGTATGAAACACTATGAAACAAAGCACATTTCTGTTAGGTAAGCATCACAGCACATTCTCCTATTGCCTTGAATGAATCTTTATTGTGTTGTTGTTGTTGTTACTTTTCGCACTTGCCATGGACATGCCGCTGATACAACAGGAGATATTTTTATTGTAATTTCAATTATATAAAAATTTAGACTAAAACAGGTAACTTAAGTAGAAACAATATAAATGCAGTTTATTGAACCGTTTTCAAGTGATAAGACTACGTCTTAAGGATGTAAATTAGAGAAAAAGTGTTAGCCATCACCAATTAAATAATTTCAGGAAAGATTAATAGTCAGTAGTTTAGAGGAAATGGCAAAATATCCTTCTATATAAGACGCTAAAGCACGTATCACAGAAATCACTGTTTTTTCTCACTGTTGAACAGCAACAGTTAAATGTAAACAACCTTTCATACAGACGTTTCAAATGCTTTAATGAACTGCTGCATTATCAAATATATGCATAACAGATGCATTTTAGGTAAGCCTTTACCAAGCTAATTAATGTTATAGTTTATACTAAAGATGTTACAAATGTAATTAATCGAAATTCTTTGGAATGGATTCGACTGTTTTACCTATTTGCCAAATCACCCAAAACGTTTTTCACTTGGAGGGAAGGAAAAAAAAAGACGTAAAAAAATCAAAATTTTGTCGTTTCGGTTATTAGTGGTGCTTGCCATTGACAAGCTTTGTCGAGACATCAGCGAGTTTTAAGCCGAAAGGAGCGTCTTTTTTTTTTTTTTTTTTTGAAGTAGAGCGAACTAGGGCCAAAGGTGCGACTTAGCTATTCACATTCGCTTGCACAGCCCCTTTTTACAGCGGTTCGTATACTTCATAGATATGACACAGAAGAGCAACCGCGCCCGAAACCGGAGAAAGGTGATTGGCACTTTTGCTATTCGTAACGTTTAGAAATCTGCTCAGTTTATTTGTCGGGGTGACCCTGGAGTCGTTGTTATTGGTTTCACCCACGCGCCGAATTGGATCAAGGACGAACTAAAAATAGAAACACGTGGTCCGATAGGTTTGTTCATGAACTAAACGTTATTTCTGGGTTTTTTTAAATCAATAAAAGGGGTGTGCTTTTATGAGTTTTCTGAAATTGTTTTGTCGAACAAAAATTTGGTGCTAGACCCATTTTCCATTCTTTTTGGTTTTAAAACAGTGCAAAAACGTGCAATTTTTAAAACACTTGTTTGTATCGACAGTGGGAAATGAAGTATTAATTATATGTTTGGAAGGAAAATTTATAACTTTTCACATTCGACCTTTCGATATGCAAATAACAACCTTATTTTTATTTATGCTTTCAACAAAGCTAATGAACATCGGCCGAAATTGGTTTAACGAATTTGTTCCCTATAACAAAAGACGGTTACATCGTTGAAGAATTTTATTGTGAATTAAATTTTTACATATGTGCACAGTAAAGTAAATAGAAAATTTTTACAAATCCACGAAAAAAAAATTGAATAAAAGGCTTATTCTAACATAAACACACTTTTTTACCTACTCTTTTCTACCGGTTCCTTAAAAATGTATCAAAAGCTACTTACTATAGTTGCTGTTTGATTTTTGAAGCAAATATTTATTGATTTTTTTCTAGGGATGAAAAATATTATACAAAATTAAATTAAATGCTATTTAGAATTCATTTATTTTATCATTATTTTTTTAAATTATTTTTTAAATCATTTTATTGCATTAATTTTGGATTAATAAGACTTCCCAAACAAGCTAGCAATTTTAATGAAAGAAGTTGCAAAGGGAAAACCACTACAAGACAATGGCAATTGCAATTATCCAATGAATAACGCTTTAAAATGTGATAAAAATGAAAAATGCCGGTTTATCCATTTGTTATAAAGGTTTCTTCATATTCTGACCCTTTGCTCATCTCACTTCTCAATCATTTTTAGGAAAAGGTTACGGGGAAAGAAAAAATAGTAACTACAAGCCGATGTCAATGACAGTTATCAAATGAATAATGCATTAAAATGCTGTGAAAGTGAAAAATGACGTATAATTGGCATAAACATTTCCCCATAATTCGGCTCTTTGCCCATTTCAGATTCCTCCGGTAAGAGCACAAGTCGATGTCGACGCCATCGCCTCGTTTCGGTGTATCTCGGAAAAGGAGTGAAAAAAAAAAAAGAAAAAAAACAACTACAAGTCGATGTCAACGACCTTTGGAAGAGAAAGCAACTGATATGCGCTCACATTTTGAATTTTGTTTTTGCAATCTTTACTAAAAAAGTATAAATTTATACGTTGAGCAGTAAACATAGGTTTTTGCCCCTCATTTTTTAGACATTAAAGGATTTAGACAGTTTGTGATTCCAAGTGGTGCAAATTACAAGGTATCTTGAAACTTGAAAGAAATAAGGTAATAGGATTTATAGCTACAAAGGCTTTTACCCCCCCCCCCCCGTTTCCAGAAGTTAATATCTAAAAAATTTTGTCAATAAACAAGAAAACATACACACAAAAAACAAATTGGAGTTTCACTCAGTTAACAGTTAAAAGCAGTTCCACTGGTGAACTTTAGTACATATTCGAGAGTTCCAATGAAGAGAAGATGTGATAGAAGACGGAGCATTCTCGCAACACAGAGTGGTGGAAAAGGGACGAGTCACAAAGCAAGGTCATAACTGGATGCGGTCGAAAAACTGAGAAGATGTTGAAGTGCTTCGTCACTTGAAGAGAAGTTTGTAGATTAGTCTTGTTAGCAGTTATTTTGAGCAACACGTTTTTGAAGGAGATATCTTGTTTATCTAACTGGAGGAACGTCCACAATTTGTCTCTACAGTATGTATATTTTTTGCACGAGAGAAGTATGTGTTCAATATCATTGATGCTATTACGGTCATGACAAAGGGGATCACTATGAAGATTAAAACGATTTGACAATCCTGGCGTTATAATGGTTTTACTGATTAGTCTGGCCAAAACAACATCTTCCCTTCGATTTTTTGACCAGGGGGATAGTGCTGCAATGCTAGGGATGTCTTCCAGCGAGAGGAAGTATTTACTATTTCTATAATTGCTGATTGTGATTTGATGCGATGATTTTTTCAGGTTCGAAATTACATCTTCAGGAGAAATCCGTTCAATACATAGTGTATTGTCTGTAACTTCTTTGGCTAAGCGTTCTGCAAGTTCATTCCAGATTATATTTGAATGACCAGGTACCCACAGGAAGGATATTTTTTGGTTTAGTTTGGTTAGAGTTTCAAGTTTAGACGCTATACGGCGAATAATTTTGGGCGATTGCAGAGTAATATTCTTCATTGATGTGAGCGCTGAGTAACTGTCTGTAAGAATCAAACAATCTTTTCCTGGGTTACAAGAACATCTAATGCTTCAGCAATGGCTAAACGTTCTGCAGTAAAAATTGAATTGGCAGGATGGAATCGAAACATAAATTTTGGTTTGGAAGAAAAACCAGCAATTGAAGTGTGCTGTTGATTTTTGGATGCATCTTTAGCAATGATAAAATGATCGGGAAAGTAATTTCGAATACATTCATTAAAAAAGTTATTAATTTCAGTCAAGAGTAGATTTTTATTTTGAAATTTAAAATCCCTAAGAAAAATTTCAAAGTGATTATAGTTAGTCGTTGGAATTTTAGGTAAGGTGATAAATTGGTTGGTAGAAGCGTTTAAATTCTTCAAAATAAGCGAAATGGATTTTTTTGTCTCTGGTAGTTGTTTGAATTTCCTGGTTATTGTGAGAGTGCTCTGTTAGAAGTGGAGAATGTAAAGCGTTTGCTATATGCTTAATAAAAAAATGGGAGGTTAGACGCTTGATTTTTTCAGAAAGAGTTTCCTGAGGAGCAATTTTCGGGAAGAACAACATTCGGGGTCCATTTTGGAAGACCTAAAGCAATTCTTAGAGTTATAGTTTGAATAGTGTTGCATGCTTTAAATTATGTATCGGAAAATCGGTTGATTACAGTGCAAACGTAGTAAAAAATACTGAAAATACTGTTATTTTCAATGTTTATTATATCTTTAGTTCTGGGGCCATGGTTTTTAGATGCGAGTATTTTCAGTCCATTAATTTTTTTAAGTGCATGATTTCTAAGATTTTTGAATATTACTGAATTTTGATTTTTTTTGAAAAAGAGATTCCAAGAAATTTAATCGTTTCACTCCATTTTAAACTGTGTCCAGCATAAGAAATGCGTGGATAAGTTGAAATTTTTTTCTTGGATAATTCGGATATTGCACTTTTCTCCGGAATAATTTCTAGTTTTCAATACTTGCACCATTTATATATGTTTTCCGTTGTGTTTTGAATTTTTTAAATAATAATTTCCCAGGAGTGATGGATACAAAAGACAAAGATATCATCCGCAAAGATAGTACTTTTGACTCCTTCCTCCACGGTTTCATAAAAGTCGTGCATAAATATTACAAACAGAATCGGTGATAGGACGCTGCTCTGAGGTAACCCTTTGCTCAATGTTCTAGTTCCAGAAAGGCATTGTCTCCAGCGAATCTGGAAAGTTCTGGATTAAAGGAAGTTGTACAACCACTTTGCCACGTTGCCTGTGATACCAAGTTGTAAACATTTAAAAATAAGCCTATCAATATGAACAGAATCATAAGCACTTTTAATATCAAGATTCACAAAGACGAAGTATTTCTTCTGTTCATGTGCGTTTGTGACTTTTTACTGAATATTGTAAATTGCAGTTTGGTTATCTCTGAAGGGTATGAAACCATGTAAACTATTGTGCAGTTTTTTGTTACAAATTAAATAGTAAGTGCTATGACTGAAGACTTTCTGACTTAAAAAAAAACACTTTTTATTTAACATCAGGAAAAATGGAACTATCAGCTACATAAATATGGATGGAATTCTAAAACACATTTTTTCTTCGTTGCCAGTTCCTTTAACTCAATAACAATTTAATTAATTAGAAAGGGCAACAGGAAGTGGGAAATACAAGATGAGTGGCAACATTCTCCCACCTTTTGTATTGCATGCAAACACTTTAAAGCAATACAAAACACAAGCAAAATTATACACATTTAGATAAAAAAAAATAAACAATCGTATACATGAGATTATAAAAGTAAAGATTAGACCAGGTCACAAATTCAGTCTTTTTACAGAAATTAATGGACGGCCATATCGAGATTTATTTCCTTCCTCGAGAACATCAACTGCAGTAGGGTCCGGGTTTTGTGCAGAAAATTCAGTTCCTTGGTGGTCCTTGCTGATATCATCACTAGCACTAAGCTCCAGATGATAAATTCGTTGAAGCTGTCGTATGATTTCACCACTGGCTAGGCACAATTTGGCCACACGTTCCACACCGTCCTTCCCAGGAAACAATTTGATCACTAGAGCAAAGGCCAATTCATTCGGTTTGGGTTCTTCGATTCAACTATGACAATTTCTCCCGGAGAAATCATCTTTCTTCTTGAAGTTACTTTAGGACTTCTTATTAACTCTCCTAGGTATTCTTTGTAGAAACGTTTGCGTAAATTTGATCGTAGGGTATGAAGGTAACTCACCCGTTTCAATATATGCTGAGAATCAATCAGATCCAAATCTAATGTTTCTCTTTCTTTTATATCTTGGATGTAATGAGCTGGTGTAAGTGGTTTAAGTACCTTGGGATCGTCTGACATATATGTTAGTGGTCGCCCATTTATTGTAGCCTCACAATCGTAGAGTAAAGTCAACATTTCTTCATATGTTACGCAAGCTTTGCCCAAACATTTTCGGAGAAGTTCTTTAATATTGTGGACCATCCTTTCCCAAAATCCACCGTACCATGGGGCAGAAGGGGGGGCTAGACATCCATTTTATTTTCATTAAAGAACACTCAGTTTGAATGAAGTCCCAATCCAAAGATTTCAAGGCATTTGCTGCTCCCACAAAGTTCGTACCATTATCTGTATATAACGTTGAACCTCTTCCTCTTCTAGCCCAGAATCTTCTCAAAGCTTGCATAAACGATTCGGTAGAGAGAGATGAAACTAGTTCTACATGGACTGCTCGATATACCGCACACGTGAATAGAACTATCCACGCTTTGCTTCCACCACGTAAGGAAAGCGGACCGGCCAGATCCGCGCCAGTTATTTGAAAGGCTGCAACTCTGTGTATTCTGTCCGGAGGTAAAGGATCTGGATCTGAATTAACTTTCCCAGCTGTTAGCCTTTTGCATTTTATGCACTGTCGTAAAATTGATCTTATAATTCTCCGACCCTTGGGAATCCAGAATTTATCTCTTAAATGAGCTAAGGTCGTTAATACCCCAGCATGCATTAAGGATCTATGAATATGCAAAACCAGTCTTTCCAGAAGAGGGTGGTCTGGTAGAATTGTTGGATGCGTCACGTCCTCTGAATCTTGACAGAGAATTAGTCTTGTTTGAACTTTCAGTATGCCATTTTCTTCGAAAAACTGTATAGTATCCCTATACTTTTCCCATATTTCAGAGGGCCATTCTGACTGCATGATTTTTATTAGAGTCTCCTCTACCTTTTTCATCTCTTCACATGAAAGGGAATTGACTAACTTAGGAGAGTTTTTCTTAATATTGTTGCAGAATCTGAGAACATAAGCTGTCATTCTTAGAACCTTTGTTTAGCTTGTAAAGTACAGGAATCTATCTTTAAATCTTTCTTCGTTCCCTGTGATTAAATTTGTCACAACTGTCTTACGCCGCTCTAGAAAGGCTTCGTCCGGAATCTCTGGTACCTCAGAATATGGCCAAGATTCTTCGACTTTATACAGCCATCTTGGACCCTCCCACCATTGGCTTTGCAGGAGGTCCGACCAATTGCAGCATCGTGTAGCCAGATCAGCAGGGTTCACCTCTCCAGGTAAATGTCTCCAGTCATCTAAATTGGTTAAATCCCTGACCTCCTTTACTCTATTTCCCACGAATGTGTTCCACGGCTCTTTTTTCTTAATCCAACTTAAAACTACTATTGAATCGGTCCAAAAGTAGGTTTTAGAAACTGTTCGTAGGATATAATGCACAGTTTCTGATAATCGAGCACCTAACGCAGCTCCCAACAATTCAAGTCATGGGATTGTGGATTTTTTCATTGGAGCAAGTCGAGCTTTAGCTGCTATGAGCTTGACTGTAACTTGACCTTGTAATTCCCTTTGTAGAATAGCGCATGTGGCGTAAGCGTAGACAGAAGCATCTGTGAAGATGTGCAGTGAGAAATCATAATATTTTTCAGGAAACAATCTTCGAGGTATTGTACATTTAGGTATCAGATGCATGGTTTTCTCCCATTGTCTGAATTTATGCTCAAGTTCTGAGGTTAACACTTCGTCCCATCCTACTTTTTCTCTCCAAGCTTCTTGCATAAGCAACTTTGGTAACAATAAAGCCGGAGTAGTAAAGCCAATCGAGTCGTAAATGCTGTTGATTACAGATAGAAGTACCCTTTTTGTAACTGGTTTATCTTGGGTACAATCTAAATTTGATGGTAACTTGCAAGAAAGTTCGTCTCTGATTACATCCCAACTCAGACCAAGTACCATTTGTGCATTTTGATCTTCCTTAGAGTCATTAGAAGCCCAACAGTGCAATTCAAAAGTACATTCTTTCATTATTTCTATGAATTGAGATTTCAGTTGTTCCAATTCTTTAGCGTCGTTAACACTCGTCACCAAATTGTCCACGTAGAATCCTTCCCGTAAATGACCAATTGTCTTCCTGAGGCTCTCTGTCTGGAATTTTTCTCGTTCTAGGTGGTAACTTATAGTGGCATTTAGCAGAAAAGGGCTAGAGGAAACACCGAAGACTACTCGACAATGACGATAAATTCGTATTTTTGAGCATTCAGCGTTCTCCCACCATAAAAATCTTAGGACATCTCTGTCTACAGGTCTCAAACGTATTTGTAGAAATGCTTGTTTTATATCTGCAATTACACCTCTGGCACCAGAACGAAATCTCAACAGTAGAGGCGGTATTTTTTGTATAAGACTTGGTCCCACAGCTAAACATTCATTCAAGGTGGCAAATCCCGGTTTCTTGAACGAAGCGTCGAATACTGGGCGAACCTTTGTGGTATTGCTTGAGGGCTTATTGACGGGTCTATGAGGAAGGTAATGGGCTTCCTTGGCTATTTCATCCATTGGAACAGCTTCTATAATGCCTTCTGAATCCCACTGTTTAAATACGTTATCGTAGGTTTCAAAGTAATTTTCGTTTATCAAACGCTTAGTTGCTGTACAAAGTCTAGATTCTGCTGCATCGCATTTATCATATAGAGCAGGATGTCCGGCTAACCATGGTAGAGCTACTTCATATCTCTGATCTTCACAGATCCTAATTGTTTCCTTAAAATGAGTCAATGTTTCTTCTTCAAGGAGGCTTTCATTTTTTATTTTCATTTTTCTTCTCTATTGGATCTGTGATACCCAAAACTTCTTAGTCCCCCATTTTAGGCATCTCCATATTTTGAAAGCTTAATATGATTAGGTTAACAATTTGCTTTTTCTTTCCCAGTCGTAGAATTGTCCAACCCAGCAAGGTCTCAACTGCAGATACACCTGAAGATAATACCTCTATTCTCCCAGTCAAAATGCTTCCGAGTATATCAGCTCCCAGCAGAACTCGTATGGGTGGTGAATCTCTTCCGACATCTGTTAGTTTTATTCCTCGGAAAGCAAGCTCAGAAAGCAATTTACTATCATGGATTCTTGGCAAGGCTGAGCATATCCTTGGTTGCTCGAGAAGAGACAATGGAGTTGAATATTTACGATTTAAGCTTTCTACGTTTACTATGTATCTTTTATGCTCAGAAGCAGGAGAAATTACTCCTTCAAACAATCCTTGAGAAAATATTTCTCTTCCAGAGGGAGAAAGGTTTAGTTCTGCAGCTAAATTCTTTTCGATATAAGATCGCTGTGATCCATCGTCCAACAATGCTCGAACACAGAATTCCTTATCTTTATTTCGTAGTTTGATCATGATGGTTTTAAGATATATTTCGTGTTCAGAAGGAAGATTTGTGAGCAATGTTTCTGTAGATTTCTTCTCATCATCGGTCGTACTGTTCTTAGACGAAACATTTTCTTTTCCCTTGTGTAGTTCTGGACATCGTAATACATAATGTCTCCATTGGCAAATTAAACATCTCACATTACTGTGACACTTTCTTACAATGTGTCCAGGCTTGAGACAAACGAGACAGCATCTTTTCCTTATAACGTGTGATTTTCTGTCTTTGTAACTCATCTCTGATAATTTTTGACAGTCTTTACTGAGATGAGGGCGGTTGCAGAAAATACAATTAAATTTTGCTTCAATGTGCTTGAAATTAACGAAGCCGAGGTGGGTTCATCTTTTTGTACCGATTTACCACCATTTCCCTTATCTTTGCCGAATCCATCACGAGCTAAGCGGATAATTTCTTCTGATTCGACTTCATGGCGTAAAAAGCACATAAGCTTTTCCAGGGATCTCTGACTAGTAGCGTCATCTGTATTTTCTGAAATTCTACTCCTTTCCCATGCTCGCAAAACATTTTCTGGCAAACATGACTCAACCAATGGCTCTAGAAAGTCAGCAAATTTTCTCCTTTGTGCGCCCTAAGCTTTCCAATGCTCTTAATTTTGTCTCTAGTAAATCGTAGACGGTGGCTACTACGGGTTCTTCAAATGCAGAGTACAAACTCTGTCCTGTCACCGGACGCCACTTTGTTATGACTGAAGACTTTCTGACTTAAAAAAACACTTTTTATTTAACATCAGGAAAAATGGAACTATCAGCTACATAAATATGGATGGAATTCTAAATCACAATTTTTCTTCGTTGCCAGTTCCTTTGACTCAATAACAATTTAATTAATTAGAAAGGGCAACAGGAAGTGGGAAATACAAGATGAGTGGCAACAGTAAGTAATGCGTTGTGTGAGTATGCGTTCGAAGACTTTGCAAAAAACTGAGGTTAAGGCAATGGGCCGATAGGAAGAAACTTTATTTTTGTCTTTGTTAGGTTTCAGAATCGGAATAATTAGTGCGTGTTTCCATTGTTTGGGGATGTTAGCTGAATTAAATTGATGTTGAAGTAATTCCAGGATAATTTGAAGTTGATTGTTGTTAAGGTTTTTGAACCAGATAGCTGGTATATTGTCAGCTTCAGGCGTAGAGTTTTTAGTTTTATGAATTGCTTTTTTAAGCTTCCAAATTTCGATTTCGTTGTTGAGTGAAGGATTTGTTTCAGAGAGATCTAAAGGAATAGGTTCAATATTTGCCTTTTGATAAGCAAAATATTTTGAAAATAACTCCCTTTGATGTGCTGGATCGAAAATACATCGATTATTTTGAATTATAATATTGTTATGTTTAGTATTTGGATTTGAGTGGTTCATAAGTTTATTTAGGATTTTAAAGAACATTTTTGGGTTACGAGATATTGTACAAATTTTTTCCCAATATTCTCTTTTCGCCTTTTTTACATGAAAACGAAGCCGACCTGCAAATTTTTTATGTTTTATCCACTCTGTTTCAGAGATGCTTCTTATTTCTTTTTTCCGAAAGTACTTGCTGAGTTTTTCATAATTATAGCAAGAAATATTTTAATATGGCGGATAAGACTTATGCGACAAAAGATTAAATGAGGTATTTTGAGCTATTATCCTAGTTGCGTTTTCTGTGATTTCATCAATGGAACATTGGTTAGCATCATTGAAAACGTCTTATGTTTGTTTAGTTATCTTCGTCCAATGAATTATTTTTAAGTTACGACTAACACTTTCTATATTCGACCAGGAAACAACCATCGGGTGGTGATCGCTATCGAAAGCTGAGTCCATTACATGACATGAAGTTTGCTTATGAATATCAGATAAAACAAGGGTAAGATCTAAAATAGATTGCGTTCTAAAGGAACTGTGTGTGGGAATTGTTGTATTGAGGATTATGTAATGTGAGTAAATTAGCCACTCAACGAAGTCGTTGCTTAGAGCCGAAGAACGGGATGCTCCCCAAAGAGTGTGATGCAAATTAAAATCACCGAAGATGAATGTAGGTAAGTTTAGAAAGTCGAAGAAGTGTTTTGCCTGATGAATATCAAAACCTTGCGGTGCGTACAAATTAATAATGTTGAATTTAATATTCTGGAATGGTATTTCAACTGCAAAAAGTTCCAAGTTAAAATCTTCTCTAATGTTGTTGGGAATTATTCTTCCGGACATGTTAGCAGGGATGCCAATAAGAAGGCCACCACCTCGTCTGTTTTGTCTGTGAGAACGGAAAAAGATTTTCTTTAGATAAGAAAAAATTTCGATTTTTGCAAGAAAGATTTCTTGAAAAACCCAAAAGGGAGTGGAAGAGAAAGGAGGAATTTGAAGCCAGAACTTTTTCCCTTTAATACTCCTGCAATTCCATTGCAAAAAGGTCATAAAGGAAAGTCAGTTAAAAGATTTATAAAAATATGCACTCAGCCTGGAGCATAAGAATGGACAAAAGCCGAAAGGATTAAAAAAATTTAGGCACATAAATTCAAATCCGAATTGTGAAAAGAAAAGAAAAATAATTCAATTGCTCAGGAATGGGAAAAACAAAAACAAAAGAACGGGCACGGCTCACCAAAAACACTTTTTCTAATCTAAAACAGACGGACCACCTGTATCCCATTGCATCGGAATACCCGTAGTTTGAGCCGCGATTTTTTGAGCTTTCTTTTTTCTACCAGAAGATTTGCTTGTTTCTCCTTGGTTAAACAAACTAACCAGAGCTTGCAATAATTTTTCCACTGTTTTTTGAAAAACTTCAATGAGCCTATTGGTTTGTTGCTCTAATTTTTCAGTGATATTTTTGACTATTGTTTCAATTTTTTGGTTTAGAGTTTCCTCGACTTCAATTGCAGATACGTTTGATTTCACTACGTTCGAATAGCTAGATTTCATGGACTGTTTAAAGAGGCTACTGGCTTCTCCTGTAGTTAAATGATTCCGGCAGTTGAATTCCAGCATTTGTCTTCCCTTGATGTAATGGGAACAAGATGTTGATGTAGCTGAGTGGGAGCCCTGGCAGTTTATGCACTTCTCAGGACTTTTTCATTGCCCATCAAGCGTTTCACCACAAATATGACAGATATTTTTATTGCATATTCTTGTTGGATGCTGAAAGCTATAACATTTCGTGCATTGTCGGGGTTTGTCCATGAATTTTTGGGTTCATAAACCAGATTTTTATGGATTCGGGTAACGCAGTACCTAGTATTGTAACGAGGTCAGAGGATACTTCTTGGGTAGAATGTTATTTGATGAATCGTCTCATTTCTATTATTTCGATATCATTATTGTGGATTAATTCGTCAGCCAGTTCATCAAGGGGAGTTTGAGTGGGAATGTCGAATAATAGAAATCTGTCAGTCACGTTTTCCCAAATAACACCGGTAGAAACAGGGATGTCAAGTATTTTTTCTAAATTTAGAATCTGGGCAGCGCATGCTGGATCAGAAGTTGTGAAAATGATTTTTCCTTGTCTTGTGAATCTTAAATTAGAAATATTGCTGTGACGATTTATTTGCTGTTTGATGTAAGACTGGATAAGAAATGGGTTCAAACGAGGGATTTTTGAAGCAGCATCTTTGTTGGATACGATTATGTTTATTTCTTCGTATTGTCTTTGACCGATACGTATAATTAGTTCGTTTGTGGATTTTCCACTTTTAAAGAAATTTTCATTTGATATTTGTTGCATTGTAGTGTTCTGTAAAGTCTGCATTCTTAAAGAATCATTACCATTAGACGAGGTTGAAGCAGTAAATGCCGAGTGGCTCAGTTTCAGATAGTGAAGACTTCACAGCTTTTGAAGGAAAAAAACAACAACTAGAAATTAGAGTTTTAAAAAAAACGCTTACCAAATGTCCAGTAATTAATAACAAAAATATGAAAGAGAAATTGTCAAACCAAACTTTGAAAACAAAACAACGCGTCAAATTCTTGACAATATCCAAAATTGTCGAAATTCGTTTTTCAAATCAACCGTTGTGCACAAGGCATCTCTTTGACTAACAGATCGATTCAGTTTTTCACTTCGTCACATTTTTAATTTGATCAGCGCGCTAATAACTGAGCTAAGTTTATTTTTTTAATGTTTTTATTTATTTATTAGTCGGAATTTTTCCAGAAAAAGGACTAGATTAATAAAATTCCTAAAATTCTTAGTAGTAAATTATATAATTATTGCATTGTTAATTCTTATAACCGTAGAGAAATATTTAACTTTAATCAAATATAATATTAAAATTTATTATTTTATAAGATTGTCAGCTTATCTTTAAAATTGGTTATGGCAAATTAATAAAATACCAAAAAAATTAAATAACAATTTTTTTTAAAAAATATTTTATCATGATTTTAATAACTTAATATATACACTCACCGTTGCTCTAATACTTTATTATTCAGAGGATTTTACATTTTCTGCATCAACCATCCTCTTTTTGTGTACAGCCGACCATCCTGAACGTATCAGGAATTTTCTTAATCGATGTGCCAAGGATCCCTTTCAACCTAGTGGGCTCTAAGGCAAGTACACGGTCAGCTAACCGAAAATCTGTCACGTGTTTAATCCCCGATGCGTCAGGGCTCTGGTCGATTTTTACGGGATTGGTGAAACCAACATGGGTTGTCAGAGCACTAAAAGGTCATTAATGTGAACAAGTCCTCACTATTTCCCGCCATTTTCACTTTTGCGACAAAAGAAATGTTTCTTTTTTCATTTTCAATTCCATTTCCTTTTTTAGAGAATTATTATTTCTTTGTGATAGAATACTGAAATAGTCATAAGATGACGGTTGCAAGAAGAGAAATTTATTTAATTTCTTAAATAAAATATATTTGATTAATTAAAAATCCTTGACATTTCGTCAAGGTTTGAGATTTATGCTCATCGACAAATTTGACGAGAGCTTAAGAAAGACGTTTCTTCAGCACTGGGCGCTGATACATTTCTACCTCAAAATGCTACAATTAAATGCTACTAATAAAAATTAATTAATAATTATTGAGAGTGTTAAAATCTCATTATATAACCAACTTGTTAATTAATATTTTTTATATTTCTGAAGTAATTAAGAAATATCAGCTCTAATCAAGATGGTAAATAACTATTTGAGTACATTTAAAAATTTAAGGACTAAACTATTAAGAACTAAAATATGCATGTTGAAAGATAAAGAATCTGAAAAACAGCTACTATAAGCAAAATAAATATTAAAAATCTTATTAAAAAGAATATTATAAAAAATTTTGATATTCAAAACTTATGCAACAAAATTTATCATTCCTACTATGATTGAAAAATGATTTTTATAAACAAAATTTTTTTTTCTCTATTTCTAAGAGAATAGCACTACGGGAATGCTACTTGTCTAGCATGTCCATACCTGCTTCTCATGGATTTCGATGTCAATTCCGAATCTTTGCTTGAAAGTAAATCAAGAATCAATTTATGTAAAAATAACCAGGGTTTTTTAATATAAAAAAACAAATTACAAACACAAAATGCTATGTAGACTCGTAATGTTTTAAGATTCAAAAATATTAATTTTTTTCATTTCATAACCAGTGAAAGTAGGAACAATTTCGAGACATTTTAATTCAGTTCAATCAGTATTTTCAATAGGGATTGAATATACTAAAAATGAAACAATACAAATGATATAGCGAAATATGTAGTTTCAGATATTTTTTATCCACTTAACTACCCTTTAATAATTGATGCATTTGGGATGCATTTTTTTGTTAATTATGACACTTTACAAGGCGGCTAACAGGTCTTAGTGAAATTAAATATTGTATTATTTAAATTTAACAGTTTTCACTTTTCAATAAGTGTGTTTCCTGCTAAATTTATTCTATTATTAATTCATTATCCTTATCAGTTGTTGAAAACACTTTAGTATAAATTTCAATAACAAGAAAAAAGTGCTTATTTTCAACATTTAATAAAATTGTTCATAGACAAAATTTAGCATAAATTAGAAAAGAAAAAAACATTTCCCAAGACATATAATATCTCTAAATTTCCTTCTTATATTCGGAAATTAGGGATTTGGAACATTATTCAAACATAAAGCTATACATATCTGTATTCTTCCATATACATAAATTTACATCATTTCCTTACTGGAAACGATCAAGCATTTTACAAAACATCCATCAATTATGGTTAGTAAGTTATCCCGTATGATTTTGTGTACTGAACCATATATTATCAGTTCTTAGCGAACCAATTCATTATGTGCATGCAGTTAATTATCTTCATGTTGAAGATTTGTAAAGAGAGAAATGATTACTTACCTTGTTCCCGTCGTGATTTTATAAGCTTCAGGACTAATGAGACCAAATCTCCACAAGAGGTCACTTTCTTGATGGTGGAGAATTCTACCTGCATATAAAATATACAGATAGATTTTTAAAAATAAAATTTTGTAACGACATAGACTGAAAAACGTATAACTTAATGATGTTGATGCATCATTTTTGGGTATTATGGAGAGATTCTATGAAAAAAAGGGAAAATGGATTTTTCTCAAAGAAAAATATCATTGGGTTCTCTAAATCATATTATTTTTATGTTTTTTAAACAAAAATAAATACTCCTTTGACGAATTTCAATATTCGAATTCGCAATTTTTATGCCAGAAATTGAAAATCTAAATTTCAAAACAATAATAATAATCATAGATAAATAAAATAGGGCAAAATATTAATAAAATTTGTAAAAACATCATTCATATACTTAAAAATTTATGAAAACACATAAAACTTAATTCATCTAGCATAGGAAGCGTGATAATTAAGAATAGGGTTGTTAGTTGAGTTTCTTAAATCATAAAATATCACTTGAAGGATCTGACTCTTTATTTCTAACACTATTTCCATATGCAGTTTGAGTTAATTTCCATCCTTTTTTTAATATTTCGTTTTTTCGCTACATCTTTTATTGTTTGCATAATCAGCACAAAATTATTATTTTTTCTTATTTGTAAATAAGTTGCCAGAAAAAGTAAACATCAAAATCGGAGATATAAAAATTTTGATTCATTTATTTAAATTGCTGAAATTGATATTCAACAAAAAACACCTTGTCTTTTTCTTAACTTGGTGAGATAAAGAGAAATCGTACAAAAATTGTTCAGAAATAATATTAAACTTTTCATCTTATGTTTATTTCATTTCTCAATTCTAACGGCATGATTTCTGTTATATTTTCTTCAATCAGTGAAATAACATTTCCCTCTGTTTAATTGCCTGCTTTTGCTTTTTCTGTTCTTGTTGCGAATCCGTATAAAAATAAATTGGAACTGAAATGACTTCCAGGAAAGTGAATAAAAGGAGACAGAAATTATTTTGGAGCTCTTAATATTCAGCTATAATGAAAAGGAGTGAAGCAATCTTTCATTTCAGGCGTGGGAAAACACGAATATTGTATCAGTAATTGCTTCCGTATCACTAAAATCACTTCAAAATGCATGCAGATATGTCGAACACTCTTCCTCTTCCAGTTAATTTACGCGCGTCAGTGTTTCAGTTAATAACATTTCAATTAACATGCAATTGGTCTGAAAGATTTAGAATGATACGTTTGGCATCGGAGCATCAGTTATTGCCGACCATTAGTACGGCTACAGGATACAGCATGAACAAAAATATCGGTAATGCATTGGAAAAGATACATTTCACGCCCAGAGCCTGACTAAGGCAGCGACAGAAGGGGCAGTTGCCCCCGGGCCCCATATAAGTGCAGGATCCCTAAATCGAATAGAAATTTTATTTTAAGTTTTATTTTTTAATGCCTGTTCTTCATTGCCAAAGTAATGAAGCAGAGGGGACTCCAAAGAAGTTTTTGCCGCGGGCTCCAATTAGGATAAGTCGGGCCTTGTTCACGTCTAAAGCGACATACGGCCCTCTTCAGTTCCCAATGGCAGTGCTGCTGTTCTGAACTCAACTGCACAATATACAATGAATATACAGCAGTAGAGTCAGGTCCAAAAATATTAAACAAGATAGCTTTCAAATCCTTTCTGAAAATTGAGTTTTAAATGTTGATAGCGTTTAAAAGGACATAAAAAGAATGGTATTTTAAACTTAGTAATATTTCAATGGCCATCATTTTGAATCGCTTTGCATGGTAATATAAACTAATGCTTATGAAGTATCATAATGTTTTTATGAAGAATAATAATGTTTTAATGTTTTAACATTTACGATGTTTCGCGATAAATTTTTCAAAAAAATATTATTTTGAAGAAGAAGTAATATATATGTTGCATAAGTATAATAATGAACGCCGTAAAAGAATTGTAAATAAATTAAATATTGAATTTTAACCTCAAAAGATATAAATTCATTCTGAGCTGTTTCCCAAACTTCGTAATTTCTTTAGCATAAGGTTTTTCTTTCTTAAATCTCTCGTTAGTATTAAGTAGTGCAAATGTTTTCAGCACATCCATTAAATGCACAATCGATAGTTGTCTGTTCAGAACTTGTATTGATAACTGAGATGAGGAAAATGGTATTAAAAATAAAATTTCTTTTTGAATAAAATGCATTCCCTTTGCAAAAACCTGCAATTAGCGTAAAAGCGAAACGATTTCATAAATCAATACTGACGTACACTTCTTGTTCAAGTTTTGAATCAATAATGATAATATAAATCTTGTGGAAGCGAGTCAAGGTCCGAATCATTAAAAAAATTGATCGAGCGGCATTGGTGTTTACCGCATAAAGTATTAGTAAGGATCAATTCTTAAGTGACATCTTATGTTTTTTTGCTTTTTTAACCAAAAAAAGAAACAAGGAGAAGAGAAATAATAATTACAATCTATAAGAATTTTTTCAATAAAAATTTTACTTATTTTTGACAATTTTAGCATAATTAAAAATATTTAAAAAAATAACAAAACCGTAAATGATAGTTAGTAAAGATTGTATCTTGTATTTTAGTTTGCATAAATTGTAATAAAAACAATTCTCTTCGCGCAATTTTCGGTTGCAATTTTTTTCTCTATATTCTTTCTATATATACACACTCAAATTAAATTAAATCAATAACTACACAAGTAGTTTGTAATAGCCCAACTGCCTGCATAAAAAGTAAATGCATCTTTACATAACAAATGTAATGAGTGATTTCAAATTACTTAATAGATTATTAGTAATTAATGAAACCATCATTACATTTTTGTTAACCTTTTCTAGCTTCTCGAGATTTCAAATTGGATGTGAGTAATTTGATAAGACTATAATATTTTCAGTAATTTAGTTTCGATGGAGAAATTGCAAAAAACTCCAAGCATTCAAGTAGATGTTTATGGGCTGAACGATACTTTCAGCCCATGTCAGAAAACTGTTCGTTTAAAATGCATTTACTGCATTTCAGTTTACTAAAATATAAACTCATTAAAGGATTTGGTTATTATTGTTATTTCTGTTTCGTGAGATATTTGAATTAAAAAAAAAGTGAGGTTCAATTATTAACTTTCGTGAAAAAAGCTTAATTTTTTCAATAATTTTTTTATAAAACTAGAAATTAGATTTGAAACCGTAGAATATCTGTCACATAGAAAACAGGTATATATATTTTTCAAATTTATCATTCAAGTTAAATTTTCATCCAAACGCAGCCATAAAGATGATAATATTTAATGCAATTAACACTAATAAAATGCAAAAATGTTTAAACCGAGAAATAATTTACGACTGCTCATAAGTTCAGAGTGTGTATAAGCGTAACTATAAACAAGTTCAAAAAAAATTACTTACCATTACTTTGCACTGTAGCACCCTAAAAAAATGAAAGATTTTTTAAATAATCTTACAAATCTAAAACTTTTGAAAAATACAATAATTATGATGAATTTCAATTTTTTTTAAAATACAGGAAAAAAACAACTAAAAAATAAAAAATAATTTCAAGAAACTGTTCAAAAATAGCAAATTGTTGTATTTCTTCAAATTATATTTAGGGTTTATTACATAATTCTTAACTGAATTATTTATTTAAATTAAATAGATGCATTTGCTTAATATATTCTTGCTTCATTCATCCCGTTTCGGTCCGAATGAGATCTATGGCTCCCGCTATTGGTGACGAATTTGTGGACAAAAATAAAAATTTAAAATAAACGCGCGACATATAGCCCTCTCTCTGCTAGGCACCGAGATCTGAAGAGTTTTCTCGAAATATCCGTGCGATGTCACGCCTCATCGAAAGACTATTCAAGGACAGTCAATCACAAAAGAACCAGTCACTGCTTTCAATGCAAGAAGAACGAGCTTGGCTGGTCGTATTGTAAGCTAATGCTGTTGAATGCTACTGATTGTGCTGTGATTTAACCCTCTGATGCCGGAAGATAATCCAGAACTGAATTCATTCGTATATTAATATTTTTTTGAACTGAAATAAATTTGTTCGCCTTCTTCACTCTTCACTATCTCTATGAATGATGGGAAGAGCAGAAGCCACAATAGAGTCATTAAACGATTGAAGCAGTCCGAATTTTAGCTGCTACCAAATGAACTTCCCAATTTTTTTTTATTTACGAACTATATTCTTAAGTATTATTATTTCTCTCCTTCAAATCAATGCAGAATTTCATTAAGAAATATTTTCACTATCTTATTTTGAGAAATGCGGTATTTTAGTAGATATTGTGTTTTGATATAAATACAAATTCAATGCTTGGTTCTTTCCATAAATATCTGAAGCTAACTCACAAGGAGAAGCAATTGATTGCTGTCAAGTATGAATAGTTAATGACATCCACCCCCCCCCTCCGAAGATCAGATAAAATTGTGTTGCAAAATTTTATTCCTTAAGATTTTGTGATTTGTAGTCATCGTCACCATACCGGAAGTGTGGCTATGTATGGTGCCGTGCATCTCGTTCGCAACTTATCAGAAATCCAGAAACTTGGAGATCAAATCATCTACTCAACGTCGTCTCTCTAACTCAAAGCCTTCTTAAGACAACATGTTCTCAAACAGATGAAATTCGAAAGATGTGTTTCTCTTAGACTTAAGGAGATTGGGAATTTTTTACAGCCTCGAATTAGATATCAACATTTTCTTTTTGCATACTTACTAAAAAGTCAAATAAGTAATCTTACTGAAAATTGAAGTGAAACCAAACAAATGATTTATAAATTAAAGCTTTTCAATTCTCTATTAAAAAATCATATTTACCCCAAAAAATGTTAAAAGCACGAAAGAATCTGTTACCAACAAAAAAAAGCGATAATCAATAGTTTTGGTAAAGTTTAAGAATCGAATAAAAAGTTCTATTTACTTGTTTAAAGTTCTAATAAAAGTACCATAATTACCCAAAAAAAGCATAAGGTGAAAAAACAAACCCAAAGACTCTAAAATTCGACTTGGTTATGATGTGAAGGGGATTTCAGCCAATGGCGTGAGGCGGAATAAAGTGCGATGAGAAAAAACGTCACTGAGTCTATTTTTCTTTAATTTATTTCTCTACTGGATGCTTCGTCTGTATTCATACGCTCTAAATGTGTAGGCGAGAAAACACCTATAGTTTTACGTCTTTAAAACTACCAACGATGATTAATTATAAATCTAAAGATTTTAGACGAACGATATTTTTATTCTCTCATTGGGCTTATAGTTCTAGACGCTAGTTAGATATAATAACTATGATTGTAATCTTGAAACAAATATTAAATATCATATATTTATTTTTAAGTCATCGCGTTTACATTCTTGTGGAATCAAAGTTTGACAAAAAGTCATCCATTCGATGGATTTGAAAGGTATTTACCATTAGAGGATAAATCTATGAGATATATTTTATCAAAAAAAATGGTCGAAAATCACTGAAAAATATATATGGCCATAAAATTGATGTTACTGAAAAACTAATTTTGTTAAAAAAATTAATATGGTTTAATAATGCTTTTTATACCTTTTTAAATTTTTGTGTGTGACGGTATGATCTGAAGCTGGAAAAAAAAGTAAACTTTTAGCTTTCATATAAAAATTTCACTTGCCCTCTTTAGAGTGAAGTATAAATTTTTTAATCCTTTCAGATAATAAAGAAGAATCGTTTAATTACAGATAATATTAACAAATATTTATCTAATTTAATTCATTTTATTTTTTCAAACACTTGCCTTATGTTATTTAAGTACCATTTTTTTTATTTGTTTCTATTGAGCGCGTCAAGGTGTGTCGAATTATAAAAGGTTAAAACATGCGGGCATTCAATTATTCATTTGTTAGACGACTCGGCAGATCATCTTGTTTGCCAGGAAAATTAATGATATTTAATTTCAGATAAATGGTTTAGCTTCATGCCCACGGTTACATCACGATGGACAGACATCAATCTTTTTAATTCTCTCTCTCTCTTTCTCTCTTACACACACACATTTTACTAGTTGTAAAGCCAGAGATTCCTTTAAATATTATCTTCTTTTTCTTCTTATCATGGTCTGACGGAGTCAGACCAGATCAAATAAACCATTGACCCTGAGATGATCGATGACTGTCCAAGGAGATGAATAAATATCCCCTACACTGATGTCAAGACAGTCAAGGATGTGAGAGGGAGTAGCTTGGAGGAATCAGCATTTAGAACAAAGGGGGAAGGATTTCTTTCGACCAGAGAATTTAAGACATTTTAAGTGTCCGTTGGCAAGTCACGAAATGCAAGTAGGGAATGACCCACCTCCTGAGATGGAAAGAAAAGGATCAGTGATACTCCCCGTGTAGCAGTTGTTTGATGGAGAGACCAGACAGTCTACCCTGACGACAGATTTTTTGAAGGATACAAGCTCCAGATAGGTCAGTTTGGTGGAAGTGGGGGTGTTTTGAAAGCAACCCTGTCAATATGTGATGGCACCCAGTGAAGATGTATTTGGTGAAGTTGCGAGATGGTCTTGAGCTTTCTGTGGATTAAAATACTTGTACAATCGATTTTTGAGGTGTTGAAGCGCACTGCGGCTGTCTGACAAGATCCAGACATTACCAAAGTTGTTCACTTCAGAGACTGTCTCAACACCAATCTCAATGGCGAGGAGTTCATTTCTGAAGACAGAGCAAAAGTCAAGCCCTCCTCGCAGTCCTAGCAGGCACTCTCAACGTTGTGAGGGGTTGTCCCTGGGCGGAGTGGGTGATGTACGTCGGGAGATTATTCTGTGTGATTATTCTGTAAGGCGTGAAGGCCACTACACTAAGCTCAGCTAAAAGCCCGAAGGCGAAGGAGCCAAGACAGACTTCTACCACTGGTGCTCCACTCAAAAGAAGTTGAACTTACACTCCAATGAGTTTTTCGACTGTTTCTTTAAATATTATGAAGTTTATGAATAAACTTTTTCTGAAATTCGCTTTTCAGGCGATGCAACTCATCCGGGATAATAATTTAAGTAAATTAACAGATTAAGTCGTGTTGTGATAATACTAAAAAATACGTCAAAATGTAGAATTAACGGTTCATTCACCATCAGACCAAAGTTAGACCATATCATTTATAGTTGGTGAAAAGGGGCACCATGACTAAGTCTGCATTAACATAATGCGTTTTGTATTCCAAATTGTAATGCATTTTTGAATTTCAAAGGTAAATTATCTTTCCATTTTGCTCATTTTCAATTTTTTTATTGTATCTGCGTTATTCCAATTGCATTTGATAATAGGCAAAGCTTCACGGCTGTAGGTTAAGGAGAGGAAAAAAGTTAACGCATGCGATACATTATTTTCTGGATTTTCCTTTTGTTCTTATCGCAAAATATTATAACTGATTTAGATAATTTACTTCTGACGTATATATTTATGTCATCATTCGTTGCCTTATATCCCTTAAATTCAGACCTGTCTGTATGTTTAATTTGTTTTGCCCTACTCCTACATGCTTGTGAAATTCGACGTTGCAAATGAGCATTGATTTTCTTTCTATACAGGGCTTCAGACGACGATGTACGAGGGTAGTCAAAAGAAAACAAATCATGAAAGAAATTTTACAATAACTTTATCTTAAAGTTACATTCAAAATCTACTTTTCAACGTAACCACATCCGTTATTTAAGCATTTGTTGAGGCGTGGTGCAATTTTTTCGATGCATTCTGCAAAGAAATCCCATCCAATGTACGATAACCATTGTTGAGTTGCAGCTTTCACTTCGTCATCCGAATGGTAATGTCGCTTTGAAAGTTATTGTTGTATGGGACCAAAAACATGGAAGTCAGGAGGTGAAAGGTCTTGGATATAAGGAGTGTGATCCCACACTTCCCACCTAAACTTTTTCAGAAGTCCGCACGTTTGTTTTACTTCCGCATTACAATTCAGGAGCACAAGGCTTTCGACAGTTTACCTGGCCATCAATTTTTAACTGATTGTCGCAATCGTTCTAGTGTTTCACTATAAGAAGAAGCATTGATTGTGATCTCCTTCGGCATGAACTCTGTATGTACCACACCTTCTCTGTCGAAAAACAGCGTCATCATCACCTTTCCTGCGGATGGAACAGTTAGACACTTTGTTCGAGTCGGGGAACTGAAATGTTTCCACTCTATCGAGCTGCGTTTCGCTGGAAGTGAGAAAGGGGAATCCAAGTTTCGTCTCCGGTCACAATTTTGTCCCAAAACTCATTTCTTTCCGTTTGGTTACATTGCAGAAATGCAAATGCACTCTCAAAACGCTTTCCTTTATGTTCCTCCGTCAATAGAAAAGGGCACCCATCGAGCACAAACTTTATAATATTTAAAGTGATCAGTAAAAATTTTATGCGCACTTCCATGAGAAATATCCAGCCCATTTCCGAATTTTTTGCAGTTGTTGGTCTTCCCTCGTGCTCAGCTTCGTCAATATCTGTACGTCCATTCTCAAACATGTCGCACCATTTTGCAATAGTTTGACGTGATGTTGCATTTTTACCTCACACTTCATGCAACTGTCCATAAATTTCCGTGCAGTTGCACCTTTTTGCTCACAAAAGACGAATCACTGCTCGCATTTCCTATTTGGACGCTACTTGCAGCTGTCGAGACATGTTTGCGATTGATTATCAGAAAAACTAAACTTACTTTGGGGAAACAAAACTGACTGACCTACGTATTTTTACTTTCTCGTTTACATAGTACAAAGAAAGTATAATCATCATCAAAAGATTTAAACTTTATCATTGACGAATTATTACATTTCAGTACTCCACGAGTTCAAAAAACACATTTTTGGAAAAGCACCGCTTGATAAAACTATCTCGAAGATGGAAACATACCAAAAAATTGTTATTCAGTCTTTACACCAAATTGGCAGATTTCAACCGAATTTTGTATAAAATCTGCTAAGAGGAAGTCCATCTGTTCAGCTGCCCGAGTATAAATTAACAGGATAATTACAAAACAAAGATAGCAAGGAAGATAGAATTCGATACACAGCTTTAAGATCTAAAGCGTAAACATATGTTAAATTTTGAGTCAAATTCGACTACGGGTTGACAGTCTGTTGAAATTTCTGAAACATGCAAAAACGATAATTTAAAAATATAGTGACTTAAACGTATCAGATTTGGTTTGAGAGTTTGTGACTACAAAAGTAGTTTTACGTCAAATTTTAGTTTGAATCGGTTTATAATAACTTGCTTAACACAAACATTTGTTTTTTATATACTATTAATCGCCTTCCAAGGATTATTCACTAAAAATGATATTCCAAGCCAAAAATGAACATTTCGTGACTACTGAACGTCAATGCCATGAAAGACATTCTCTGGCATGATAAGTTTATTACAGACTCTGCGATAAAAGTTTGGAGAAATCACTGTCGTTGGTTTTCCAAATCATTCCATTCTAATTTGCATTCAGATCTTTTTAGCATTATCAACAGAATTATTTTTTAATTGCAGAGTAAATGCGAAGTAGAGGAAGGGGTACGGAGATTTGAGAAGTAAAAAGTTGGGATTCATTTATCCAACGGCAATATTTATAAAAATTGAAACGATATAAATGTATCAAATCACTTTATATTTTGGTGCAATGAGTAGCAAAAACATTTTATGATTGTACTTGGAAGCTGTGTAACAACTCAACTCTACCTTGTGTATTGACTAGTGTTTGGAAAACTTGATAGATTTTTAAGCGTTACTTCCGTTATCTCCGATCTGGAGACTACTGGGCGTGTTACTCAGACATCGAAAATGGTTGACAATGGCGTATTAGTGAGCGCGATTTATTTGCACTCGATTTTAACTAATTATTATTTCCATAGGTTGCGTGATTTTTTGAAATGAAAATAAAAAAAACAAGACTTCAGCATCTCCGGATATCTTTATTTTTTTCTCTCGCTAATTCCATAAAAATGACTATAACAACTGTGAAGTTGTTTTCAAACAACTCACGTGCTTTAAAAAATTTAATTGTAGCATTTGCTACTTTATTAAAAAAATAAATTTTATTTGATAATATTCAGAGGCACGTGAACAACATTCAGCCGATTTGCTGAAAACCTCTTGACACGTGCATACAAAAATAATATTTGTTGTTTTCCTTACATTACTCCCTCACCAGTAACTGAATTACGAAAATCAGATAACTATGGTAGGAGAAGTTTGACATAAATATACACAAAATTCAATTTGAAACTTGCAAATTGTATATTAACCACAATATTCTACTGTAGTACTGGCTTAATAAGGATAAATTCCATAAGCAAGGCATGATAATTTTAGTAAATGAATAAATAAAAATTTCCTTACTTATTCAAAAGAAAATTCACATAAAATGACATTAATGAATCCTATTCTCATATCAAGTATTCTTAACACATTGACATTTCAAAATATACCAATTAATTCTGATGATGCTGAACAAAAAATATATCTATATACAACTCAAAATACTACACAATATAATAACATCACAATCCAAACATATAACATTTAAACTATAAAAATGCAAATTCATGTATTATAATGACAAAAATATGTATACAAGTATATATACAAGAAATAAAACAAATGAAATAAACGAGTACAATAGTAAGGTAGAAGAAAATCAGAGTCAATACATAAATATGTATAGATTTATATACTCCTCAATACCTAAACTTTAAGAGCAATGTTTGACTTTCTTGCTCATACAATATAATGCAATACTCAGAATGTCTAGCCTATATTCAATGGAATGAATAAGAGCGGGAACTATACTTTGCTAAATTATATTACATTGACAAAGTTTAAAGATAAACAATAAAATGTGATAAAATCATTTATGTATGTACATCTTCACAATATAATTAAACACTTGATAACTCTTAATACAGAATATTGTTACGTTTTTAGCGTAGCGGGTTCAGATTGAATGGACTTTATTTGAGGACAGCACAAACAAATTTATTTACAGCTATTTACAGTTATTTACAGGATGATTGATAGAGTAACAAATTCAGATAAATACAATCTAGCAATAATCAATCACTTACAGCGTAAATGCAAGTCTTACGCACAATAAACACAGTTTTCAAAACAGCTATAGTATTGCACAGCAACAGTAAATCGCAGCGAGCTCAATAACACAGCGTTAACAGCAAACGCAAACACAGCTCACTAATAACAAATCCTCTAGTCCAGCGAGACGCTTTTTATTTCAGAGCAAACTCTCAACTAACTAACTCACTAGTGGTTGGATTATTGGGGCTCCTAGTCCTGGCAGGGGCTTATCCCCAGTCATGATGAAATGCTTCCACGTTGCTTTCAGCTACATACGTGACCGTCTGCGAAGTGGACTGGAAAAGTTCTGCAGGCCCTTAAGTAGTAGTTGTTGAGGAGTAGGGGTGGGTGAGTTGGCGAGAGTCAGGACAGCTTTTGGTTGGCTATTTAGGGGTGGTGGGTGTGGAGTTATGCACCTTGCGAGAACTTAAGACTTAGAGCTGATTGAAATCATCAAAAATAAGAGTTTAAGTATGGAAAAAAGAAAAAGTAAAAAATAACAAAAGTTAAATTACAAAATTGGAAATGAGGTGAGATTAGAGTAAAATATTTCTAGGTCTTCTGACTTTAATGTTTGGTGTATATCTGGGGATATTAAGGATGGCTTCATTATTGATTTTTTCCAAGTCTTCAAAAAATTTAGTTGCAAGTTTTTTAAGGAATTTTTTAAGTGGAGGATAGTCTAGTGCAAGGTACATGTTTTTACTTGGCATGTACCAATGCATTTTGCAGATATTTCTTATAAATCTGGTTTGGAGTCTTTCGACATGAATTAGATTGGATTTAGGCGCATAACCCCACACAGGGCAAGCATATGTAATTACTGGACGCAAATAGGCAGTGTAAATAAATATTTTATTTTTCCTGGTTATTTTGGAGTCTCGAGAGATTAAGGGATATAATTTACGAGTTAGGTCTCGAAACTTGTTGGTTAGATAATTAAAGTGGGGCTTCCAAGTTAATTTACTGTCTAAAATGACTCCTAAATATTTACATTCATTAGACCACGGGATGTTTTGATTTTTAATTTGAAGGGGGCGGAATTTCTTAGCTTTATATCTACTAAAATAAATGGCTTCAGTTTTTAACGCATTAATTACAATTTTCCACTTGGAGAACCAGTCCTCAAGAGATTTAATATGTCTATTAAGAGCTATTGTAATGTAATTTGGATTTTTGTTGCGCGCTAGTATTGCAGTATCATCTGCGTACATGCATAATGTGGTATTGAATTGTTTCGGGATGTCATTTATGAAAATAGAAAAAAGAACTGGCCTCAGCTTGGATCCTTGAGGAACACCAGCTAAAATCGGTTTTATAATTGAGAAAACATTGTACAGTTTAATCCTGAAGGATCTGTTGCTGAGGTAAGATATTAAAATTTTAATTAGGTGCGGAGGTATATTGTAGTTTATTAATTTGTAAATAAGGCCTTCAAGCCAAACTCTATCAAAAGCTTTCTGTATATCGAGAAAAACTGCTGCTGAGTATTGTTTATTTGAAAAGCCTTCTTCTATGAATTCAGTTACCCTGAGCAGTTGGTGGGTGGTAGAGAGGGCATGGCGGAAACCAAACTGTTCTGGGATAAGAATATTATTAACTAACTAACTCACTCCTGCTACTCGTCCTTATATAGCCGAAAAGCGCGTGCACCGAATCTCGTGAAAATTCTCAAAACAACGCGCACAATCCAGCGGCTACTAGACTATTTCTTTCACCAAACCAATCAAGCTGGCGCGAGGCTCCTCGTCAAACGTCGCCAACTTTGGCGATTTTTTGTGCCGCTCGCCCGCATGTAACAATATAGTTGAGAAAAATGGAATATACATACAAAATCTTAATCTCTAAACCTTACTGGTTTTTTTATTGTTCGACCACATCCGGAAGTAGTTTGATTATCAGATAGAAGGTGGGAATCTCTGTGATCTGAATTTCCATCTGTTTGTTTAGATTGTGTCGGCTTGTCATCTTTGTCCATGGCCTACAAATAGGTAGGTTTTAGGCTATCAATTGAGACATTTATATTTTTTTCTTTTACAGACAAAGTGAAAAACTTATCAGACCGTTCAATTACTTTATATGGTCCTTGATAAGGTGGTTCTAGGGCCTTTTTTACTCTGTCTATTCTCAAAAAAACATGAGAACAAGATCCGAGATCTTTATGTGCAAATATTTTTTGGTGCTTGACACTACCTGATGGTACAGTTTTTAATTGCTCCATAAACTTCTGAAACTGGGAAACAAAAGTTTCTTGGTCCATTTTGATGGTAGATGGGTCAAAGAACTCTCCTGGCAACTTGATGTTAGAGCCCTACACCATTTGTGCAAGTGAGAGGTTTGTATCTGGTCTGATGGCAGCTCTCAAGCCTAGTAGAACTGTAAATAAAGATTCTGTCCATCTAATGTTGTTATGTGCTTTTATAGCACCTTTCAAAGTCCTGTGCTGTCTGTCTATTTTCCCATTACATTGGGGATGATAAGAGGTAGTATGCGATACTTTAGCACCACATATAGCAGCAAGACATCTGAATAAATGAGACTCAAATTGTCTTCCTTGATCTGTTACAATTTGAGCTGGGACACCAAACCTACTAATCCAGTTGTTGTAAAAGGCTTTACTAACTATTTCAGTAGTTATGTAGGGTAAAGGAATAGCTTCTATCCACGAGGAATACCGATCAATGCGTCAGGTAGTATTCCATGCCTTCTGAAAGTGGTAATGGACCAATCAAACCAATGTGTACTGCACTAAATCTTGAATCTGGAATTTTGTATTCTGCACATTTAGACTTGGTGTGTCTATTCACTTTAAATTTTTGGCATCTGATGCATGTCTTTGCCCACTCTCCTATTTGCTTCTTCATGCCTAGCCAAATGAATTTTTCTGTCATCTGTTTGATGGTGGTTTTAACTCCAGGATGAGAGAAACCATGTATTTGTTGAAACATTTCCAATCCGCACTCGAAATTCCTCTGGGATATAGGGTCTAATATTTGATATAGACGTATAACACCAGAGTGTCTTTCCAGAGGGTAATGTTGAAGGTTTGAATTGTAAAGAGGGACTTTCCTCCATTAACTATTGAAGCTCTTTATCATGTATTTGCTTTTCTGCCACAGCATCATAATCAATTATGGAAATATATTCGATTCGTGATAAAGCATCAGCAACTACATTATCTTTACCTTGTATGTGTCGAATATTAGTTGAAAATTCAGAAATATATTGAAGTTGTCGTAGCTGTCTTCGGGATACTTTTTCATTTTTCTGTTGAAATGCAAATGTGAGAGGCTTATGATCAGTGTAGATAGTAAAGTTGTTACCTTCTAACAGATGTTTAAAGTGTTTTATAGAAATATATATTCCCAACAGTTCTCTGTCGTAGGTACTATATTTCCTTTGGGCTTCATTCAGCTTTTTTGAGTAGAAGGCTATTGGCTTCCAGCTCTCTTTTTCATATTGTTGAAGTACTGAGCCTACTGCAAAATCTGACGCATCAGTGCGAGCGATAAAAGTAGTCCAGATCTTGGAAACTTTAGAAGAGCAGCTTCAGCAAGGTCTGTTTTACATTTTTCGAAACTCCTTATGGTATCATCAGTCCAAGGCACTTTTCTGCGATCCTTCTTTTTCGCTCCTTTAAGCAATTCATGTAGAGGTGCTTGAATCTTTGCTGCATTCTTTAAGTACCTTCTATAGAAATTTATCATTCCAAGAAATGTACGAAGGTCATGAATAGTTTCTGGAAGTTTGTAGGGTGCGATCGTAGTTTAACCCCCTGCTTGGCGCACTTTTCAAAAATCGCCAACCACGATCTAGGGTTGGTATAATAGGTATCTAGGGTTGGTATAATAGGAAAACCATAAAGTTGCCCTCTTTGGCGAATTATCACCAACTTGGCGAAGAAGGGGGTTAAACTACTAATCACCCGTTTGTAGTTGGTGATGGGTTCAACTTTATCTGGCAATGGGCAAGAACCTTCTGCAGTGATAAGATATCCCAAATATTCTAATTGGTCAGCTCCCTTCACTGATTTGGAAATATTAATTCTAAGTCCTGTGAGAAGACGTTTAATTTTTTTATTCTCACTCTCGACGAATATCTGCAATAGGTGTTCCTTTGCAGCTGACTATTTGTTTGGAGATGGATCTTTTACTATGTCCCAAATATCATCTAAAACTTTTGGTTCCAATTGGGCGACGAGGTGGTTAAACATAGTTTCCTCCGAGGTAATTCTGCAAATTTTGAAATGAGCCTCCACCTGATAAAACCCTATTTCAGGCTTATCGAACCAAAATGGCGGTATTTTGATGCTAACGCCGCTTACTTCCAAAGTTTCCGTCCCGGGCATTTTATCAGCAGAGCACTTATTCAGCAGGTAGAAAATAATCCAGGGCCACCAGTTATTAGTGAGCGCGAATTATTTGCACTCGGTTTTAACTAATTATTATTTCCATAGGTTGCGTGATTTTTTGAAATAAAAAAAAACAAGACTTCAGCATCTCCGGGTATCTTTATTTTTTCCCCGCTAATTCTATAAAATAACTATAGCAACTGTGAAGTTGTTTTCAAACAACTCACGTGCTTTAAAAAATTTAATTGTAGCATTTGCTACTTTATTAAAAAAAATTTATTTAATAATATTCAGAGGCACGTGAACAACATTCAGCCGATTTGCTGAAAACCTCTTGACACGTGCATACAAAAATAATATTTGTTGTTTTCCTTACAGGCGAAAACGAAAGTGACACTGCAACATAGATCGCTAGTTAGTATTAAAGTCCCAACGTTCGGAAACAGGACCCAAATACAGGGTTTCTCCAATTGGAAGCTCAATTTCGAAATGCTGCAATTACAACTGACAAAACGAAATACAATTATATAGTGAGTTCCCTTGACACTGAAATATTATCCCAAGTATCGGACATTCTGACCAATCCTCAAAGGAGCGACAAGTACGCGGCTATAAGACAGACTAATCTCTATCTTCGCTGAAACTGAGACGCTAAAGACTCAAAAATTATTAACTGAAGGGGAATTGGATGATAGGAAACCGTCACAATTGTTATGTGAAATGAAGAATTTAGCTTTCGATAAGGTAGGTGAAGCGTTTCTTAAAACTCTCTGACTTCAAAGATTACCAACTGAAATCTCTCTAGTCCATCAGCGGCGACGATTTGGAAAAATTGTCAATAATGGCAGATAAAATGTAGGAAATAAAATCCACGTCATATCATACTGCCACTATAACTTGTTCTAGAGATGACAATGTTTAGCTAAACTGCAAGAGTAGATTTCAGAATTATCCCTACAAGTTAACGAACTGAATAAAAGGCATTTCTCTAGACGTCAACAATTTAGATCCCGCTCTAGAAGTAATTCTAATAAAAGCAGTAATATCGGAAACGAAACTATATGTGATTATCACTCAAGATTTGGTGATAAGGCTTTCAAATGCTATAATAATTACAATTGGCCTAACAAAACCAGCGTTCATTCACAGGAAAACTAAAGGGGCAGTCGAGGGACAGTCGATTAAAGAAGCCAACGACTATGGCCAAATAAATTGCCACCTCTTTTTTTGATAAATCTATCAGAAAACATTATCTTATTGATACCGCGGCTGTGTGTCCGTTATTCCGCCACCAAAACCAAATAAGTTGTCTCCATCTCATTTTAACCCTCTAAGGTTACACACGTATTTCAACGTATCCGCAAGATGTCATGGCAAGCGCGTTACGTATTTTAACGTAGGGTAAGAGACGACGCTCTTTCGTTGTGCACGGAAAATAACGTAGGGGGGTGTCTGTTCTCCAAACGTTACCGACGCATTTTAACGTAATTCTTTCCCCCAACAAGTTTGGACATCTTGATGGATAGGAGGGGAGTCAACACAGTGGATGTTTTACGACCATTTAAAGATGCCAAAGGATCTGAGGACCCGAAGATTCCTTTAGGCATAGGGCATTGTGAATGGTGACGGCATAAGAGGAACGAGAATGGGTGACGGCAAAAAGAGGAACGAGATCTCATTGAATAAAATAGGAACAATTTTTTTTCCACAAATTGTGTGTCCCATAAGCGTCTGTGTGTAATTAAGTTTAATTTGTATTTAATTTCAATAGTATTTCTTGGATAAAGCTTATTTCCATTGAATTTTTATTCAGAATGCAGTTTTATGCTCTCTTGTGATTAAGCATTGCATTGAAGCATTAGAAACTCAGATGGAATATAATTGAAAAATTGCTATCAATATATCATTATTTTTCTTCGCTCAAAGTAAACAGATGAAATTGAATTTTGAGTTTTAAAGTTGCCAATTTTTTGAAGAATATAATAAAATATACTGTTATATTGTTTCTCTTTTCAGATTCATATTGTGTAAAAGCATGGGTATATATATATATACGACAAAATAAATGTTATTTCAGTCAGTCCGTCAACTTCAACAATAAACCCTATTTAGTTATTTTTTGTTTTATATGAGAGCTTATGACCATAGATATATCATCAAAGATAGACTGTTCCTTATCACCTTCATATTTTTAGAGAAATATTAGAAATATATACATATCTTCTTTGTATATTTACTTAATGTATCATACGGTGTAAATATAAAATTATTTTTATTGCCTTTTGCTATTTTACCAGCCCCAACCATTTGACCAAATCTGACAATTTTTATTTCCTATTAAACCTTTTGGTCAATAGATATGCCATCAATGGTCACCTGCTCTCTATAATTTTCCAATTTCAAAAGGGGGGAAGCGCTTTTTTTTACTGTGTTATCATTGTGCGATAAATTCTTACCGTGCCCTATTTGGCCCTAAGATGCATCAATTTCTGAATCAAGTTTATTACTTTATTTTCTTTGCCTCTTGGAGATCTTTTTGATACATTATGAAAATTAAATATCAAGCATTGTGAATGGGTACGATTTGCTTTCTTTCAGCATTTTTTTATTCAATTCCTGCTGTTAGCTCACACTCTCCTTATATATATCATGTTTAAATTTTCCATCCTTGATTGGTTAAATAAAATATTTTTTATTTAACCAATCAAGTTCAAGTAAATTTTTAAAAACTTTTAGTGGATGACATTTGACATTAATACAGTTTTTTCAAATATTAATTTATTAATTTTTCAGTAATTAATTAAAAAATAACTTTCTCAACAAAAATTCAACTTTGTTTTTCCATTGCTAAATAAGTAACGAACTCAGTTTCCCCCCCCCCACGCCAATGAGATTAGGCTTAACATGTTTTCAGCAGATTATTTTAAACTGTTACAGCAGATTCTGTTTACTTTCGTAATGTTTGAGGCATTTAAAATAAACAATGTAAATTAATCGTTTTTTCCGACTCACTTTGAAGTACTTTCAAATTAAAATAATTGCGAATAAATAAATTATAAATTTCTAATCTCTATTACATGGTGTTATAAATTCACGCATTTTGAGTAGTCACAATTGGTTTTGAATCAACTGGCGTTCAAAATTCAAAGCTATTAGAAATTTTTGATCAATTATTAATAGTAATTGTAATTATCATGTCGGGTATAACTTGGCTGGTAAGCGTTGGTTTCGCACCCCTTGGGCTGCGAGTTCGAACCCGCTGTAATGACTTGATCCTGGTCGATCAAATAAAATGGTAGCGTTTTAAACACAAAGTTTTTATTTACAGCTTTATACAATAACAAAAACGTCGTCTAGGTTAAATGCTGGGAAATATTTACAACTGGATTGTTAGTTCGACATCCAATACCGAGAACTCACAGGCTGTCCGCGTATCCGGCTACTGCGTGTAGCTCCATAGATCTACGGATTATTTCCGGTAGCTCTTTTCAATAAACTTCATTCAAACTCAAACAATAACTCAACTCAAACTCAAACAATTTTGTCCAGGGTTGGACAAAATCACAAATAGTTCGTGCAACTAACAATCCCTTCTTAGAGGCAGAGACACTATATTAATAAAATACATTTAAAAACAATTTATATTTACAATGCTATGAGCATATTAACCTCTTAACAGCATTTTCCCCTTATTAAAGGTTACAGCGGCTCAAACTATCCGCATTTTGATGCTTACTCAACGTGTTTATGTGTGACAGTATACTTGTAGGGTTTTAGAGCTAACGACATTCGTGACGTGCAATCTGATTTCCCTAATTCAAATCGCCTTAGATCCAACCTTGGGTTTGGTCCTGATATTAACATCTCCGTCCGGTGCTGCGGAGTGCGATAGAGCCTCGTCCTATCTGGCTGTCCACTGTTCATATATATGGTTTGATATGGTTCTATATTGGGTTTTACGAAATACGTTTTCTCCGGTTTCTTGAAGAAAACCGTTTTATGTTAAGGAAGCAAATCTTTGCGTCCACGATTCTGCCTCGTTGTCAAACTCATTTCTAAATCACCGTGAAATTTCTTGGAAATCGTACACACACACACATCTCCCATCGGGCATGCAATCTCCTAATCTTTTCGAGTCTCCGCGTTCATTTTTTCCTTCTTAAGACTTTCATTCCCCTTTCTGACGCATTCTCCACGCTTTTTCAAGGTTCCGCAGTCCCTTTGTGTATTTGAAAATTTTACTTGTGTTATTTTGGCTGGAGGGAGTAAGTCTTTACCTTTTTATCCTACAGCTGTAGGCGAAAAAGAGTCTTCCCGAAACACTATCACAGTTTCCGTGACTTTTTGCCCCCCCCTATGGAGCTCGTAAGCCCCTTCGCGCTTTTAACCCCCTTTCCCTGAGAACGAGTAGTAATGGCATTGTCGGAGACGAAACTCTGTTTCTTAAGTAACTCGGCCGTTGCATTGCTAAGAATGTAAATTCCTTGGTAGAGTGATGAATCTACAATTGCAGCTTTTGTGAAGATTTCCCGAATTCTGGGCCCATGAGCTTCACGCGTGCAAGAGGTAAACGCTTCGTATTTAAGTCTAACGGCTGTTTCACCCGAATTACCTTTCCGGTTAAATCTGCATTCCTGACGTAATTCCTCGCAACAATGTCTATGCTGGCCCCTGAATCACGGAGAATTTTAATTCCTAATCCATTAATGGATTCTTCACTTATATACGGAGTAAATAGCTCATTTTTGTGAGCGCTCCTTATGTGGTTTATCTGTTCTATCGATTGATTTCTTTTTAACTGAGGGCAGTTCGGCCTTAAATGTGTTGTGGATTGACATTCGTTACACTGCAATTGTCTTCGCTGATAGAAGTTGTTTTCCCTCCATTTCTTTTGGGGGTCTGAATTCTTCCACGAATGATTCTCATCGCGTTTAGAAGTTACCTCTCTTTCCGCAGTGTTATACTTCTCATCCTTTTTAGGCGAAATGGATCGGTTTCCCTCAAAATTTCCTTTTCCAGGGAATTTTACAAAGCTGGATTTCGTACGTACCGATTCATAATGGTCTAATTTCTCTGCTAGAGCATAAGGATCCCCGAAGTCTAACCTTACATCTAGGAAATGGTCTTTTATCTGGCTCGGGACACGTTTCTTTATCTGGTAAGTAATTAACAATTTCTTTAACCCTTCGAAATCCGTCACGCTCGTCCCTGAAAGCCAACCAGTCAAGAAATGCTCTAGATTGAAAATCATTTCCTTCCACATCACATTCGGTTTTTTTCTGATCCTGAAGGCTTATCCTCCGACTCTCAAGATATAATCTGGGCCAAATCTAATGGTAATAAGGATAATAGTTTAGAGACCCATTCGGCCTTATCAATCTCGGCTGTTTTTAGTTGTCTCTCCAATAACGTAAGATAAATAGACATTGTTTGATTACTATCAAATTTGGGCATTAAGTTCTTAATATCTCTTCTAGATCTAGAATTCTCATTTCGACTTGAATACATACTATTAATTTCCTAAGAATTAGATATTATTAACCGCTCTAACTCAAATTCCCGTTCCAGTTCTTTTTCAGCTTTCAATTCTGATTCGGCCTCTACGCGCTCTCTTTGTTTCCGCTCTTCAACTATAAAATCATACCTATACTTCACGAAGTCTAGGTCAATATCCGGGAACTCTTTAATTTTCCTAATCAACTCTACTACCTTATTTGAGGGGTCGGTCTCTATCTCTAATTCTTCCGCCAGGGAAAATAAATCTATTTTTACCGTTCTGTTTAAGAAAGTCATTTTTCTCTTTATTCTTACTTATAAATTGTATTACTCTTACAAATTTTATAATTACTCCCAAAAAAAATCTCAAACAATTCAAAAACAAGGAACTCCTTTCGTCATAACAATACACATATAATACACAATGATATTACTAAATGTTCCACCAATTCTAAATAATTTATTAATATACGCAGATTTCCATTTAACTAAATATTGCCAAAATTGTCACACAATTTTTTCTCAATTAATATTTTCTTAATAAAATTCAAAACCACCATTCATTAAATGAATTTGGCTAAGCCCCTGAAACCTGTGCATATGCTTAGCATTTATAAGAAAACATTAATTATATCTCATTAGTAGAACTTATACACAAAAATATTTTAAATCTTTTACAGTTAGTATCAATTGATTCCAAAACTTCTCTACTGAATTGCATTAGTAGCCAATTCTAAAGTGGTACACTGAATTTTCCCTTTAATTTCAGCTATCAACAAATATTTCCTATCACAACAAAAACTTAAAATCCAATCTGACAACTAACAAGAACAAGTTTGACATAAATTATCCAAAAAATTTCTCTTTTACAAATACTAATAAAAAATCTTACTACCCCTACTAGTTTGAACTACAAGCAACATTTGTTCTTAATGCAACTTAGCATATAGGTACACAAAATTTCTGCCTCTAACGAAAAGGAAAGTCAGAAAAACTCATCCATTTGATGAAAAGAAGGACCGCTTTTATTTTCTCTTCCGGCGTCGGCTTTTTGAATCTAGGTTGGAGGTAGAGGGGAAACAAAATCCGAACGTTGTTTCCGGTAGTGGGTGCTTTCTCTATAGTGTTGAGTTCACTCGTCGCGCTTGTAGCTGGGGATTTTTTTTTTCAAACATTGAACCCACGCGTCGCTTCTGTAACTAGAAATTTTTTCAACGTTGAGTCCACTCGTCGCTCTTGTAGCTAGTAATTACTGCGCAACTTTTTTTCCAACCTAGATGTTGTAACAGTTTTTCACAGAGTTTTCTTCTGAGCCTGAAACACAAGTCCAGTTACCTAATGATCAATAACTGCGCAATGTTCAGATCCTTTCCGCTGCCACCAATTAATATAAAGCTGTAATGACTTGATTCTGGTCGATCAAATAAAATGGTAGCGTTTTAAACACAAAGGGTTTATTTACAGCTTTATGCAATTAAAAAAACACATCTACACGTCCTCTAGGTTAAATGCTGGGAAATATTTACAATTGGACTGCCAGTTCGACTTCTAATACCGAGAACTCACAGGCTGTACGTGTATCCGGCTACTGCGTGTAGCTTCAGAGATCTACGGATTACTTCCGGTAGATCTTTTCAATAAACTCGAGATCGCGTGGTACCTCTTGAACTCCAGCTCTTCAGCTCTGCTCACAGCTCATGTCATTGTCGTATCAGCTCTTGTCCAGTCTCTCGCCAGATCAGTTGGTATCGTCTACCGGATAAGCTGTCTCGTCGGTCCCGCTTCTTCCAAAACCTTCCATTTTAACATTGGTGATGTTCCGCTTCTCAGGCTCGCTTTGGCGTGCTGGAGATGCCGATCATCCAATAATTCTTCAGAAATACTCCCATTGATCGGCCGTCAGCCGTGGGAGTATTTTCAAAATATCCACCCTCTTATCAGAACCTTCACAATACACAAGTATTCGCATTTGGAGTTTTTAGCCCTTCTTTCCTCAATTGTTCGTAAAACGCATATGTTGTTCATTATTGGAACTTTATCACAGTTTGGGTGTTCCATAGGAAAATTAGTTCCACTGGGGGTTTGACACAGTTCTATTCTTCAAAGGGCCACCATTGCATATTTTTTCCCTTATCTGACTCCCTTCAAGTCCAAAGGGTAACATCACAGCGGAAGAAACACAATGCGCAACAAAGAAAGAATCCCCTCACAGCTGGCCAGAATTAACAATGTTCGCACATGTGTCTCTTCAAAGGGAGGCAAGTTTAACGACTTCTTTACACCTCCAACCGAAGATTTTCCGTATGTGTGTGTGTAGTGGACATTACATCTGTCGTGGTCGCAAAGTCTTTTATGTCTATAGTGTCTTCTATGTCCTATGTCTATGTCTATACTACTGCGTGTACTGGAGCAGAGGTGTTGGTTTTCTTTTCGAGATCTAAATTACGATCTATGCATGAATGAATGCAGTCCGTCCCATAAAAAGTGTTTTTGATGTGTATGAGTTAGAAATCAGTCTTCTGTCCTCGGATGCTCAAGGGTCCATACTCTCAAAAGTTATCGCACCCTTCCCTCCGTTGTAAAGTGGAACATGAGAATAACAACAACGATTATAATTATTTAATAAAAAGTAACTAAAATAGTATTTTAATCTCAAGGTGACACCAGCACCGGTTTAGCCTGGTTGGCTGGGCGTTGGATTCGTATTTCTTGGGCTGCGACTTCGAACCCACCGTTTGAAGACTCATCATGTGGGTGTGAGACCACCATCAACTTCATGAATTAGAAAGTGAAAAAAAGGAAGCGAACAAATAGCACCAAACAAAAATAATAGTCCAACAAACGTAGACAAGAAAATTGAAAATTTCCATTATTATAATTACTTAATAAAAAATAAATAAATAATTCTTTGTTGACCTAAGAAGGAATTAATTTTTTAAAAAAATGTTGTTGTTTTTTATATTCCTAGTTTATAATCTTCTTTCTCTGAGTGCTGAGAAATATGAATACCGAACTTCTGCAACGTGCGAATGACTTTGCATAAAAAATTTTGGTGACAAAACTTTAAGAAAACCACTTCTGTAATACGTGACGTTAATAATTTATTGAAAGGAATATCATGAATTATAAAGCTTAAAATAGTTAAATGAATATTATAATAAGGTATAACTATAGTTCATAACATTTTAATTAATCTGATTTATGTTTTTAAATTTTTTTCTGGTAAGTCATATGTAAAAAAGAAAAAAAAATCCAGTTCTTTTTGTCATATATATTATAAACTGACAATAGAAAGCGTCGAGAATTTATACTTGAGGTGGATTTCGTTTAATGATTTCTTTATGAGCCTATACTGCGGTCATTAGGTTATACCTTTAATTCTTTGGTTCGGCCTTTTTTTTACTATTGGTTTCTATATATGTACTTCCACAGCGAGATTAAGATGAGTGAATTTGTGCATTAGAGTAATGACATTTGTTGTTCTTGTTGTATTTTCTTTTAAAATATTTTCGTTCTATTACTTATTTTGGATTTTGCTGTTGAATTTTATCTATTTTTTTACCTGTCCTTATTGTGAAGAGATAATAAGGCAACAATAGGCGCCACACCGAAAATATTTAAAAATTATTACTACTTTTATCAATATGGTTGCTATCTAATTACATAAATCTTATGATATGTGATGCGTTTTCCTATATTAAATACGATATCCTACACAATTGTGCAAAAGATTTCAACTCATTGTTACAACAGGGTACGTTTCTTTCATAATTGAAGGTAATTGCTTACACCGGTTATTGCTTCTAAATAAGAAATCGGTTACCTCTTATGCCAGTTTTCGAGAGTTTTCAAACTATGCTGTAAATATTTGTAAAATTTATACATCACGACTTCACTGAAATACCAATATCACTATCTCTTCATTAAATTCATTTACTTATAAAGTTTGATACTTTTACCATGTATATGGAGATAATCTACAAAAGTAAAAAAAAACATTTTCTTGTAAGCAATTAAAATTTCAAATACGGTTCTAAAACATTAAATTTTCTTAATCAATAAGTAGAGTTGTTGGGGATTCGTACCAAAACAAGATGCCCATTCCTTTATTGAATCCATCGACATGAATAATTATTAAAAAAAATTTCAATGATTGTTATCTCCACTACTAGCGGTCATTAATAAGAGAAAGAAAATGGAATGTTGCAAAGTTACATAAGTGAAAATATGTTTTAAAAGTTCAATTTCACATATTTAAGACATCAATTACTTTTCCACGGTCAATTTTATAAAAAGATGTAAGTACAGCTGAAACTTTTGTGAACTACCTTTCTTTATAAAACTAGCAAATACAGCAATAAATAATTAGTGTTTTCTTTTACAGAATGGACGAAAATTAGAAAATTAATTTATGTCCATTGTATTTTTTAAGACGCATAAATATTTTTTAAGATCCATTTTTAAACATTATAAACGTACCGAAATTTATCAGGAAAAAAATATTGCAGTATAATATTTTTTAAAAAAATCGTTTGTTTGTTCAAGCTGCCTTTGAATATTTTTGAAGGTGGCAATATAATTGAAAATGTACACAAAACAATGGAAAAAAATGGGGGAAAATTCGCAAAAAATGTCGATAATTTTAATAAATTTCACAAATACTTTAAAATCACTAGAATATTCTATAATTTCAAAAATAAATTTTTAATAAGGACATTTAATCCATATTTACCTTGGTATATTTCACGAAGTTTGTTAAAAGTTTCTTATTTTGCAACATTTAAGAGCGAAGAAACCATAATTTTTGAATAAAAAACAATGATTAAAAACAATATTGAGTTTTGATAAAATTGCTACGAGTTATTTTAGAACCCGTGTCATTAATACGTAAGTAGCCAATTATGTTTCTAAAATTATATATTTTTTCAGATATCCAATCAATTTGTTGATTTGTATATCTTGTTATAATAGAATAAAATGCCCTTTCTTCTGAAAAATAATATATTAGTTATATATTGTTATTTATATGTATCTGATTAGCAGAATTATTCATGTTTAGTTCTAATTCCAGACAAATGTTACTATATTGCAAAAATTGATTGCTCGGTACAAAAATATTACAATGATTTATTTGAAAAAAATAAAGGAATATGAATACAATTTTAATCCTTCATTAATTGCCTATTTTGAATATATATATATATTAAGACCGAATGTATGATGAAAGTTTCTGTTCTTAATATATATAGTAAAAATAAAGCGGCAATCTCTCTGTTTACATTTACACTGTAACAGTTTACAGCAATCGGGGTTTAAAAGCAACTTATACACTATTCCTAGAAACCATCTGACTTTTGTAGCCGTACACAATAATCGAAAGCAATAAAATTTGGCATGAATAGGCAGTCATTTCCTGATACCCTAGGCGTGTTGACCTCCCATGAATAACAGGAGGAGAAGGAATTAAACCCTTTTCCCGCTTTCCGCACATCCCTTCTGGAAAACCAATAGTTTTCACGATAGAAAACTAGTCCCGCTTCCTTCGCTTTACAAAAGTTTCACACGTAGAATGAAAATGCCCAGAAGGTTAAACTTTATGCTGCTAATTCAAGTTCAATTAAAACTTACGGCAAACAACTTATTAGTTTAGATTTAGGCTTGAGAAAATGCTTCAAGGGGAATTTCATCATAGCGGATGTCCCAAAGCCAATAATTGGCGCGGATTTTCTTAAAACCCATGGACTGCTGGCTGATATTAAACGAACGGTCTTGATTGACCCCTTGACATTATTATCAGCCCCAGCTACATTAATTAATCTTCCTTTTTAACACCTCTCGATATCAATAGTCTTGATCCAGATATACATTCCCTGCTAAGTGAATTCCAATGCTTATCTTCTGAAAATATAGTCAAAAATAAAGTTACTGTCAATCATAATGTTACCCATTCCATTATTACAAAAGGTGCGCTTATAACCTGCAAAGTTCGCTGTTTGGCTCCCGATAAATAAAAAATCTTCAAAGCGGAATTTTACAATATGCTAGAACAGGGCACATGCCGTACATCAAGCAGCTGTTGGTCTAGACCAATTACACATGGTCAATAAAAAGAATGATGAATGGAAGCTGTGCGAGGACTATCGTTTTTTAAATTCGGCTACATTACCAGATCGATATCCCACACCACACCTGCATGATTTTACTCATCAATTAGAAGGTTGTACTATTTATTACACATTAAATTTCCATCAGGCTAATCATCAAATTCCCATGGAACCCGAAAACATCGAAAAAACAGATATCTGTACGCCATTCGTACATTTCGAATTTCCGTTCAAGACGTTTGGACTTCGTAATGCTGCGCAAACATTTCAATGATTTATGCATGCAGTTCTACGTGGTTTAGACTTCTGTTTCGTTTATCTAAATGACATTTTAATTGCATTCCACACTAAAGAAGAACATTTACAAAATCTAAGAATAGTTTTTGAGATACTTCAGCAATTTCAACCTAACTTAAACCTCAGTAAGTGCAATTTCGCAAAACCTGAAGATAATTTTGTAGGCCATACTATCTCTCCAAATGGTATTCACCCAACAGATGAAAAAGTCAAAGCTATCGAAAATTTTGAAAAACCCAAAACAGTCAAACATTTAAGAAGATTTTTGGGAATTATCAATTTCTATAGAAGATTTATTTCTCAAGCAGCTCAACATCAAGTGAGCTTGTACAATTATTCAAAAAGTAACAAAAAATGATAATCGAATCCTCAAATGGATTGATGAAACTTCAAAAGCCTTTACAATTTCAAAAGAGTTATTGAAATCTGCAACATATTTAGCTCACACCGTATCATCTGCTAAATTTGCTGTCATGAAAGATGCTTCTGATGTAGCACTGGGTGGAGTTGTGCAACAACTTGTAAATAATGCTTGGCAACCACTTGGTTTCTTTTCCGTAAGACTGATGCCAGCACGAAGGAATTGTAGCACATATGACCGAGAGCTGCTTGCTGTATATTCATCCATTTAGCATTTCCGATACTTGCTGGAAGGCCGTGAATTTACGTTCTTCACAGATCACAAACCACTCGTTTATGCAATCCGTCAGAATTCGGAAAAGGCATCGTCACGTCAACAAAGGCATTTAGGATTCATTCGTCAATTCACGTTAGAAATTCAACATATTTCTGGTAAAGACAATATTATTGCTCATGCCTTATCTAGGCTGGAGGAAATTAGAATCACATCACAAATTTATTATGAGTCCATAGCTAAAGCTCAAGAAATAAATACGGAGTTAAAGGAAATAATTTCATCTTGAAACTCTTCATTAAACATTGAAAAAATACCTATTTTTGGCTCTGATTTTGAATTATATTGTGATGTTTCAACAAAAGCTAAAAGACCATTTATTCCAGTTAACTTCGGGAAAATAATGTTCCACAGTGTTCACGATCTATCTCATCCCAGAATTAAAGCAACAGAAAGATTAGCTTCGCCGAAATTTGTCTGGCCATCCATCAACAAAGATATTCGCAATTGGGCAAAAAGTTGCTTAAAATGTTAAAAATACAAAATAACTAAACATGTCCACACTCCGTTGCAAAGTTATCCTACAGCAAGCCAATGATTTCAAGAAAATTATCATAGATCTTATTGGTCCTTTATCACCATCGGAGGGATTTCGGTATTGTCTTACAATAATTGACCGCTACACACGATGGACAGAGGCTATTCATTTACCTGACATCCGAGCAGAAGCAGTAGCTGATTCTTTATTGAAAAATTGGATTGCCCGTCATGGCATTCCAACTATAATTACAGCAGACCAAGGTACTCAATTTGAGTCTCAACTGTTCGAAGAACTTTCATTTTTTTTATTTTAAAAGAAATAGAACAACAACATATCACCCACAAGCTAACTGTTGTATCGAACACTGGCACCGTACTTTGAAAAACAGTATCATGTGCCATGAGAACAAAAATTGAGCAAAATCACTTCCAATTATTCTACTTGGTTTACGCACGGTGTGGAGTGATGATTGTAAAATCACCCCGGCTGAGCTTCTGTATGATGAAAATACAAAATTGCCATGCGATTTTCTTCAGAATTCAAGTTTTCAACCACAATATAAATTTATTCAGAATTTAAAAAGAACCATATAAAACTTAAAACCTGTTCCCTTTCATAATCAATCAAGCCAAAAAACATTTGTTTTCAAGGACTTAAAAACTTGCTCACATGTATTTATCCGTACTGACAGTTCTCTTCGTAGTTTACAACAGCCGTATCACGGACCATATAAAGTTGAAAGAAGAACTGACAAGGTTTTCACTTTGAAAATAAATCAGAAAGAAGCCAACGTTTCTGTAGACAGAATAAAGCCCTATTTTTCTGACAATTCTACAGAACCTGATTTGATTTCGAAAACTCCAACAATTGTTAAAAAGGATTTAGTAGCTGTATCACATACCACAGAATCAGAAAGTCCTTCGACCAATCAAGGCACCGGAGACAAAAGTGTGAGTTTTGCTGCTCCAAAATTGGTGACAAGATCTGGACGTACAGTCCACATTCCATCTCGTTATGAGTGACGTTCTTCATCGTTCGAGTAGCTCACTAGAGGGGGTGCAGCGAGTAGCAAAAACATTTTATTATTGAACTTGGAAGTTGTGTGACAACTCAACTCTACCTGATTGATAGGTGTCCAAAAGACCTGAAAGATTTTTGAAAGACTTTTAAGCTTACTTCCGTTATCTCCGATAGTTTTATTTAAATGTTTTAAATGCAAATTTACTGTAAATATTAAATGTTTATGTCTCTTTAAATACCACACAATATTAATCTGAGAAATCCAAGAAGCCTAAATGTTTCCTCCTGAAAAAAAAATAACAACCACCTGTTCTCCATTAGAAATATTCTCACGTGTGTAAATTATTAAGCGTTGGACTTCGAATATAGTTTAAGAAATAAAAAACCAAACGGCAGGTGGTAATGTGTCACTAAAGCTAATAACGTCATTTAGTGGCTTTCATTTCTAGAAGGTCACATAAAAACCAATCACTGCATTGGAAACTACATCAAATGTCTAACACTTCAATTTACCACAGCAGGCAAAAATCAATCTATGACAATTTTTCTGTTTTAATTATACATAAAAGAGAATGCCTGATGACCACTTCGAACACGCAAGGAAAGAAAAGTTGTTTTTTTTTCGATCGAATTTTATTTACCAAGTAACGAATTGGTTTATATCGTTTCGCAGTCAAAGAACAGATTGTTCTCGAATTGATTTTCTGTTTTAGTATTTCAACGTAGATGTTTATTTATAAAAAGTAAATAGGAATCTTAAATGATAAGCCATAAAATTCTGTTTTCCAACAGTATCATAAATTTAATACTGACTTAAAATAAATCCATTATCTTATGCATGTAAGTATTAAGATATGGATACAGTGGATAGAAAGACTTTTTTTATTCTTTTGCTTTAAAAGTGAGAATAATTTTGGCTTGTTTACGTGCATTTCTAGATCAATCATTATGCCAAAGTAATAAGCAAACTCCAAATATTGTGGAAGATAGTTACTATCCGTAGTTCTTTTGATAGTAAGTTATAAAATTAAAACACTAACTCTTATATTCAACTTTACTTGAGATGAAATTTCTTAATTGCATTGAAAAAACTTAATTGCCATCGATACTTTACCAAATTTTATATACATATCAATATTTAAATTCATGGGGAGTGCAATTCGTATTTTTAATATAAAGATGTGTTATTTTTTGTCTCAAATGTTATTCACAAATAAGATAAATCAAGGGGCATTTCAAAATAGACTATATGACATTTTTTCAGATCATACATTACATAATAATTAAAAAGTTATTAAAGTAAGCATTGTACAGAAATGAAATAGAAATGAATTTTAACAGAAATGAATTTTAAAGATTTCTTTTTAAAAGACAAAGTAGTCTTTTTAATTTCATCTATTTATTTATTTACTAGTTGCGACAGGCTGATAGCAAAAATCTTCGATCAAATATTTCATGTTACTTGATATTTATGGTTTCGTCAGAAAAATATCTTTAAGATTCAAATTTTGATAATGATATAATGCATAGTAGTTTAGGAGCTTTACACCGTTCTGTTCATTGTGCTCTACATTTCCTTATTATTTTATAATCTAATTTAACATTTGAGTCTAAAATTGTGAAGAAAGGGATAAAACATCATATAATACCTTTTTTGCCGATTTTTTTAATTTTAAGAAAGTAAAATCATTAAGCACTGAAATATTATGCATACTGGAACGTTTCCGTAAACTGTATACAATTTCAGTATGACGAGTCAAGTTTCTCCGAGTAATCGTACAATTGAGAGAAGTTCACCTTTACTTTTAAAGGTAATTAAATAAAAGTAAATAACGATGATTTATTTTATTTCAGCCAATGAATATACTTCTAAAAATTTGTGAAAATTGGATTTTATACGATCCATCTGTCGTATGAACCATATTCGGTAAATTATTCAGGACACTCTAAATTTTAAATATAGAATGAAGTTTCAATATTCTGCGACCCAGTTTTAGGCTGAATCAGGTTTAGGTAAACTCCAGGCTCGGTCATCATAAGTTGATCATTGATTAATCATCTTCAAGACGGTCATTGCAGTGCCTAAAATCGAGTGTTTTTGTAAATTAGCGATATTGACTTTTATAATTCATATCCGTTTCTGTCTCAAAAGAATGAATTTTATTAATTAGAATTAAGAATATTTTATCAAACATTACTTATGTAATAATTCAGAACATTTACTGACTCAAATAACATAAAATAGGGTTATTTTTTTCATCCAGGCATTTTTTAAAATTACATATTCCTATTATTTCTGATTCAGAAATTAACTATTGAATCGATAAATGTGGATATCCTGTACATATTAAAATAAATATAATTAAAACTGGCTTGTCTAATAAAGCTAACAAATTGAATTAATAATATGGATATGGTATAAAATCAAGGAAAACTTTTTATTCCGTTAAATGTTAAATCGTCAGAATAATCTGTTTAAATGTTAGATCGTCAAAATAATTTTACTGCATATGATTTATAAAATCCAAGGACTGTATGACATTTAAATTTCACAACTGTCTTCCTAAGTGCATTTATTCGTTGAAAGGAAATACTGCATTTGAACTTGCATTTGATTTTTTACTGCATTTGAATCTTTTAGAAGGTTAAACTGAATTCTATAACAAATCAGAGAAGTTTTTACAAAATTATTTTTTAATATATTTCATACATTATTTTAAAGAAATTATGCACTACACATACATTTGTAGTCATTTAAAAATATATACTTGGTTGCAGCAAAAAGTTTTAATATTTATTGAAATTTTAACCCTTTCATTTCAAATTCAAACGGCAGCTGACAACAAATTAGAGAGATAGATAGTATAATGAATAAAATAACGAAAGTATTTCATAATAATATAATTTAACAGATTGTCGAAATTCGAAGCTTTGAAATATTTTGCTGATTAGGCTATTAAGATACCAAGCTATATAAATATTTAATTGAAGATTTTAGTGAATATTACCCCTGGCGAATCAACTGTTGCCAAAGGTAACTAATAAAATAATAAATATGAAATGTATCTGAAAAAGGAAGCGTTTAAATGAGTACCAGTAAGTTGGTCAGAAAGGCACTTTAAAATTCTAAATATTTTTTATGTTTAATTCTTCAACTGTTTTATATGTAATATGTATTGGATAGTACTTCTCTTTCGGTTATGTGCTGCTCTGCTCGTTTCAATGGTGGATCATCAGAATATTTGGAGATTTGTGTACGTATATATATATATAATTTTCGCATTAAATTGTGGTGACATTAAGCAGCTTAATTTTCTTATATGCCTGAAAAACCGGTAATTCGAGGCGCATGTGATTAAAGAACTCCTGAAGTTCCCTTTTAGGTTCTTTTAAATCATAATTTTTCTATATAGTTTTAATTAGCTTAGTTATATTTGGAAAATTCGTTTTATGCGCTCAAACGCAAAACGATCTGCATCTCCATTTTTTTCACATTTGCAGAGCGAATTACTTTCCGTTTTCGCGACAACTCTACGTGGATGAATAGGGCTGTTGGGAGAAGTGCTCGGATTATAAAGAGCGCACTGCACTTAAAAGAATGCATAAATTTCAAAAAAAAACTTAGATTTTGAGATTAGGATGCAGGATTATGCTGCATATGAATATGTTTATGAATGTTGTAATATTCATGCCCCAGCCGACAAGTGGGATCGATGTTTGGCATGATCTCTTCATGGATCATACTTGGCAGTATAAGAAAACAGGGTTTAGTTATGTTAACGTCCCGTTTTAAAGCAAGACAAGGGCTATTTTGGGACTTCGTAATTTTGAGCTGTGGTCAGATGACAAGGACGACACATGAGCTGACACCCTCTCTCCAAATCTTCCGCACCACACCAGAAGGACAAGGAAACTAAAGACAGATTGAAGCATTCGATATGTTTAACTTTGATTTTGGTTGCCTTGTTAATTCATTTTGAATTACGAAATACATGAAAAATCGGGTGTTTACGTATAGAAAAATGTTAAGCGAACATAGTCCAGACAACGATACAATAGATAGTGAAATTCCCCAGCATTTTTTATAACGCAAACGCAATCTAATAATAGAAAATTTAAAAACTGGATTCTAATATATTAGCAAAACAATATTTATGAAGAAAGATTCTTATTTAAAATTCGACTTCAGATCAATTTTGATTTGAAAGAATTACTGTTTAACAAAAGAAACTGATGACTTGGAGGCAAATTTATTTAATATATTTGCATTTATGATCCATTTACAAACTCTAATATTAAGAAAAAAATTTCTCTTCAAATTTAAAAATTGATTTAAAATTGCAAGTTTCATTTTGTAGTATTTATTTATACGAGAAAATTCCAAAATATAACTATGCATTGATTGAATTTTAGCATTTAAAATTAATTTATCAATGAGACATTTACAATCCAAGCATTTAACATGCTTTTATGAAAAGCTATCAAACATTATTCATTTATGTTTGAAAGAAGTCTGGTGTATTACGCGTTAAGGAAATCAGAACGAAAATTATTTTACTTCTATAATTCTTTTACGGTTTATTTCTATGCACCAAGTGTAAAAGCACACTTTTAGAAAAACTTATTTAATGGAGGAGGAATTATAATAAGAGCAAATTTTAACGCACATTTTACAGGGAGCATTCTGTAAATACAAGGAATTTTAAAACAGCCAAATAAGGAAAAGATTATCCATGAAATAATCTGTCTTACCAAAATATAAGAGAATTGGCAAAAGTTTTTAAGAATGATAAAAAAACACGAATAAGAAAATGCACGTAATCTTCCGACTTCTAAATGCAGTGTAATGCTATTTCTAAAATAACTTCATTTCTCACAAAATGAAATGTCAATATACGATAATAGTAAAACATATCGAGTTAGCATAGGTGCTTCTTTTATTCAATCGTTTTTCATAAAAATTTTCAATTATATTGAATATATCTAAATGCGTTGCATTAGAAGACAGTGGACCATAAACCAATGAAAGTTCTATAACTTTTATCAATACCTCTCTTAATACCCTTTTTGGTATGCGATGTAAAATCAAAGAAGAATCGAAGAGAAAAGAAGTAAGAATCAAAACTGTCCAATCGGAATAATTGGTTAATAGACAATAGAAATGTGGGGAAATCGTTTTAAAAAGTCAACATGTAAAATTATATAATAGAGGAACAAATTAACATGCAAAAAGTTACGAAAATGAAAGGCACTTCTGTGAATCCTATTGTTAAAGAAAAGGACAGAAGTTTCAATTTCCTTGTCTGAAAATGTTATTTAAAATCGTCAATAAAAGAAAATCTCAGACGCAACGAAAGCTGTTTATAAATGCAATCTAAATAGAGAAAATATAATTAACGTTCTCAAAAAGAGTTTTCACATTTTTAAAAGTAGATTGTCAAAGTGCTAAACGAAACGGTTACTACAACCAGTTCTTTATTCACATTGGTGCTCAAAGAAAAGTTTTTCAACATTCGTCAAATTTTCCAAATATTCTCTCAACATTTGCTTAAAATAATAATTTCGTTGCGCATCATTAACCTTACACTGACATCTAAGACCATTTTAACCTGTTCGTAAAGTCAGAATTGGTGTTCAAGGTTCCAGATTTGATGATACAAATGGATCGCCTTTAAGTGGATGTTGTTCATATTAAGCAGATGCGTCAAAGCCGATGTCCTTCTGTAGTAGTAATGGGGAAATTTAGAGAGGGGAGGACGGGTAGTACTGTTCAAAATACTCGCATTTTCTGGCCACGGCTCTAAATTACGAGGTTTCAAATCGTCTTGAATCTTGTATTGCTTTGAAAAGGGAAATAAATTCCACTTTGAAAGGGTCATAAAAGGAAAACCACCGGACCATTTGTTATCAAGATTGATAATAGTTTAAAGGAGGTCAGGAATATTTTTTTTCGTTAAAAAATAGGAGAGTCTAAAAAAACCCTTCCCAGCAAGGGAGAAATTACGTTGTATGTAATATAGATAACCAGTACAAGACATGAAGACATCTGTTTAAACTGGCACCAAAAACACTGAAGACATCGGCCGTAATTGAAGCTCCACCTTTTCAAAGTGAAACTTCAATTATAACCGCCCTGTATAATTAAATTTGAGTTTGCATCTACACGGGTTGCTCATATTCGGATCAAAATTTCTTACATTGAAATATTGAAAGTTTAAAAAATAGAAAAGAGGGGAAAAAAAACTCCCTGTGAGATTTAATAAGGATCTTAAAAATGCATTTTCTTGAACCATTCCTACAGTGGAAGACGCACTGTATTCCGGAAACTATTTTCCAGGAGAAAGCGAAACTAATCTTCTCAATTACAGACTATCAACAATCAAACAATTTATAAAGTACTCTTGAGAATGGATAAAAAAGTTCCAAAATTGTCTTTCTTGTTAAACAGACCAAATATGAATTGGACCACATGATGATATAATAAATACAATGATTTGAATACATTATTCTTTGTGTTTTTAGGTTATTTATTGTGTATTTTAACTTAATAATGACCACCTAAGGTGATTAATTAGTAAAAATTTCAATTAAATATTTCGCGTAACTATGCCAAAAGGGCAAAACAATTTTGAAGTTCAAATTTTGATAGACACGTAACTCATGATATTTTAGAAAGCGTACACTGTTGTGAACATTGTGGTATGCATTTCCTGAATTTTAAAATGAGCTCGCCCTTTACAATGCCTTGATTTTAAGCTTTAATTGTAGATGCGACCCTAAACCTTAAATTGGCAACTTCGACCTAGCAAAAGACACTCGAAAAAATCCGAATGATCTGACTGCCGCAACAGCAACACAGATGGGACTATTGTTGAGTCCAAGGGAATCGGTTGTATGACAGATGCGTACAATCCGAAAGCGTACAGGTCGTAAAAGTCCAATAAATCATGCGTAGCTCTTTGAAAAAGAGGGGGAAGGGAGTAATTAGTCTAGGTTTGTTAAAACATATGTTTGTTGGCAAGAGTATTTGGCGAGGAAAAGTATTGGCCTTTTAACTGAATTTTGAGGCTTAAACACAAAGAAAAAACTTTTGTATTTGTGTGCATGTAATGGCTCTGTACAAATAAGAACAAAAAAAAAAGATTTTCTTTTTGAAATTTTAACTAATGAAAAATTAATAGAAATAATCACTTTTTTCCATGATACCTTTTTAAAATTTTTCAAAAAAATTAATTTTTACAACATTTTAAAATTTAAAAAATTTAATGATATCTAATTTTTTACCGCATTATTTTTTTCATACTTAATATGTATATCAAAATATAAAGTTTAAGAACGTTTTGTGGTGGGGACAATTGAAATTTTCATCGATCATTAATCATAGCTGACTAACAGGATGGCCAAAGGTGGAAAGTATAAAATATACAACTAAATATATTAAGAACGCTTGCAAATCATATCAATTATCATTATTCATTCACAGTCAAACTATAATTAACACAGTTCTTAAATAAAAATCAATGAACTTTAAAAAATCTAAAATAACAAAATGCAATTCTAAAAATGTGTCACTGAAGTGCACTTTTCCAAATATTAATTGCACTTTCTCATAAATATCTTTGTGTGTAAATTTATCTCTCTCTCTTTTGTGTGTGTGTGTGCATGCGTGCGTGCGTTATCTGGAAGTTTATTATTTAAGTTCCTAAAACAGTTTTTATATTATTTTATGAATTAAAATTGAAATTTGAGATATTTTAATGGAACATTATTATTGAAAATTGTGTAATAATATGTTTTTTTTTAAATTTATCCATTTACTATTTATTTCATTTTTATAGTATTGCATTGTACTGAATATTATTTTAAAATATTCTGAGTGAGATTTCTTTTGTCTTTCATGACATTTAATTGAAAACCCTGTATTCTCTTGATTTTCCATTGATGCTGTGAAAGTAGAATGTTTAGGAAGCATATGAAGAATATTTATAACAACTATTAATCGCTAAATGCATATGCAGATAAGTAAACATAATATTCTAGTTAGATAAAGAAGTACTTAAATATGACAAATCTCAAAAGAAAGTGAGTAGTCAAAAAAATGTAACAAAGAAATGTACTCCTCAAATTAAAAATTGAAAAAGAAATCGAATAAATCTGGGAGAACAGAAAGAATAGTCTGAAAAATTGGGAAATGCTGGAAAAAAATTCTGACTCTTATTTGTAAATTAAAATCTTAAAATTTATTTCGGTAAAATGTTTTTTAATATTTTTTTTAAATTTACGATGACAAATAGAAAATTTTAAATTTGTAATGGTACTTCTCTGTGAAGCTGGTTTTTAAAAAAATTTATATGACATGGAAAATTAAAATCCGTGGATGAAAGCTTTTTTTACTACTTACGGCATATCAAGAATAGCTTTTGTATTTAATTCCTTCTTACAAATCATTTCAATAATATTAACCTCATTTATTTATACTTCAAACTTAATAAACAACTTATATTTATATAACATAGATTTCAGTGTCCAAACTTATTAAAGTAAACAAATGAATCAAAAAGAAACAAAATCAAAACTAATGAAAACGAAACTCTTTCGTTTATTGCAAATCGTGGAATTTATATAAAATAGTTACTAAAATCTAGATCTTTTTTTCGAAGGTAGTATTTATATGAGAAGAAATTCATTGATTTTTATCATACATTTTTGACTAAATTCATCTGAAAGCAATTCATGTTTCATCGGAAACAAAGTGGAAACTTTGTTTAATGAATTTTAAAATGCACTATACTGTATTAAACAATAAGTCATTAAGTATTCCAAATTGAGTTAAACACCATGCTAACTTTCGCCAAATCTGACACTTTTAAGATAACATTTAAAATGATGCAACCTCTTCTAGAAGTGATCCTTTAACAGTGGCAAAACCGCCTTGGAAACAAGACCGCTGATTGACAGTTTTACGAATGGTACGCAACGAGTGTACGCATCTGTCTCACTACGAGGGAATCGCCGGCCATGACACAACACTTCCCTCGGGATCCGTCATTGACGGGAGGTTCAAGACCCCCCCCCCACCTTTTTCTGCACCCACCAGAATAGAGAGAACCAACCATCACGTCATAAGCGTCTCATCCATAATTACGCGGCTCCCCCCCCTTGAAAAAATTGTAAATGCAACAAAATTTCAAAAAGATTTGCTAAAAGGATATCTTATACTGGAATTAACATTGAAAGATAAGTCGAATATTCACATCTGGATAAAAAACAATGGCGAAAAATGATAAGATTAGGTATTTACAGCAAACAATAAAAACAATTACACAGGAAACAATTATCTGAAAGGATAATTTATGAATTTTAAAATGACATAAAATCATTTTCGTGTTGTGATATTTTTGACATTTTTTTGAACTAATGCAAAAATATTATTTAATTTTTAATTAATTAAATTGTAACAGTTTTAAAATTTCTTTCGAGATGCATAGTCCAACCTTCTAAAGTATATCTGTGCCGTAATTGGTAGCTTTAGGTCAAAAGGCCAGCGCTATAAACTGCGAATACACACATTTTCTTCTTTACTATCAGTAGATACAATGCTAACTTTTCTCAATATTTGCTATATATATATATATATATATATATATATATATATATATATATAATCTATTTTTCTACCTTCTGAATCGGTCAGAAATTTTCAGTACATGCGTATAATCTTTTCTAAAACTTCCGTATCTATTAAACAATTAGTTTAATTAAACTATGATTCTACATGGTAAATAAATGAATTCAAAATTTCAGAATGTTTGTAATAATAAATAAGTAAATAAAAGTTCAAAAGCGGCAAAAATGTGAAATTATGATGATTTTTAGATTCTATTGTTTTAAACTTTTAATTAATTTTAACTAACAAAAATATCATAAATTAAAACAAAAACTCTTGTAATTATACAAACAGTGTGAGGAATCGTTTATTTTTATAAATCAACAACAATATGACTCGTAAGATGAAAAGGTTTTTAATGGGCCTTCACATTTAAAACTTTTGCGGGGTGGGAGTGCGAAATTAAATAATAAAAGATGCGCAATGTGCCATCTAAATGTCATTACTATTGATCTCACCCCACTTGGGTGGGGCCATTTTAAAAATAAAATATCTGTTACATTCTCTAGGAGAACTTGACCTTTAATTCCTAAAGTGGTTGCAGGCCACCGCCCTGCCGTGTACGTGGCTCCCAGAATTAGTGGCACTCTTTTCAGTTTGTTTAGTTTCTGCTCGCCGGAACTCTGCTCTCTGCTCTCGTTTCTCGCCAAATGGCGTGACAGTGGACAAAATACATAGAATAAAAAAAGTATTACGTTTAGAATGAAGGTGTTCGCCATTTAAAGACGAGTGGCGTATGGGTTGCAACACGCAATCAGCGCAATTGGGAGTTTACAAAAGGATCTGATTGTGGTGCTATCGCAAATGTGTTGGCTTTTGGTAATCACTGGTAAAAGCAGTATTGATAGTATATACAATATTATTAATCCTATAATGATATTACGAGAATTTCAATCACAAATAATGCCGATATTTTCTCACACATACTCTGATGGAGAGGTTTCATTCCTCTCTCCAATACATATATATATATATCCTCGGGCAAGAGTATGTATTAAATTTTTATCATGTCAGAACATGATGCTTTTTTTATGAGGCTTTTGGCGTGAACAAAAATCCGTAGTCGAAAAATAAACATTTTATTGTTTGCAAGAGCATCCCGAAAAATTAGCTCTGAATAACGCACTGCCATCGCATTTACAAAAACTCTTATTTAAAAAATAAGTTAATGACTACAGCAAAAAAAAACTAGAAAAATGGCGTTTTGAGCACGTGATTAAATGAAATGGGATATTTTTGAAACAATAAATGAGAGACAATGGTTTTCTGGATCGTTTGCAGTACTAAAGGGACTCATTTAATGAAACAATTAAAAGGAATAAAAATATAATTTAACTTGCACGTGCACGTGGTGCTTTTCCGTTCAAGAAATAAGGTTTTGACATGATGCATTGAAATATGCCTAGAAGATTTAATTTTAATTTTAATTTAATTATTATTTATTATTATGATTTGGATTTTGGAGAAATCCCCAAACTTGTTGATAATTAAGTGAACAGATATTTGTTTACATTTTTAAACCAGCAATAGTCGGACTGGCTTATTTCATTCAAAACAATGCACCCAACATAATTACAAAGCATAGCTATGAGAGAGAACTATCAAAATAGTTTCCTCAAAACATTCTTGCATTCACTTTAATACAATTTTTATCTTCCTCTTCTCACACATTAATTTTGGACTTTTAACAAAAGCATGAATGTAAAAACAGCTCAGATTTTTATTTTCAGAGTGTTTCAAGGTAAGAACATTTTGTACTTTTAGTATTCTAAAAGAATAAAAGGGAATATGCATTCTGGATACCTTTTTTTTAACCGACTCACATCAAAATTGGATACAGAATGAGGATTTTGATACAAAATTTCAAAGCAAATTTTATTTACATAAAACGTTTTTAAATCTTTTTTTAACAGAATGCGAAACGTGCCTGCCTTCTCAGAGGCCTGGACTGGAAACACTGCAATCCCCACATTAAAACAGGGAAAAGAATCGAAATCAGCCACTGAGATCGAAGTCTAGGGGCTGGCGCAAGATCGCGGAGAGGGTCACCGAGCCGTGGTGAATATATTTTTGAAGAGGAAAAACTACTCTCTGAATCTCAAGCCGTTTTTCCTGCGTTACGTTACACAATATTTTTAAAAACTTAGATTAAATAAGGGAGGCGTTTATCCCAAAAAATGGCATTGCCAGTATTTTTCGACATTGAAAAGGCCTATAATAGCAATAGGTAACATGCGTTTTAAAGGATTTACATAACATGGATTTCTGTGAAATTTTTCCAATTTTTATTCAATAGTTTTATGTAATAGAGCTTTCAATTCATGTGTTTATAATCTTTTATACGATGGGTTTACTCAAAATGAAGGGATATCGCCAGGTTACGTTTTTAAGCATTATTTTAATTATCATTAAAATTGATGGAATTATGCAGAAATTTGCTCCTATTCTCGAGGTTTTTAATTTTTGATGATTGGTAAATCCATTGTACTGATGCGGCGTTTTTTTTAATCGAGAGACAGTTGCAAGCTACCGGAAAGTTCCATAAAAAATAAGCTGATTAAGATGATGTATTCTTTGCCCCAAACGCTTCATTTATTTAATTTTGAAATTTTTATGGCATGCATCACGACTTCAGAAATTTGGTTGAAAGGCATAGACATTCCCATGGTGCCAATTATTAATTTTTCAATTATTCTATTTGATTCTAAACAAACGTTCTGCCTTTATATTTCCCAATGAAAGAAAAAATGTTTTAAGTATTAAAATTTTAAAAAGCTTTAAAAAATTCAACATAGTTATATTTTTTAAAATTTTACAAACTTGTGATCTTATCTAAACTTGACTTTCACAGCCTGATTTATAATCGGCATAAAAATCTGTCGTTTAACAGTTCGAAACTGTCCATCATCAGGACTTTCTCACTTATGACAGATTTTAAAAACTTCTACAGCTCTAAGTTTACTTGTAATTACTAATGAGCTTTGCTACAATTACAAAGAGAGGGATTTTTTTACAATTATTATGTTAAAATAAAGCTAAATCCCTGCTTTTCTTCGCATTATAGAGTCGTGAACTCTATCGACGGTCACTTATGCGCAAAAGGTCGCATTTAGTTCTTTTATCTAAAGAAGATGAAACTATGTCTAGTAAAAGCAAAAACACTTTTACATCGATGGATTTAACAAACCGGAGTAGGCAAACACACAGCATCTGTTCGCAGGAAAGTTTTCTTTCATCGCACACAATATTTTGAAATAGACGCCAAACACTTTTATTACCGGTTCCAAACTCGGTTGACAAAGCTTTTATGTTAATTGAGCTGTTGTTTTCAATCACATTTTCCTTTCTAGAAACTAAATAGTAATTTTTCTTTTATTTCGTACATTTTTTCAATTTACGCAGCTTTGAAAGCGACGAGTCTTTTGTCATGAAAAAAGTGGTAATCTCAAAGATTCTAAAAATTCTATTGAAACCATTTTAAATGCATCTTTTATGCTACGAGCCTCTTTTTGTTTCGAGAAAGAATGTAAACAGCATGGCAAGTGAAAAGAATATTTTAAATTATTTTTATTACGTTTTAATTGTATTTTAAATTATTAAAACCATAATTTTGACCCTTTTGTTTCTTTGGATTCCGGGGCATGTTTTTACGCCTGGAAATAACTAAGCTGAAGTTGCATCAGAAACACTTTGCTCAAATATTGGAGCTTTTGTTTCTTTTCATGATATATGCAGTGTTCTATATCATAACTAACTCTTAATAAAGTAACCCACAGGGGATTCTCAAATAAATAGTTAATTTCACTTTACTAAATGCCTTAAATATTATATAAGAATAAAATGTTTCCGAAAGGCTTACTCTATTTTAGGAGAAGTACTGGTCGAACCCTTCTTTTTTTCATTTGTTCAGGACATTATTTGGATGCATAGTATTTAAATTCTCATTAGATTAAGTCATTCTATTTTCTTTCTTTTGCTGCTTTACAACTCATTTATATCAATACTATTTTAAGATCTGTATTTTAAATTAATATGCGATTGATTCCCCATTGATGTTGTGCCATAAAAAGATATTCAATCAAACAATCAAAGAATTTATCTCTCGTTTATTCATTCTTTTGTTACTTTTATCAAATAATTATCGTTCATTCTATAAATGCAAAATAAGATTCAAAACACTTTGTGATCAACTGAAATAATTATGGAAATCAGCGACAGCTGTACCTTCGCTTTTCTTCCATTCTTAAACAAAATGGCGCTTCTGAAGTTTCTTAGCCGTAAAAATAAGAATGCAGTTTGAGCACTTTTTTGGACTGAATGCGTCAGTGATTGGATTTATTTCAATAAGTCCAATTTATCCAAATCTGAACGGGTCCAATACATATAGGCTAAGTTCACACATGCATGAAAATAAACACACAGGGCAAATTTTATTTGTTTTAACGGTAGCCTTTTCAAGCCATTGCGAGCACTGAAAATAAGCTGACAAGCAGTCAACTCATTCACGAATGGTCTATAAGCTTTTTTAAAAACGACTTGATCTCACTACAATTCTGGACAAATATCATGCATCTAGCTTCCAGTGGTTTGAGTTATCAGTTTATACGCATTGGGATAGTCAAATAAACAGAATTTCGATCGGCAGATTTTGTCTAAAATTCAATAGGATTCTTAGTGACACGACATAATATTAAATTTAACAAATACAGTTTATTCCACTTTTAAGTTATATTTTCAGCCGACAGATATAACATAATTACGAAAATAGTTTTTGGACGTAGGGACGTTTTTGGAAATAAAATTCACCAAAATCTCAAATTTGGATTTTTTTGAAGATTTCAAAATTTTCTACTACAACGAACACAAGAAAGTAAAAACAGCTTTGTATTGAATTTGTAATTAAAATCCCCTTCTGATACATTCTATAACAAAAAATATCGACGCACCAAGAAGGAATTATCCAATTGATACGAATTGGTGGATAGAAAGATATTGTACAGAATATTAAATGATTAAAATCTCAGAACAATTCAATATTTTATTTCAGAGTTACAGTAACAAGTTCAATAAGGTGTTGACCCACCTCTAGCCTGGATACAAGATGCCACACGGCGTGGCGTAGACCGATAAAGCTTCCGGATGGTCTCCTTAGGTATTTCCTGCCAAATTCGCTGCAATTGTCGAATGAAATAATCAATATTCCGTGGCAGATGCAATCGCCTTCCCATCGTATCCCAGACATGCTAGATGGGAAAAAGATCTGGAGATCTGGTGGCCCAAGGAAGTGTTTGACAAGCTTGCAAACAGTTCACCGCAACACGTGCCGTATGTGGTGTGGTATTGTCCTGCTGAAAAACTAGCCGAGGGCACTGCAAAAGGAACGGTAATAAAACAGGTCTTAGGATGTCGTAGACGCATTTCTGTGCATTAACTGTACCTCTAATGACTACCAAAGGGGTCCGGCTATCAAAGGAAATGGCACTCCAGACCATAATGCCTTGTAGAGGCTCGATGCGGCGTGCAATAGTGAAAGCAGGCTCCTCCCTCTGCCCTGGGTATCTCCAAACACGTCTTCGTAGATCGTCTGGTCACAGTTGGAAGAAAGATTCATCGCTAAAGATTATATGCCCCCACTCGGAATCATTCCAACCTGATCGAGCCATGCACCACTGTAATCTGACTAGGCAATGTGCAGGCGTGAGTGGCAGGAGGCGTAACGGTCGGTGAGCGTAGATTTCGCTGTCTCAACCATCTCTGAATTCTCATGGTGGACACTGGTGCTTGGGTTGAACGTCTGATTATTGATAGAGATGTAGAAGGCGCTGTGACAGCTGATCAGACAATCACTTTGTCCTCATGATCTGTTGTGGCCCTAGGTTGACCTCTACCTTCCTGACGCTGAACTCTGCTTTTTTCTATCTACCTTGCCAGCATCTGCGAATCACTGCATCGCTTCGACTCAAACGACGAGCGATTCTCCGATTTGTTCAACCGGCTTCTTTCAATCCAATGCTACGACCTCTGTCAAACTCTGAAAGTTGCTCGTAATGAAAACGAGCCCTGCGGCGAGGCATTTTTTAAGTTGTTGAAAGATAATCTAAATCGCAATCAAACCGGATGTTTTAACAACCGTTTAAGAACTGCTCCTTGTATACATCTGCTGGATGCGCAGCTCCGATGCGCTGGAGATCAAATTATTCATTCATTGAACACCAAAATTTAATCATTTTCATATCTGGTCAAAACACTCATGCATACGAAATTTCAAAGCAATCGGATGATTGCTTCTTGGTGCACTGATTTTTTAATTATAGTGTGCATTATATTCTTCAAACTTATGCAAAATTAGTGATTATAAATCTATATTGTTAATTCAATTGTTAAGTTTAAGTTTACCCTAAAATACATTTTTAGCAAATGCATCATTCACAATTTAAAAATTTTCAAAAGTGATGTGAACTTTATTCCAATGTAATATATATAAACAAACATATCAAAAATTAATATTTGCTATCACTTCATTCTTAACCATCTAACTTTTACATTTTTTTAAACACAACTTCAATCGAATGCTGTATGAATAGAGCAACCAAAACCTTGAATTTGTTTTAATGGGGTGGTACAAAATGCAAAAAGCCGTAAAAAACAGTAACTCGTCGTTTGAGGATAGAAATCTTAAATGAAGAGACGTGAAGGCACACAATTGGTTGAAAACTGCATGCTTGAAAACACAGCATTATCACAAGAGATGCAAGAAGCGGATGTACAAAAGATTGTTTGCGAATACGAACTCGATCAATTATTTAATGGATTCCCCTCCATCAAGTCTTTTGTAAGTCGAGCTCTCACCAGAAAATGGGATATTGGGCGATCCATCACCTTCAGTGAATTCAATTCAGATACAGAGAAATGTATCGATTTATATTGATATCGATTAATGTCTAATATGGAGAAGCAGTTTCCTTCTCTTAGAGTGAACAAAACTTGTGAATGCAGCATTATGACTAATTATAAAGGTCACAAAATTTTTCCAATTTAATTTATTAGTGAATAACATTATAAACGAGTTTTTTCCTTTTCAAAAATTCTTATTTAATATGTGGACAAAAAATAACTCTTATTTTCGAAACTAAGAAACTATATTCGGCAATCAGCTCGCTTGTCAGGGATATTTGCTATAATCGTCTATGCTGTCCATTCGTTTTAATGCCGGTTGAAGACACCATTTGGAATTTTAGAGTTTCAGATTATGATAGACATTTAATTAGACAGTTTGTAAAGTTCTCTGCATTTTCCAACCCATGTGTATCTGCTCAACTGCCTGGTTACCAACAGTTTATAAAAAGTCCGAGAATCGGTCGCACTGTATACAAACATCTGTGCAAGCATTACATTTTATTCATACATAAATACCGAGCAGCAACTCATCGTATCTTTATTGAGTGCCCCTATTTTAATGTTCAACGCTTGTTTTATTGAGAAACACCAACAGTGACTTTGCAATGATTGCTTGGTGAGGGCCTCACGTGAGAACATCTTTGTCTTTTTAGGATTTTATTTCTTAGTTTAAGCTCACCGACTTGACTTTGTTATGATTTTTGTAATTCATCATTATTTTAACAATGGCTATTTTTCTACAATTTTTTGCTTTTGCACCAATAATAGAAACTGTTTTTTTTATTTTGAAATAGAAATAAATTTATTTGGAGCATTATGACCACCATATTAGTTCTTGTGACATAAACCTCAACCAAATCAAACAAAATCAAATTGTGTAAAGTTGAGCTTTAATGTGAAACCTTATATAAAGTATAATTCAACTAACGCACAAATCAGTTTTTGACCATCTTCTTTATCTTTCCATTGAGAAAAGGATCAAACGTATGTTATATTCGCACGAACAGTTTTAGAATCTCTTCATTTTTCTAACGAATAGCTAAAAAAAGCCAACCTCGATTCTCTCCAGTTAATTACGTAACATCATACCAAAGAACACTAGCTTTATGTAACGCAATTCTTCTTTGGTGACTTTCCAGGAATATGGCTTTCATTTAATTTCAATTAAATCTCTAATGTGTGACTTCATGTACATGATTCCAAAAAATTGTTGGACATTAAATCCGTGTTATTTTAATTATCTTACATATGTTCTGTCCATTGTATAAATGAACGTGGAGATCGGTCTCAAGGCGTCATAAAACGTTTAAATACACAACTGTCAGGTGCAGATTTCACGATATGGTAAATGTTCTTTCCAGTTGTCTTTCAAACAACACAGATATTAAAAAGAGTTATCATTCTTTACTTTCAACAATGGAAGAAAGTCCCACAGTAAAATAAATATTGGAAAAATTACTGAAAGTTTTTTGAATTTCAAATCAACAATGTACTCTATTGCTAAGAACTTGACAATTTTTTTTAAAAAAATAAAATTGCTAAAAAATCAGGAAAAATGTATACATTTATAAAAATGGTATCATTAAAAAGATAATGTTTTAAAATTTTGAAATAACGTAAAAATTGCTTTTTTGTAATAATATTATCAGAAATTATATTTAAATTTGTAGGTAATTAACATTTTTGAAAAACCGCTTCGAGATGCACATTTACACTCCTCAAAGTATACAAGTGCCAAATGTGGTAGCTGTAGTATGTCAGAAGGTTTGGGGATAGGGGACCAATACACACACACATTATTAGTTACTGCTTTAATTTTCTGTACCAATGCATTGTTCAGTCAAATTGTTAAATAAATCTTTATTAATCCCACAAAAAATGATATTTCCAAGTTATTTTCACATTTGGAACAAATCTACCTTGATATAAATGGTGAAGCCACCCTGAGATCTTGCGTAATCACATCATTTTTTATCCAGGAAAGTCACAGTTTCATTGCATAGTTTTTTTATCACTTATGAGTTATTTCATTATTATTTTTGTGTATCTAAAATCACATAAAAATTGTTCCAAACTGTTTCTTGATTTTATAAACCTGCGTTGAGTGTATCTTCAATACTTGTGCACGTCACGATCATTGTTTATTTTATTACCAAACGTGTTCCGATAAACATTTCTCTGAATTTTGTATTGAAAGTATGATTTTTAATTTATGATGTACTTTGGGCCCATTAGCAATTGAAGAGAGATGAGAGTCGAATGGTCATCCTCGGAACTGAGAAAGAAGGCGTGACAAGCAGAGCTGGCTGTGGTTGTTGCTATACCCTTGGTCCACGCCATTGAGAGGCTCCGCACCATGATCAAGTTTTTGATTAGAAAGCTGAAGGTAGACCCTTTACCACTACTTGCAACTTTTTTTAAAAATAGAAGTACTGAATGAAGAAATGTTACTTCGCAGCTGATTTATTTATTCAAGATTCAGTATTTATTTTTTTTATTCTTTGTATTATTTTTCAGAAGAAATGAAGAATCTACTCGAAAAATAAGTGTCTATAATAACTGGAGAAAGTTATCAACTGTAATTGAGGATCATGAGCATTCTATTTATCACTTAATTTCTTTATTGCTTGGAAAGAATTAGTGAAACGACTAAATGTTCGATTGATGATAGAACAAATTAAGTTAATATAAAAAAAGAAACATAAAGGCCAGCTTGCTGGCACAGTGGTAGCACATCTTCCTCGTGTTCTGGAGGTGCCGGGTTCGAGTCCCGGTTCAGGCATGGTTGTTCTTCTGTGGGCTATCTGTGAGATGTGTGAATGTGCCCCCCTGTAAAAAGGGATTGTGCAAGCGAATGTGGTGAGTGGGTAGCAAAGTCGTACTCTTGGCCCTAGTTGGCGCTACTCAAATACAAGAGACGCTTCATTCGGCTTAATCTGCTGCTGGGTTCAGCGGCGGGCTTGTCCATGACAAGTGCCATTTGACACAACAACAACAGAAACATAAAGACTTAAATTACTATTTCAAAGAATTATAGATGTAATTTTATTTTTAGCATCTAATAATCTTCTATTTCGGAGAAAAACTAAAATAATAGGAACGCCTAATAATGGCTATTTTTTGTTTAAATGAATTATTCAGTAAATACGACTCTGTGCCTATGGATTATATAAACAGAATAAGAAATTCCAAAAATAGAATTGTGCAGGATTTAGCACATATATCCCTGGAAAAAATTATTCCTGCGTCTGGAAATTTCTTTATTAAATTCAAGACTTAACGAAAATAGCCAGAAATTGTAGTATTCGAATGAATTCTACTTCTGATATTTCCCATAAAAACAAACTGCAGCCTTTATTAGGTTTGTAAATTTTAAAGTTTAAGTATAGGTGTGTCATTTCTAAGGTTTATCGAAGCAACTGATGTAAATCAAGAACTAGCAAATGTTCTATTGGAAATACTAATGTGAGCTTGATTTGGATATTATGGATTGTAATGGACAGGCATACGGCAAAATGAAATGTAGCAAAATGGAAAAAAAAACATAAAGGCGTACAATCCAAAATAATTGCTCTAATCCTTCATGCAATTTATGAACATTTTTCTGTAAATATTCTTTTAATTCATTAATTTGTGATGTGCTTCCAGCAATATATATTGTAATTTTTTTGGATATTGCAACGTTTATATTGCTTAATTTCTTCATCTACAAACTGATAGGAAATTCTACAAAGCATTATTTAAACATTACTCCCGAATTAATATGCGTCACTCATTAGAAAGCCAAAATAACTGCCGTTAAGGCAGTGTCAATTTACAATTTGAACAAACTTTTACTGGAAAGCTCCGCAAGAATTCATTTATGCAAATGTGAATTTATTCATACAACGGTATCTGAAGATAAATGTCTATTGGACTCAATACGACATCTATTTAATTAATAACATTTGTTTAATAGTAGAGTTTACAATATTGTACAAAATTAGCTTTATTAACAAACTATTTCAAATAAAAATGATTGTTCTCGGCAAGGCTTTTAATTTAGTCAATAAAATTAAAACCGAAATCCGAAATTTAAGAACAAAATTTAACTTATTCTTAGAAGAATTCGAATACCTCAAAATATATTACTGAAAAACGAATGCGAATCTTTCAAAACATATTACTGAGAAACGAATTCGAATAATAGAAAAAAAATTTCAAAAAGCAGTAGATGAAATTTTAGGAAACACGGTTAATGAATTAAGATGTTATTTTTTTAATTCTGTGACTAATACTGTTATTGCACAGATAGAAGACAGATTTTAAAGTATTTCAAATAAATCACTGATATAAAAATTTTAGAAAAGCATGAATTAGAAAAATACTCCCAAAACTTTGTAACATTTTATAATAACAATGCAGATGAAAACCTAATCCAAATAATTGTTTTGCTATGGGATTTGATTTTAAATGAAAGGGATATATATATATATATATATATATATATATAACGTACGAGACATACTGTAACACACACTAAATAATAATTATGAATTATTTTAAATTGTATGAAAGCTTTTTCTATAATGAATGCTGAACCCTCTTTTAGCAAATTTAAAATAATTAAGAATTTTCTTTGGTCAAGCACGTGTGCATAACGTTTAATTGCACCTGCTGTACTAAGCATCGAAAAAGAAAATTGCAAAAAATTATAACTTTCCTGAAGTAATTAATGGCCGAAACAAAATCACGCATTAAATAAACATGCTGTAGTAATATATGTTCGTAGTTGCATTTTTCTTTTACTTGCTAAAAATGTAGGGCCCCCAATGGATTTTTGCACCCGGGCCCCTTCGTAAAGAAATCGGCTCTGTTTACAAGAAAGTTTCAGCACTTTTATATTTTCTTTTCCTTTTTTATTTCCCCACCCCTCTCTTCTCCTTCCCATTTTTGAGTTTAACACGATACAGTCTGGGTCCTGATGTGTTTTCTGTACATTACACGATGCATAATAGCAAATTTTTTCAAAGATCTTTCCAAGATGAACCGTTGCGCTCGGAGAGTTGAATTATTTCGTCCTCATTACTTTACACTTAGTAAGTGGCCCCAAATAAAGGGATTTTTAAACAATTAAAAAAAATCATAATTTCAGTTAATTTAAAGTCGAACCTAAAGTTCAAAATTTTTATTCAATGCCATCAAAATGCAGTAATATCAAAAACATGTTTACATCATTAAACATTTAAAACATTCCCCTTTTAGCGATACAATTTGATTTCAATTTATTCTTCCATTTTAATAAATTTTCCAAATGCAGTTTGAAGCAGCACTTTTCATAGTTTTAATGAAATTCAGAAAAAATTATATTGTTCCATCCAATATTTCACTTCTATCGTTTTGCCAGTAGCAAAACTACGGATGAAACCAAATTATTTTCTTCAGAGAATTAGAGTTTTCACTTGCATCTTAATTAATTCAAAACTGTTTTTAAGCAGGCGTTATTTCTTTTTGCAAAAATCGTTATACACAAAATTTAACGGCTGATGCAATCTACCAGATGAAGAAAAAACACCAAAATAGAGCCTAAAATATTGCGGTCTACTGAATACATTATCACGCAGTTATGTTTCTACAAATGTTTCGTCCCTTTATTTTTTGTATATGACAGAATGTCACGAAACTTGTCCAAGCAGAGGTCCTATGAACAAAACGGTTTTCTTTTACAACTTCTGGCTATTAATATTACGAACGGAAAAACACACACACCACAAACCTTATAAAAATTAGCTTAAAAGACTATTTTTTTTTAAAAAAAACAATGTTTTTCATACATAAAATATATTCTGTGCCTGTTGCTTATGCGTCGTTGATACCGCCTACGTTGCTTGTAATGCATCGATTGCAATTAAGTACAAAATTATTCACGAGTTACACGTCAGTTCTATTTTTTTCTGCAAGTTTTTCTCAGCCGAGGCAAATGGCAACGGCAGAGTATTTTGAAAGATGATATCGAATTTGGTTTTGTCACGAAAAACTCGTACAAGATGGAGCTTATTAAATCACGAGCAGCGAAGCCTTAGCTCGGGGTTGGCAGCTCTCCAGCTCCTGGGTCCGAGGGTCGGCGGAGCGTCTCATTAGCGTCTAAAGTGCCGTGAAAATGACTGATAGTGGTTTCAAAAATATTCTGTTTAATGCACGGACGAGATCGGTTAGAGATTCCATAAAAAGTTTGGATTTAAAAATACTGGAAGCCGTCAATGAAATGACTGGTCTTGTCGAAATCATTTTTCGGTTATTGAGAAAATCTGATTTTCCTGGAATCATTAATAAACAACAGTTTGGTTTATTTGAGTGATGACGGGCTTTGTTCAATAACGCAGTTAAGTGTTCAAATTCTGATTTCAGATTTCCGTGATGCTGAACCAATAATTTTAATCCAAAGAATTCACCAATATATTTTAATAAAAATGTGCTTTTTTTAGCTTATCGGAAGTTTTAATTGTTTTAAATTTAAAAAAAAAGGTAAAATAGAAAAATAATACAATAAGGATATTGTTTCGGTCAATATCTTATCAGAAAATTTCTAAATTTTTTTTTAAAAACCAAAAATATTATAAATGTCAATAAAATTCCCGTTTTCTCAGAATATTTTCCCACAAATTTGTTTAATGTCCCATTTTTAATTTAAAAAATAATAATTTTTCTACACTTTATTACGATCATTAAAACGCTTTAATAAATTTATACAATCTTAATTTTCTTCTTTTTTTTTGAATTTCAATCTTTAGATTAACTATTTATTTTCATGAACAATATGTAGAATTGAAATGAATTGATACTCAATTAAAATTATCTGATGAGTACGGATATGAAATCAAAATGAATTATAATTCAACCTCTGATCTTGGAATGAAACTCTAAATATTAAAAAAATGTATTTTGTCTAGAATATAACCACAATGAAAAATTCTGGAATTCAACTACAACAAGAATTAAATAGGAAATCTGCTACAAAATAATTCCATATTAAGAAAGATGAGAAAAGATAAATAAAAATATTATTCATAATATATTTAGCTAGCATTTTGCAAAGGTATATTTTTTTAAATCTACATAATAAGCAGATTAACCAAAGAATGATTGATCCAGGCATCCGGCTTGTCTAAGTATGCGGAAGAGATATTCCAAAAGTCGTAAAAGCCAGAAGTATGAAATGGCTTCAAAATTAGACATTTATACGGATGTCAATGGAATGTAGATAAATAGCATTTAATCACAGTATGAAAAGAATTAGTTTTTTAAAATACAAATGAAATACAGATTACTTAAATTTAATTAAAATAACTCTTGAAACAAATTCTTAAAATGTAATCTTCCTTACCTGGTGGTTGACTTTCTTAAACTTAGCAAAATCAACTTCTGGTGTCGAATCCTAAATCAATGAGATAAAAAAATATCAGAAATACGAATTTGCTTTTACAGATTTATTTCATTTCGCTACCAAATACAATGCCAATAGCGAATTAAAACTTTAATATGAAAAGGTATCAATACGTAGTTTCAGGAATTTGAGCATAATAAAAAAAAGTTATTTATGAAACGAACGAAATAAATGTATTGCTAATTTATTAATTTTTGACATGACTGCTATTCATACTTTAGTGTAGGATCAATTTGTATATTCCGTTCCTGTAGGATATAGTCGATCCGTACGAGATCAAATTTCCGACCATAAATTATAGAACTTCATAAAAATTTTCATGAATATAAACAGCTAAAAATTTGAAGTTGTAACCCCGGGTCGCATGTTGAAAGCTCCAAAACTTCTTACCGAAAATTTGCAGTTTCGAACGATTTGGTTGGAAAGTTTTGGAGCACCCATCATACCTTGAAATATGAAATGGTTGTTACATCATGTGAATATTTTGAAACTTATTACACCGCTTCTTTTTTTACGCACTTTCATTTACTTGTTCGCTGTTTCAAGGTTTTAAGGTAGAATTGGGAAATTTGCGCTTTACCTCACATCTTGATGTAATAAAGTTCTGAAATTTTTACCGATAACATTCCTATATTTAAATATTTTTATAATTACGATTTTATTGAATAATTTGATAAAATTTGATTTATCGCTTGATTGAGTAAAATTTAAATTTATGATGAAATGAGTCCAAAATTTTAGGATATATTTTATAACGAAAATCATAAATTAAAAACTAAAACCAGAATAGTGGTGACCCGGCAACAGTCTCACATTTTACTAATTTAGGCACTACCCCTACGCCCTCCCATTTTGTGTTTACTATACAGCGTTTGAGCTATTTAATGTAAAAAAAACTGAGTAAACATTTTGAAGGGCATCTTCTTGTAGACAGAGTTGGAAAACATTTGACACATTAGTGCAATTTTATTGACAAGACCATCTATATACATGAAACAATAAGTGAAGTTTAGTGCACAGAAATCACTCTTATTTTTTATTGTTGAATAATAGCAGTTAAATGTGAAAGCACCACATTAAAGTTTCAAACTGTTTCAAAATATTTTTACACCACTTAATCCAACACTTCTCACATTAATGGAGCTTCAAAATAATATTATAATTTCTTGTGTGTGGACTTTCCACATCGCTAAAGGCTCCATTCAGATAGAGGAATTAATATGTGAAAGGAGTCAAGAATTTAGAAATAAGCGTTAGATAAGGTTTAATCGACGGCTACAGAAATTTAAACGCCACTGAATGTACAACTGCCATGGCGCGCGCATGAACACTGATATTCAAGTTTTCCAGAATTATCATATACCAAAAATAATCTTTGGATCATTTCAAAATTCAAAAAAATATCTCTTTAAGGATATTAGTTTTATTAACATGCACTTTTTAAAAATTATATATATATATATATATATATATATATATATATATATAAAACATCAAACGTATTCACACGTTTAATTCATACTATTAATTTGCGTAATACCATTAAAAAATTCAGACCATTATTCATACCATTAAAAAATTCTAACTATTTAATTTGAAGTGCATCCACATATATCCCCCTACGTCCCAAAATATCAGAAACAAATTTTTGGAAATATTTCTATCAGAATGCGAATCAACAAGATGCGTAAATTAGCTGAATCTGTCTACTTCACATTACTAGAGGGCAAACAAAAATATATACATTATGAAATAGCAGTGAAAATTCTAATTCCTTTGTGTATATATATATATATATATATATATATATATATATATATATATATATATATATA
>JAOUZG010051635.1:649814-662637 GCA_026289955.1 Argiope argentata | reverse complement strand
ATATATATATATATATATATATATATATATATATATATATATATATAATAGCGTTATTTTGCAACAGCTAAAATGAAGAATAATAAAAAAAGGACATAACCACCGAAAGGAATTAGAATTTTCACTGCTATTTCATAATGTATATTTTTTTGTTTGCCCTCCAGTAAAGTGAAGTAGACTGATTCAGCTAAATTCATTTAAAAGATTGATTCAATTCAATTAACTTTTTCCGCCATTTCTAATAACACGTTCAGGTTTTCTTAAAAATGCATCCCAAATTAATTATTTCGCTGTCTGAAATGTCAATAATCCGCGCCAACAAATTGGTCGCCAAAGAAGGTTAGAATACCGAATTATTTTAGTCATTGCATTTCACGCGATCACATGAGTACAAGATTGACAGAAATCAGCCTGTTAAAAGATTTGGTTTAAAATTTGATTAGAATCTGAAATTTAGATGCTAGCAATGCAATAAATTTTATCTATTCAACTATTTACGCATCTTGTTGATTCGCGTTCTGATAGAAATATTTCCAAAAATTTGGTTCTGATATTTTGGGACGTGGTGATATACTTCAAATTAAGCAGTTGGAATTTTCTAATCGTTTGAATACGTTTTCTTGTATACAAGAAACTGAAAAAGTAATAAATAGAAGAAGAAAAAAGAGAAAATAATTTCAATATATTGAAAAAAGAACATTTTAAAAATCTGAACCCATTCAATTTATTTCTAAACATGTATTTATTTTTAAAAGTGCTAGACTGCACGGAAAACATGTTAAGAGGGCGAGTGACGACGGCAGACTACTTTATGGAAGGCTCACGTAATGCACGTATCGCCCATCGATTTCTTCTGAACTGCCTTCATGTCTCCCTTCTCATATGCAATATGAAATGTCAAAGGTCTAATGTCGCGGCTTAGGCTTTTAATTATCTCGTTGGGGATTAGATTGCGTGAATTACACATGAATACAAAATACCTCTAAATATATCACAGTAAAATATATCTATTTTTTCGTGATTGAACTTTTACATATTGTTTGGTGTTCAAACATTACATCGCTTTTATTTTCTCTTAAAAGAACTAAAGATACGAAAAGAATCGAGTAGTTGAAAAGTTTTGCCAAGAAAGTTTGGAAAATTCCCAAGTTTTAAACCAGCTGGAGTCTGAAAAAAATAACATATTATTCCAATAATGCCTACATATTAAAAAGCACGATAAATCAAAAGGGCAGGATATAGATTATTGAAATTTTATATACAGTCCTTGCACCAAAATCAAAGGTTAGTACCAAATTCTGGCCAAAATTTTTGCATAAGACTTTTTTTTGTCTGCCTGTTCGAGTTCATGAGAACTTAATAACAAATTTCTGATCCAAAGCATGAAAGGATTATCTGCAACATTAAAGAAGGCAATGTGAACTAAAAAAACCGAAGGAAATTTGGTATGTGATCTTGTCTTCAAAATTATAAATCTGAATTAAATTTTGGTCATTGTCAAAAAAAAAAGGAAGACCAAAATTTATCCTTGATTGCTGTTACTGTGTTTTGAAGCGAAATAACTACCATCGTATGTTAGTACATAAGCATTTCAAATCTAGATTTACAAGTACTTAAAAATCGAATGCTTATTTTAGATTAAAATCAAAAGTCGACACAGAACTACAATCGTAGTCCCAAAATAACGCACAAAATTTTACATGTTTCAGTCTTTGAGCTTCTGGGTTATCGCATTTGCATATTTTCACTAGAGACATTCACTTTTTTGTATTTTCCAAATTAGATACAAATTTAAATTTTAGGTGCTGTACTCGAGTTCAGCCAGCAAGATAGACTTCCTCAAATTGGAATTTCTTTCAGAAATTGAAAAAAATTACTAATATAGTACTAAGAACACATACTAATATAGTACAGGAAAGGTAGAGAATCGTAAAAAAAATGTATTGATTTTTTTTTCATTGAAAAAAAATTATTCATTTATTAACCGATTCTCTATTCTCTTTATTACTAAAACATTTTTTAATGGTCATGTTGCTATTGCAATCATTAAGTGACTGGCTGCACTGAAAATTTTCAATGAAGGATTTAAACAAAGCTCACAACTAAAAGGAAGTTAAACTCTTTAGGAACGATACGCATTATTCCTATTGATATATTTATTCTAATGTTTAAAGCATTCCTTTTATACAAAAATCGCACCAAATCACATCATTAATCTAGAACTTTTCGTAAGTATTGTTATTATAACACAACGAACCAATGGATGGACATAATTCGAAAAGTGAATGCTTCACACTTGAAGAGAAATGTATTAAGTAAAAGAATCGATGAATTAGCAGTTACAATTAGCATGCATACTTGTTTTGATCCATCGGGCTTCCACAATGATTACTGCACACAAAGAAACTCCGGCCTATACTGCTCCCTCATCCAACTTGGGTTCTTCCGGCAATTGTTCAGGGTGTTTGCTTTCAAACGTTTCACACCGTGTATGCAAAATCCCATTTCCTCTGATGGGCATAAAACGTGATATATTGGGAAAAGTGGCATGTCTCCACAGTGGAAGTCCAGTCGCGGCACTGGCGTGCCAATTCCAACTTTCATCGCCGATGAACATCATTTAATATAGGGGTATTCATCTACGGAGGGCCACTCACAGCAACATTCGCTGAACCGTCAACGTGGAGACGCTATCGGTAGTGGCTCCTTGGTTTATCTGAGCGGTCAGTTGCTTAACGGTCCTACTCAACGTTGCTCAACGGCCTATTCGTCTGAAAGCAGTTCCTCAGTCGTCTTTCACCTCTACTATCTATGGCTCGTGGTGCAGCCTATTTGTCATTTCGCTGATTTTGGATTTTGCCTTTTTGTCATGCACGATATACTTTTAGCACGGAGGCCCACGAACAGTTTACAAAATTGGTCGCTTCAAAAATGCTTCCACCATGGGCCCGACAGCTCTAGATTTATGTCCTTTTGGATTTCGGTGCTCCGTTTCTGCACGACTGCAAGAACTTGAAAGTTTACCCGATGCCTCCAACACACTTCGCATATCCTTCAAATTTGTTAATAACGCGCATCCTCTGCTATTGGTTATTTAACGTAGGTGTCAAAAGTGGTTACATTAATTGGATGGACTGTAAAAGATCACACCACCCGTCTCAGGAATAAACTGTCTAATTGATTTAACTAAGAATGTATAGAATACATGAGACTTTTGGTGATTATGCGTAATTTTCGAGTCGAATTTCAATGTCTTAGAAGACTTAACGTCGGTTTATAATTTTGAGAAGAGGCAATTCTATTCCTTTATGCTATAAGAATATGGCATTCAAGGGCAAGACTATTAAAGTGTTTCTAGAATAGGAAATGCATCTAGCAATAATAGCATGACCTTAGCAATGATGATATTGGGCAAAACCCTCAGTTAAATTCCTTTTTAATTTATCTCTCTGAGTTTTTAATAAGACATTCAATATCGCTCAACAGTTTGTATTTAAAAGCAGACACAGATCTACATCCAAGATCAAATGCTTAGGTTCATCTATCTATATTTCTATTCTTCTTCTTCTTCTTTTTATACATATGTTTACATGCAAACAGAATTGATCAACGGGAGCGTCAATATGTCTTGGTACCCGAATATTACGTGAAATATTATATGTGTGCACACCTGCGCATAATTTAGCAGATACCTGCTACTAAAACAAAAAAAAACTTTTGAAAAGAATTTATTTTTAACACGGGAGGCATAATTTGTTCGTCCGATGAGTGATAAGACGCGTCTATTTACATCACGACACAAGAACAAAATTAACAGGAATTTTTTATTTTAGTTATTCTACTAAAAGATTCTGATGGGGACTTTTTTGACACGTTTGGACCCCGGAAACAGAATCTTAAAGACTTTTAAACAAATACCGTAGGTATTAGAAATTTTTATCCTTTTCCTGGAGCCTGGGAACCAAAGAATCATCAATTTTTTGGAGAGGGCATTGGAAATAATTAAATAGAAATTGACATTTGTGCGCATTGTGTGCGTGCGCAACTTCGCATGCGAAGAAGTCGAAAATATTTAAATCCCGTGAATAAACGTTATGAGGTCACAAACTAAATAACATTCTAGCACAAAGTAATTCCTTTTTATGTCCTACATTTTAGAGAAAAAATTAATATATCCGTCCTGTGCGAAGGAGAATAACTGGGTTTCCAGCTGCGTGGGAAATGACCTTCGCATAGGAATGCACTATGCGAGTTGGACGTGCGGCAGCGACAAGGGAACCTTTCACAAGTGAGTTGTGTTTTTCCTGAAACCGGGCCAAGATTTTTTTTTCCGAATATAACATTTTAGAATTTTAAAAAATTGTGATGAATTTTCGAAAAAAATTTAGAATCTATTCATTTTATGATTGAAATGAAATACAGTAAGACGCCGCTTAACGCTGTTTCGGTTTAGCGCTCTTTTATTTCAACCCGGGGATTCCACGAAATCACGCGCAGCATACGGGGATTCCCCGAAATATTATGCAGCGATAGGTTTCAAATACATATCCGAAAGAGTGTACTTGTATTTCTTGTTTGGTGCGGTATTGTACAGACATATTTTTATTATTGGAAACATTTGTTGACATTATTGTAAGTAGGTATTAATTTACATATTTAATACTATATTACAGTGTCAAATATTTTGAGCTTTAGTTTTTTACTATGGGTGATAATGAAAAAGAAAAGAAAGCAACCAGGAAAAGCATTTCACTCAAAACTAAAATGGAAGTCATTAGAAGATTAGATTCTGGTGAACGTCAAACTCTAATTAGTGTTTCATTGAATTTGCCAACTTCAACAATAAGGACCATCATGAAGAATAAAGAAAAAATACTGTCATCGGCAACTGCAACTACGTCAAGCTCTGCAACTAGAATCACCCGTTCTAGAAATAATATCATAGAGGAAATGGAAAAACGACTGTCTATATGGATTGACGACGAAATTGACCGCAATATGCCATTAAGCCAATCTATCATAATGGGAAAAGCTAGAAGAATTTTTAATTACATTCAGGCTGAGACAATTGACAAAAGTGAAACTTTCGTTGCTAGTCGAGAATGGTTTAATAGATTTAAACATCGAAATAACCTTCACAACATAAAGATTACAGGAGAAGCAGGAAGTGGTGATACAAAAGCGGCGGCTGAATTTCCAGCGATATTAAAAAAAATAATCGAAGAAGGAAACTATCCTCCAGAATTGGTTTTTAATGTTGATGAAACAGGCTTGTTTTGGAAAAGAATGCCGAAACGAACATTTCTATCCCGTGAAGAGAAACGGGCACCGGGATTTAAAGCTGCAAAAGATCGCTTAACCCTTCTACTAGGTGGTAACGCAAGCGGAGATTTTAAATTAAAACCCTTACTAATTTACCATTCCAAAAACCCAAGAGCGATGAAAGGCATATCTAAATCAACTTTACCTGTAATTTGGGAGTCTAATAAAAAATCATGGATAACTGCGAAAATTTTCCAGGATTGGTTCACTGAACGTTTCTGCGCGTCTGTTAAAAGTTATTGCGAAATTAAAAAAAACTTGAACAAAAAGCACTTCTGTTAATTGATAATGCTCCAAGCCACCCAACAAATTTATCAGACTTAACAACATGCATTCCAGTCGAAGTGGTTTTCTTGCCGCCAAACACAACTGCCTTAATTCAACCAATGGACCACGACGTTATATCAAATTTTAAGGCTTATTACTTGCGGCGAACCTTTCAGCAAATGTTTGAAAACACAGACGGAGAAGAGAACCAGTTCATAAGAGAATTTTGGAAAAACTACAACATCGTGGATGCTGTAGAAAACATAGGCGTTTCTTGGAATGAGGTAACAGAAAGATCTTTGAAAGAAGTATGGAAGAATATTTGGCCGGATTTAAGTAAGAGCGATGACGTTAGACACTCTGTCGATGTGGATGAAATAGTGGAAGAGATAGTGAAATTAACGAAGCAAATCAGTTTTGAAGGGGTAAATGTGGAAGATGTCGAAGAAATAATTCAAGAAACAGCGGCTAGTCTTTCTAATGATGAGCTCAAGGAATTAACTGAACAAGAAGAAAACAAAAATGTTGACAGCAGTGATTCAGAAGAAGAGCAAAAAGAACTTTCGATGGCGTTTGTAAAAAGGAGTTTGACTACCATAACTGAAATAATGGATCAATTCATTGAAAATGATCCGAATTTTGACAGGAGCTCAAAAGTAAGGCGTGGTGTTAGAGATGCTCTATCTGTTTATGAAGAACTTTTAAGAGAACAATGCAAAAGAAAAAGGCAAACAACATTAGATGCTTTTGTCACAAAAAGGCAGAACACTGAAAACGCGGAAGGCTAACTAAATATTACTGACTTAGAATTTTATTTGTTTTTTTAAGAATATTCTTTTTGTTATTTATATTTTGTTTTTATTTTTGCAAGAAATAATAATGTAGTATTAATTTGGGCTTTAAGAAATAAATGTTTGGTTTTATTTTTATTAAAAAACATACTTTTTAAATTTAATACCTAACCAATTTCCTAGCCATCTTCCCCTAACCCCAATATTTACATGTAAAGATAGCCTCGTTTAGCGCTGTTTCGCATTACGCTCTACTTTGATGGAACGTATCCCCCGCGTTAAGCGGGGTCTTACTGTAATATTAGTTTTACAACCAATAAAATTTGATATTCAGCAGCAAATGCAGATGCAGTAAATATTTTGTTCGAAATGAATATTTATCTGCTTTACAGTTCTTCAACGATTCCGTTTGTTTAAGAAAAATCTTAATTAACAAAGATGAAAACCGCATTGAAAATTAGCAAGGCTTGCTGATTTGATCGAAAATTGTGAATATTTTTTTTTTAAATTAAATGAGTTTTCTTTTGTTTGAAACTTGCCCTTTTGAATAGATGAAGAAAGAAAAGTTTTGACATTATTATCCCATTATTCAATTTTAATCCCATTATCCGAATCCCATCATTCAATTTTTACTTAGCTTGAACTAAGAATTAATTTATGTTTGAAAAAAATAACAATGTTTGTTTAGTTATATTACATATATGAACATTTCGTTTGGATGCAATACTAAAGTTATTTATGAAAACTTTCTTTGAAAGTCTTGTATAAGATTAATTGCATAACTGTTTTTTAAGATGTTGAAGAAATTCCTTTATCTATTTCGAAATTCTTATTTGCTTTTTAAAATAACTTTTTTTTTACCAAATGAATTTTTTATGTGATTTAAAGACAAATACAAGGAGCCTTTTTCTTAAATACATGTACACACATTTTTTGATTCTGTCGCAACATTAATATGCTTTTTCTACCTTACCTTAGCTTTTCTATTTACCTTAGTATAATACATAATTTAGGAGCAAGAGCTACATTATCATCATCTTGCCCTTATTTATATAATTGAAATTATTTATATTTATTTATATTAAGTTTTACAATTGCTTTGAGTGGTTTATCTGTAATAATTTAGCAATAATTAAAAAAATGAGTAACAAATAATAAGGAATAAAGATTTCCATTTATTTATTGATTGAAGATCAAAATTTTAACTAAACACTTTCATGAAACAAAGTAATGTTATTCATAGAAAAAAACCAATTTTATTCTAGAAAAAAAATGCTCGAATATATAATAATTAAATGTGAAAATAACACTCATGACCTAAATGTAATTGATAGTTAATTTCTTCAAAATCCTAATTTCCATATTTTATACTACTGTAAAATTCTGCTTTTTTATTTCCTCCCTCTCTGTTTCTTTATCCTTCAAAATATTTGTTATAATTAGTTTACTATGCCATGAAAAATATAACCTTGATGAAGTATTACTACTTGCTAATCTCAATGCCATGCTAATTCCCACATTACTCGTTCAACCCAGAGGTGAACTTGAGTTCAAGAACTCCGCGGAACATTCCCCAAATCGACACATTTTATGTTTATTCTTCCTAATAAATATCCCAATCCTTTGAAAGCGTGATGGAAGGAGAGGGAAAATGCCATCTCAAAGATAAAATTCGGCTCCTTCCATCAGTGTAAGCGCTTAAGGTGTGGATACTGAGAGGGATGAGGAGCATTTCTCCGCAGGTTTCTTTCGGAATCAATGAGATTGCGGCACGACGCTCATTTCGATCCCGTCACAGTCTCATACTTAAGAATGCAGTTTATTCTTCCCGTGCGACTCAGAGTACGGATGAACAGATTTTAAGAAATGAGAAGTACTGTAAAGGCCCTATCACACGGCGAAATACCGTCAGCACTTTCGTCGTCAGTTGTCGATTTGTGCCCGCAGGCAACCGGTCAAGCAAGATTTCCGTCATCGTCAACTTTTTTTAACCGGCTTGAAAATGTCCACGATAGTGACGGAAATATTGTTTGCAAACGAAATTCAACCAATCATGTGAAACTTTGGAAGTGACGTAGCGTGCCAAGAATGGCGTAATTGGCGCTAAAAATGCATGCATTTAACTTACATATTACTAAATACTAAAAATAGTTTCGGCAGAAGGAAAAAAGCGAAGTGAAACTTCGGTATCTTTTTCCCATTCTGTGGGGAAACTTATTTTCCCATTCTGTGGGGCAACAACTTTCCCATTCTGTGGGCAAATTTTTTAAAAGTGGGGCAACTTATTGCCCCACTTTTAAAAAATTATACTACAGTATGGGGAATAGTTCTCTAGAAGGATCTTCGAATTTGTGGTGGAATTTTCAGAAATCCATCAGGATATTTTTAAGTAAATAAAAAAATATTAATGCTGATGTGATTTGTTTTCTTTTTGTGAAATATATTTGACCATATTCAGCCTTTTATTCAAATAATAGTATAATCTTTTGATTATAGTAATTCCTTATATACTTTGAAAACAGCTTCTATATAATTAAAAAATTTTAACTCCAATGTTAGAGTGAAAAATATAAAAGTGATTTTAAATTTTAATACTTACATGTTCCTGCAATGTTGCAGAAATATAAAACATATTTGGTTTTGACAAAAATAGAAAATTGATCATACTTCATTAGCAAAACAATAAATCACCTTTTGTATGATAGAGAATAAAATTTAGGCTTCTTTTTCCACATTTTTTTCTTTTAAATTTAACAAATTAACAGTTAATTTTGAATGGTATTTCTGATTATACATTTGCATTGAGAAAGTTGCATAGAATGGCCACACATTTGGAAATAGTCAGACTAAAAAACAAGTATTTTATTGCTTCTCATTCCTGATGTAATGTGGAGGGCTTTAAAAAATGTTTGGCAATTTGAAATTTTAAGAAAAACCTATTTTTTAATATATATCTAAAAATAAATGAAGTTTTAATACTTTAGATTTGAAAAAACTAAGGAAAATGCAATAACATATTTTGGAAAATTATTTTTGATTATTATTATTGAATGAAAATTATTTAATGATTCCTATTTTTCACAAATACTGGTAATAAATCCACAAAGATTTTTTTAAAAAAAGCTCTGAAGTTGCAAATAAAATGAAAAAAAAAACCCATTTAATTGATTTTTTTAAAAGTAATTTTAGAAATGAGCGAGACTAAATAGTGTAATGCCTTAGAATTTACAAATATTTATCAAATGAAGAATCCTATTCAATGAATTGTTTTATAATTTTGAACTGATGTGGGAAAATAAAAATTATTTAAAGGAATGATAAATACAAATCGAGTCCAATATACATTCTCAAAAATTATTTTTTTAAAATAAAAAGGAGGGGAAAAACATTCAATCAAATTTAAAAGAGTAAAAAAAAATACTTCTTATTCAATGATATGGTGGTAATGCATTTAAATCCTGTTTTTATTTTTAATTAAAATTCCAAAAAATAAGTTCTTAGTGAATTTTTTATGTTCCAGAATCAATTTCTTGCCATATTTCAAATTCCTAACTTTAATTATTTGTACGTCACATCTAGAAATAGTAGTTTTTATTTTTATATACACAAAACCTAAAATTTGTCAAGATGGATTCAACAAATATCAATTTTCATATAGACAAAAATCATTAGATTTCAAAAGTTATTTAATTTTGTTTTAAATGTATTGGCATTTCTCTTATGTTTTATTTATCAATTTTTGTTTTATTTGCACTTTTCCAGAAAAATAAGCCCTTTTAAGGTAATTAAAATTGATTTTAAAATTTTAACACTATATATGATGGTATGCACCTTTTAAGCTTAATTGAATGCACAACCACAAATCATTTTTCTTTTCAATATATTTTTGTTTTAAATTTAATATTGATAAGATACATTTAAAGGAATTTATAAAATACAAACAAAAAAGGAGCATTTTTTTTTGCTTGTCATTATTACTACAAAAATAATTACAAAACTGTTACTAAGAAAAATTAAAAAGTTTCCTTATTTTACAGAATTCATTGTTACTAATTTTGATAAATTAGTAACAATTGTCATTATTACTTCAAAAACTACTACTAACTTGTCATTATTACAACAAAAATAATTACAAAACTGTTACTAAGAATAATTAAAAAGTTTTATTATTTTACAGAATTAATTGTTATTAATTTTGATAAAAACTTTACAATTAGTAGAATGGTACGATAAATATTTACAATAAATAACAAAAAGATTGATACTATTAGAAATGAAAAAGACATTCAAAGGAAAAAATGGCTAGAAAAGCATTTCCAAATTCGATAAATGTACAACATGTCTCATTTTGCAATCCTTATTATATTCATTGTATTAAGCATTTAAAAAATTAAATTTGAAGCAGAAGTGATTCAATTCCAATTAATTCGATAATGTGTCAATAGAATTGCAATGGACAAATTTCAAGATAGTTTGAATTTTTAAAAAAATTACAGCTATTATTGTAATGTATATTATTGTAATGCTTTTGCATTCATTGAAGCCTAATGGGATCATTTAAAAAATTTATCCCGGATTTAATTGCAAATTAAAGCAACGTCTTGACTAGAATCCCACGAATTATGAAATAAGAAAACTGCTGATATTCACTAAGTAGGAGAAACGGATAAAGAGCGATAAATGCACCATAACGTAAACCTAAGTTTTTAGGTTTACCAGACAGCAAATCCTCGAGTGACGTCACTTTCGTCATCGTTTGCCGACGAAAGTGCTGACGGAATTTCGCCGTGTGATAGGGTCTTAAGAGGAAGAAATGTAAAAGAAGAAGAAGAAAAGAAAGAACACCGCGTTTAATTGTAGCGCTAGCTTCATAAGCCGAATAGCGACCATCGGCTTGCAGCGTCGCTCTTGTCCAACGGTTTTGCTGCTCTGCTGCAGACACCAGCGTCGCGCAGTCGGTCCTTTACTTTAAACTGCCACATAATTATTGTTTCGCATTTGGGCAAATAAAACAAAGAGATATAATAATTTGTACTCCATTTGTAACCTTTTTAAATTACGCATGAGGAGCTAAAACTATTCTCGGTAAATGTAAAGCATAGTACAGAGTGATGCTACGGACATGGGAGCATACAAAAAATACATGTTGAGCATACTAAAACCTGTATTTTTTGTATAAGAATATACACAAAGTGCTAGTTTGAAGAAATACACTATTTCCAAAAAATGCTTAAAATTGCTACCACCAACAATAATACGGGCTACAGCTGTGATTGGCTAGCAATATAACGTTTTGATTGTTCGGGTATCCATTGAGACTGCAAGGGTGTGGAATTTACCAACAATTTTTCGAAATGCTAGCTAATCTCTTCTACAAAGCCACCAAGCATATATTAAACTAGCACAGTGCTTGTTGCACCTAGTTACGAAAATCCCCCATAATAATTACTTATTACCTATCATTTTTTCTGATTTTGGGAGGGTCTCGGCGTCCCTGGACCCCTTATATATATATACCCTTGTCCTTAATAGATCCTTAACTGTCCTTAAGGATCCTTTTAAAGTATAGATTTTCTTTGCAAACGCAGGGTATCCACATTTTATTGTAATACCTGTGTTTAAGCTAGAACTTCTTTGTATACAGCATTTTTGGGTTTTTTCTCTGGCGCTAAAATTATTAAGCTGCTTGATGAACTGACTCTGGAGCAAGCTAGATACAATTGATCGTGTGAAAAACAGTCTTCTCTTTAATCGATCCTTGCTACTTTTAATGTCTGTCCTTGAGAGTTATTAACGGTTATTGCAAAGCAAAACTTTTACAGGAAACTGTACTCCACTAAATTCAAAAGGATAGTCCGACGGAGTTAGTGGAATGCGGGGTATTAAAACCAACTCTCCTCGAGCACATCCAGTAATTATTGTAGCTCCGATTACATACTTATTTAGTCTAGTGACTTGTAGTCTGGTGCCATTGCATAACTTTGGTGGACAAAGGTTTCGTAGTAGCATTACTGGTGTCCCAACTTTCAGGTTAAGTATGTGAGATGGAAAACTTGGAATTAATTCATAAGACGCGAAATTTTTGCTGGGTTGTTTTCAAAATTGATCAGGGTGTGTCAAAGAAATGCCGAATTATATATAAAAAAGTTTAGTCTCATTTTAAATTATCAATGGATTAGATTTGTAATGTTGAAGAGGAAAAGTCAATAAATGACAAAAAAAAGAAGAAGAAAAAAAAAGATTTTTACAATCTTTCACACGATTTTGAAAAATTTATCAAATTTTGTGTTAAAAAAATTTATTAAGTTATCTTGAAAAGTTTCGATGCAATTAAATATTAAAGCGAAATTCCGCCTCTTCGTTAAAAAATTCGCCAAAAATTCAGTTTTAGAAATTCAATTTTTTAAATTGTATTGCAGATTACTACATCGTATTGTCTTTCA
>JAOUZG010051635.1:617014-649414 GCA_026289955.1 Argiope argentata | reverse complement strand
ATATATATATATATGTGTGTTTATGTTTTGCGTTTGTGCCTTAACACATCACTATAAACTACATTCCTATACAAAAAATACATGTTTTAATGCACTGAACGATCTCTATAAGTTTTCCCCAAGATTATGGAGTCATCTTGTGAAGGCTTCAAAATTGTTGGCATCTATCCAATTTGGAAGCTAATCTTTCAATGGGAAGAAATCTAAAACGCATGCCATATTCTCTTTAGTAAACTGCGGAACATAACCAAAATATACTGTAAATTCGAGAGAAGAATTTTCCAATTTATTATTTTCTCTCTAGTGGAAGAAAAAAATCTGTAATTAAAATTTAATAATGGCTAGAATATTTTATATAAACGGGTGTAATTTTAATTCCATTGTAATAAGAAATTGGAGGGGGGAAAAAAACGGAAAACTTTCAACTAATTGATTCAATCTGTGCTTTTTTCAATGCCACAGAAACAACGACCATTGTTTTATGAAGAAATGTTTAGAAAAAGCACCCGATGTTAAATTTTCAAAGAATCTAAGCTTCGTGTTCTCAACTTCTCTCGGTCAAAAATTCTTCGTTGAAATAACAGAATTTAAAGAACATTTCATTGGCGTTATTAATTTTAATAGAAATTCTATAAAATTTTTAGAATTGAAAACCGAATATCGTATAAACACATCATTTTAACAGCCCGTGTTGGGGGCATATAAGCAAACACAGAAGAAGCATTCACACTCACTTTGGCATCATATTGGCTGTCTTCTTCACTCGGTCGCTTCTGCAACATCCTTGTGCTCTCTGCACGTTGAAGTAGTCTTCGCTGTCCGCTGCCGCTGCTGGCAGCGCTACTGGTCACATCTCTTCTCATCTCCATCCCACCACCGCCACCTCTATCGGTGTCTCTGAGATGCGGGGTCGGTTGCCTAGAAGTCCTCTGGCTCGACACCAGATCTAGGGTATTGGCAACTATCTCTTCAATCTCGTCATCGATGCTGTCGTCTTTTTGTGCAGGGTCCGCTGGTGTGACAGTTCTAGTGACCCCCGCGTGATTCTCCCTGTAGTGGGAGCAGCAAGAGTTCGTGGGTCTGTTCTCCGAAGGGGAGGAGTGGGCTCCAGACGATTCTCGAATAATGGAGTGCTCCGAAGATGATGTCTGGGGTCGTTTGTTACTCATGATGACCGTCGCCGAGTTTGGCCGGCTTGTCGATCCACCCGCTCCCATTTCTGTGAAGCGTTCACCGCCCAAATCTGGAAAACAATATACAGTTATGTTTAGTTATTTAGGTTGATATATTTCAAAGAATAAATCACAGTTGATGCAAATGTTCAGCTCTTAATTTATTCACAAACTTTAATAAATTAGTCCTTTTGAATGGGAACAGACGATCGTAAAAGTAGCATATAATCTACTTTTAGATGTCGCAGAAAAACATCTACATATCCTTTGATATCAATTTGGTAATGAAAACAAATACAATGGACCAAATGTTTTCTTAATGTTGTTGAAAGTGTCGACGAGTATTTATTTAGGGAAGCATTCTCTCTGGGAATGTTTCAGAGTTGTCTTGACAATCGACACTCGCCGTTCTGTCTGACGAAAATGTAATTTTCTTCGAGAAGAAACCTCAGCCTTATGATTCACCAGGACTGCAGCAGAATTTTTTTTACTGTCACTGTGACCATTTTAAAGATATTATTTGATGCTTCAACTACTTATGAAAATATGTAGTCTTTACTGTAACCATTTTATTATTTGTATAAAGACTCTTGGTCTTTCTTATATTTGGAGCTTATTTGCATTTGGGAGAGCTATCATGGCTTCATATTTAACATCATTGCATAAAGTTTGAGGCGCAAATTCAAATAATTCCTGTCTATGTATAGATTATTATTCATAATGTGGTAAAGAGTTTTTTTTAAATATTGCCTTAGATATTTTATATAAAATTTTAGTTACAAAAGAGTTATCTTTCCAAATAAATATTTTATCGCATGCTACATACAGTATAACTGAGCTCATTTATTCTTAGAGGACTGATAATCATCAGATCTATTGCAATAGTATTTTGTTCTAACGCATCATTTTCGATCTCAACATTTCCTTTAAGAATTGTGATACATTTTTTTTATGTAAAGCCATACATCCACTCTCCTAAAGGGGCGTGAATGAATTATTAAAAACGAAATATGAATTGCAGTTGATTCGTCAGTACGTAAGCTGGCAGAAAAAATCATTTGGAAGAAATTTTACTCTGATAAACGTTCGGATCAATTACGAAATATCCATTTCTATATATTTCAAGGTAGTTTCGTTTCATCCGTGTCGAGATTGATTAGAGGAAATGTATGATTCAAGAAATGAGCAGAGCTTGTATTGCTTATTAAAGAGAACGTTTGCTGTGCACTCTCCCACCTATAAAATTCGTCTGACTGAAAATAAATAAAAGGAACCCTTACTTTTTATTGCTCGCTTATCAAGTATATAGAAATAAAGTAACCGTCGAAAATTTCCCCGTTTTCAGTCAAAAAGCGTTAAACACGACGTTTTTAACACGAAAGCCTTTTTGAACTATCGTACCTATCGGCAGGTAGGCGTAAATCTAAAAATGTGTTTTAAGCAGTCGTGTTTACAGATAAACAGATAAAATGTATCTTTTGGATGGATTCAGGGAGATCTGAAACTTACAAACTCAAAATTTCGAGTTTGAATCTTTTGATGATTACAAACTTTTTTATTGAGTATTTCGTCTACGAGAAAGTAACAAAGTAAGTTGACTAATGTTTTAAATATATTTCGTTTCCAGAAAATTATTATATCATAAAAATGTACATCGCCTTTTATAGCATTTCGATTTTATAGGTTTATGGAAAATTAATTTAGAACTGAGAGGGAAGCAATATCAAAAAAAGTAAAAGATATATTAAATAATCCTTTTTGACTATAATTTTTACGACAATTTATCGATGTTGCGCGAATTTCTTTTGTTCTGTAACTCGAGGCAATTACTCGCCACAAAATGTCGCCTAAACATAGTTTCTTTTTTCATCACATACAGACGCAAGCTCGCATTTACAAATTTCATCTAGCATGTGGGAATCAATGAAGTTTAAGAATAATACGATAGTGGAATCGATAGGATTTCCTAAAATAAGAATTAACGCTGTTGGGTTTTAGGTTAATTACGATATCAGATCTTCGAAAACCTCCGAAGTTTTAGTTTTTTATTAATCCATTCCTTTTAGTTAGAGTTGATTATTACTCATGCAAAGCTGAGACGTGGTCTTACATTAGTTAACAGGTTTTGGCTTTCCGGATGAAGAAGGGCAAACGACGAAGTTTTAAAATAGGTTAAGAAGCAAGCATTTCTGCTTTCCCGTGTGAGCAGTTTCGAGAAAACTTAGTGACATTCAAAAAATTCGAGCTCGAGATTCTAACGAATCTCCAGGTATCATGAGTTCAAAAACTCATTTATGAAAAATAACCGCCTGTCTGTTTGTGACAAGACAGTTCATAAATGATCTGAGCTAGACATTTGAAATTTGGTATTGGGTCTTTACACCAGATGTCCAGATTTTTATCAAATTTCGAGTAAATCTTGTTAAGAGGAAGTCTGTCAGTTTCGCTGATCGAATATAAATAAAAGCGATTATTTTAAAAAATGAAGAGAGCCAGATAGATCACAGTGAGACAGATGCTACAATCGGTTTGCGTACCAGTTGTAAAACTGTCAATCAACGGTCTTGTTTCCAAGGCGGTTTTGTTACTGTAAAGGATCACTTCTAGAAGAGGTTGCAACATTTTAAACGTTATCCTAAAAGTGTCAGATTTGGCGAAAGTTAGCATGATGTTTAACTCAATTTGGAATACTTAATGACTTATTGTTTAATACTGTATAGTGCATTTTAAAATTCATTAAACAAAGTTTCCACTTTGTTTCCGATGAAACATGAATTGCTTTCAGATGAATTTAGTCAAAAATGTATGATAAAAATCAATGAATTTCTTCTCATATAAATACTACCTTCGAAAAAAAGATCTAGATTTTAGAAACTATTTTATATAAATTCCACGATTTGCAATAAACGAAAGAGTTTCGTTTTCATTAGTTTTGATTTTGTTTCTTTTTGATTCATTTGTTTACTTTAATAGGTTTGGACACTGAAATCTATGTTATATAAATATAAGTTGTTTATTAAGTTTGAAGTATAAATAAATGAGGTTAATATTATTGAAATGATTTGTAAGAAGGAATTAAATACAAAAGCTATTCTTGATATGCCGCAAGTAGTAAAAAAAGCTTTCATCCACGGATTTTAATTTTCCATGTCATATAAATTTTTTTAAAAACCAGCTTCACAGAGAAGTACCATTACAAATTTAAAATTTTCTATTTGTCATCGTAAATTTAAAAAAAATATTAAAAATCATTTTATCGAAATAAATTTTAAGATTTTAATTTACAAATAAGAGTCAGAATTTTTTTCCAGCATTTTCCAATTTTTCAGACTATTCTTTCTGTTCTCCCAGATTTATTCGATTTCTTTTTCAATTTTTAATTTGAGGAGTACATTTCTTTGTTACATTTTTTTGACTACTCACTTTCTTTTGAGATTTGTCATATTTAAGTACTTCTTTATCTAACTAGAATATTATGTTTACTTATCTGCATATGCATTTAGCGAATAATAGTTGTTATAAGTATTCTTCATATGCATCCTAAACATTCTTCTTTCACCGCATCAATGGAAAATCAAGAGAATACAGGGTTTTCAATTAAATGTCATGAAAGACAAAAGAAATCTCAATCAGAATATTTTAAAATAATATTCAGTACAATGCAATACTATAAAAATGAAATAAATAGTAAATGGATAAATTTAAAAAAAAACATATTATTACACAATTTTCAATAATAATGTTCCATTAAAATATCTCAAATTTCAATTTTAATTCATAAAATAATATAAAAACTGTTTTAGGAACTTAAATAATAAACTTCCAGATAACGCACGCACGCATGCACACACACACACAAAAGAGAGAGTGAGTGAGTGAGTGAGAGAGAGAGAGAGAGAGAGAGAGAAATGGAGTTTTAACACGGGAGCTTATGCTTTAAATTTGACAGGTATCTTGAAATTTTTCGTTTAAAATTGTTCAAAAATTGAAGTGTAGAATATTCTGACTTTAATCTAAATATTTTAAATAACAAAATAAGACTTTCATCCAAAAAATAAAATTGAATAGTATATATATGCGTCTATCTGTCTATTTAAAGCATGGACCGTTGGACGCAGAGATAATAAATTTACACACAAAGATATTTATGAGAAAGTGCAATTAATATTTGGAAAAGTGCACTTCAGTGACACATTTTTAGAATTGCATTTTGTTATTTTAGATTTTTTAAAGTTCATTGATTTTTATTTAAGAACTATGTTAATTATAGTTTGACTGTGAATGAATAATGATAATTGATATGATTTGCAAGCGTTCTTAATATATTTAGTCGTATATTTTATACTTTCCACCTGTGGCCATCCTGTTAGTAAGCTATAATTAATGATTGATGAAAATTTCAATTATTCCCACCACAAAACGTTCTTAAACTTTAAATTTTTGATATATGTATTAAGTATTAAAAAATAATACGGTAAAAAATTTGATGTCATTAAATTTTTTTAAATTTTAAAATGTTATAAAAATTATTTTTATTGTAAAATTTTAGAAAGGTATCATGGAAAAAGTCAATATTTCTGTTAATTTTTCGTTATTTAAAATTTCCAAAAAAAAAACTTTTTTTTCTGGTCTGATTTGTACAGAGCCATTACATGCACACAAATACAAAAGTTTTTTCTTTTTGTTTATGCCTCAAAATTCAGTTAAAAAGCCTATACTTTTCCTCGCCAAATACTCTTGCCAACAAACAACATCTGTTTTAACAAACCTAGACTAATTACTCCCTTCCCCCTCTTTTTCAAAGAGCTACGCATGATTATTGGACCTTTACGACCTGTACGCTTTCGGTCTGTACGCATCTGTCATACAACCCACAGATTCAACATCTATGGAGCAGGCATCTGTTGAATTTTTATATTAATCCAACAAAGAATGAACCCACTTTCAGTTCATATTTTCAGAAATTTTAAAACGCAAGAAAATAAAAAAAAATTGCTTAAATATTTCAAATTTGCGATAGTTTTTCGAATGTACATGTAGTTTTGTGTCAAATTTTTGTTTCAGTTGGTTGGGAAAAAACGTGTCTAAAGCACAAATTCGAATCTGACATGCTATTAGCCGCTTGCGAGGGATTAATTGACTAAAATGGCACCAAGGATTACACAATCGATTCAGTAAAAATGCCAAATTCCCGCCAATGTTAATATTTTATAACTATTGCACGCCAATACCATTCAAGGCTTTCTCTAGCATTATAAGTTCGATAACGAGTATTTGAGAGAAATTTGGGAAGACTGCTCTCGCCTGGTCTTGATAAATACATAAAAAGAGTTAGCGCGTTTATTTAGTAATAAACATTTATTAAATATATAAATAATAAATATTATCAAAATATTTTATGCTTCTGTCAAAAGATGAAATATTTAAAATATTCCTCTTTATTTGGAAAAAAGGAATTATTTTGAGGGATACAATTCTTTGAATCTTTCCATTTTAAGGGATAAATGCTGCTGATAAAATAATGAACATTAGATAAGAAAGTAGTCTCTTCTCGATCCTCTAAAATCTTTTTTAAATGTGGCTTGTTTTGTGTTGAGCTTCGTCGTATAAGATAAAGAATAGATTATGCCTTTTATGTGTACTTAGAAAACTTTTTTTATCCATTGGAACTAACTCTTGACTGAGATTTATAATTACGATTTCTAAAAGCGATATGGCAAACTATTTTTGCATAGCCCATGACTTCTGTGTTTATAGTGTACACATATTTATGGATAGACATAATTTTAAAGAGGACATAGACTTATAAAGTTGTTGTCAGAAACGTACATTTAAACTAAGCCATCTAGCATGTTGTATTTTTATATTTTAAGAATTATATGTTTTTATATTATAAGAATTATATGTATTATAAGTAAAACAAAAAAAATGATTAGGATAGCTTTGGTAAAAAAATTTGACATATTCTGGTGATAAAACTATGTATCAAATTTCACCATGACGCTTTATTGCATTTTCACATCTATGAGGGAGAACGAACTACTGTAATTTAGAAAGACATTTGGAAAGGGAGGGAGAGAAAAAATAGATATTTCGTAGACATTTTCATAGAAATAAGCAGTGGAGTCACGTTTATGTTAAGGCCTATTAAAAGAAAAATATTTTTCAGGATAAATTTAGTTATTTTTAATTAACCAGAATTTTTTTTATACCATTAATAAAACACCATCATGCTCATTTTTCGTAAAACATTCATTGTACTAAATTTGAAAGCATGTTGTTGCTTCTGTAGACATCCGAGATGTTATAGACATACGTTTCAGCAAGAGAAATTCATGCAACTCATGCGACAGCTGCTGACTTTTACAGACCGAATTCCGATCCAAATGCATAACAATAAGTTTATTACAAGTTTATTCAATTTATATTTTATGAGTTAAAATTACACATTCTAGCAACGCATGCCGTCTCCCATCCACAGATGCGCAAAAAAACTCCGTCATAGCACTTTCAATCACAATATTGTTATAAGCCTATAATTTTCTTCCCAGTACAAATTTTGTCATTGTAAGAAAGATTGTTTTACGACCAGCCATGTTGCGTGATGGACAGATAACACGCTAATAATCCCAAAGCTGGGCGGCAAACTTGGAGACCATTTGGCTACTTGGTGACGAATATTTCGACTTTGGCGACAAAATGGATAATGTTAAAAACTTCAAGAACGGTCACGATCCGTCCAATAGAGATGCACCCTGATTAACCTAGAAGTTTCTCGGCCCACCTCCTGGGAGTCGTAAAAGGCTGGCAGATTCAAGCCGCGCTGTGTGTGTGAATTAAACTGAATTCCGTCGGAAGCGGAGCTGCTGCAGTAGACAAGTGACGAGTCTTCGAGAGGACAGCGAAGCAACGGCGCTGTGTGGAACTCAAGCGAATTTTGAACTGCTGCAGGCTTTTTCCTGTCATCTGCTCGGCGTATCGAGTCTGCAATAGCCAGCCATGTGGCAGTCAGTGAGCAGTTAAAGAGAGGAGACAGTCGTTTGGAGAGACCGTAAAGTGGAGCTACAAGTGTCCCCTCTCCTGCTGGATTCTGTCTGGTCGCTTTGTGTGCTGTGGTCGATTGCTATTTGTGGGCTACGGTCTGTTGTAGTGTACTAATGTGTTCTGCCCTGTTTTTCTCGGCTTTACATATTTGGTGTCTTTATATTCTTTGTTATTGCCTTCGATGTAAATAAACGTCATTGTTGTTGCTCTTTTGCTGAGACCAGCTGGTTGTGTTCTCACATCGTACGCCCACGATAAGCGAACGCGGAGAGAATTTTCGCAACGGTATGATGGATCTACGTTTCTTCCCATGCACATAGTCTTTTTTAACCCGAACTGTTTAATTTGACAGATAGCCGTCATAAGAATTATATATCTCATATTTTAACAATGTTAAAAAACCCCATAGCTTTAAAAAATCTATATTTTATTTTTTATTTAAGCATTTTTTAAAATCTGTTCAAAAATTTTATTTCATTCTTACATCATCAATTTTTTAAGCTTGCTGTTTTGAAAATGGAAATTCTTCCAATACTATATATCAAAACAATAAAATTAGCAATTCGAAATAATAATACCTTATATATAATATGCAAATTTATAAAATATACAAATATAAAAATATATACATATAATGTTATGATATTCAAATTTATAAAATATTTTATTCGTGATAAATATATTTCACTTAAGGTGACATATTATTTTGAGTAATATCATCAAAGGAGTAAGCTTCCAAACAACAATGCAGTTTCCAATCTAAAATATACTGGACGAACCACCTGTTTTTCAGACAGAGACGTTAAAAAGGCAATTTTATTACTAAAATATCAAATGTATTTTTTAATTTTATAATTTTAATTTCTAATCAATATTTTTCATAAAATTATTTGAATTTTATTTTAAAGTTCCCCTTTTGGCATTTGACTTTGATTTTTATATTTGCACAGTAATTGTATTTTTGCAATGTTGTTCTTATTTTTACTTTATTACTAATTGCCATTGTATATTTTTAAATATTTTCTCAAGTTTTAGCCTTTGGTAGAATTTTTTTATTAAAGAACTCTTCAAATTAAAATCAATGCACATTTTTCGTTTGAATGAAGCATAATAACTTCTTAGTATGGCCAATAGAATTCTTAAATTTAGAGAATAAATAATCTATTCATTTAAAAATACAGTTTAGCAGTCTCAATATTTCTCAATGCGGAAAAAATTATAAACATAAAGTTATTCATGATTTAAATCTCAATATTTAAAAAATGGATAAAAATTCTGCTTAGTTTTTAGTTCAAAACTTGATAAGATATTTTTCAGCTATTTTTAATATCTTGAACCGAGTCATTAGATAAAGAGTTTTGGACAAATATTGACCAAAAATCTCTTTTGAGCCAAAAAATAAAATATAACATTTCTTCCAATTTTCGAAATACTTTTGGTGTTTAACTGGCATATTTCTGTTTCTTAAATTATTTGACAATCGACTTTAAACAAAAATTCAAAAATTTAACAATTTTACGGCATTTTTTAGCAATTAATATTTTGCTATTATTCTTTAACCAACCAAATATTTATTTTCCGTTCTAAATATATTTTCTTTTGTTTGAAATTATCGGAGGAAAAGAAAATATTTCGGTATTGCTTATGATTATCACTAGAAATTAGACAACTCTATTTGTGTTTTAGAATGGCGTGCTTTCTCTTCATTTGAGCAAAAAATCAGCATTGATCAATAGTTGGACAATCGAGGTACAAGTTTTGTGCAGTGAAGTACATCGATACTGTCGGCGGAAAAATCATTGCATAATTATTCTATCGCAAGGACGTGGTCATGATTAGCTTATGAATTCTGAGTGCAAAAGGGTTTTAAAAGGTTTGGAAACAGGAGCATAAATTTGACCTTTAGAAAGTTTTTATAATTTCAAAGCTTCCAATCGTCTAATTTTTTGGATTGGAAATTATCACTTCTGAAATGAATCCATTAGTGCCCTTATTTAGCTTTTTCTTTTAATATGCTTTGAATTGATATTGATTGTTTATAAAAGATTTTGCTCTGAACTAATATTGATTGTTCATTAATGATTTTGCTCTGAATTGATATTGATTTTTTATTAAAGATTTTGCTCTGACTAATATTTATTGTTCATTAATGATTTTGCTCTGAATCGATATTGATTTTTTATAAAAGATTTTGCTCTGAACTAATGTTGATTGTTCATTAATGATTTTGCTTTGAATTGTTTTGGATTGTTCATTAATAATTTGTAGTTAACTAAGTTGTTCTCACTTATGCACTTATTATGAACAAGTCCGCTGACAAAGTCAGGGATTGATGCCGAGTTTGTATAGTAGCTTCTGAGGATAAATGCCCCTGAACACCCGAAGGCAGAAATCTGGCATCTAGCTAATATGACGATGACACACTCACACACACAGTCGCTTACACAAAGTCTTTTTACTGGGGCGTTCTTTTACATACCCCGCAGATAGAAAACAGAGGGAAGAACTCCCATGACGAAACCGGGAAGCCCAGATCAAGGGAAAGGTACGCTACCCCTAAACCAGGATACCGGCTTCGTATATTCTCATGGGTTAACCGTTTTTAGGTGGGTACGGATGTCCCAATATCAACTCTTCCAGCGATCTTTGCTCTCTTTCATTTCACTGTGCCCTAAGCCTTTTGCTGTCTGTCTCGTCCTTCTATCCTACGACAGCAAGCGAGGGAGCTCCCCATGAGGAGCTGTAGTCACACTGTTTGCTTCCTGCTTCTCATGAACAACCAAAAACCCACGTGTTGACCGTGTGTGGCGGCCCAATAGACATACACTGTGGTCTCCAATGTACCAATCGGCCGGTAGCTATCAACCCAATAGTGTTGTGAGTCTACTAGGCATCAAGCGAAGGGCTTACTCCTTGGGCTTGGCGCCAAGGGTGGTCACTGTTCCCTGGAGGTAACTCTGAGCGTAAGGATTCCGGCTAGCGCTAAGGTGAGCTACGAGGCCAGAGGCGGTGGCTGCTTTCCCTTGTTGAGTTCCGGCTGTGCCGGCGGACTCGAATCCCCGTCAGAGTCGTATGAGGGGGGGGGGGAACTGGATCCCTTCAGTGGGCGACACTATTTCAAATCCTCAAATTAATGAGTCTTCAGCTTTAACTAGTGTCTGCTGCAAAAGAGTCTTTTCGTAATGTGTCACGATTTCTTTTCAAGAAGCCATTTCTGGCAGTGTGGGTGAGGTGAAATCTATTAAGAAGCTTCGATCTGGTAACTTGCTTGTTGAAATTGGATCCTGAAAACAATCTAAACAAATTGATAAACTTAATTACTTGTCTACAATTTCTGTTCAAGTTAGCCCCACACTCGACATTAAACTCCTCCAAGGGAGTTATCCAGCGATATCTGTTGAATGTTTCGATTAAAGATCTAGAGAATTAAAAAATCAGGTATTGACTCATGAGTGGCGTATTTCTATACGGAGGGATGGCCAGCTCCTGAACACAAAAATTTGGTATTAACATTTGATTCTCCTAAATAACCCGAGTTCATAAAAGTTATGGAAAATTGTATGGAAAATTAATGAGATCGTGAATACATGTTAAAAACGTTTAAAATTGGGAAAAATATTTTTAATTTATCAAACTGAGAGGGATTTTTGAAACTATACTTAATTATATAGGAAGGAAGGGATATCTGGTAAAGGTTTCTTGTCGATAACTTCATTTCTTGTTGAAAAATTCAGTGTTCTTAAAAAGAAAAACAGAAATATGCATATAAATACTTTTTTGTAGTCCAAATTTAGGAAAAAGAAGAAATCGTATTCTCAAAGTGCTATTCTGCTCTGTTACAATTGCGTATTTTTTTTAAAGCAAATGAGTGTGTGTGAGAGAAAGAAAGCGGTGAAGATTAAAATTGGAACAGAAAAACAAATCTGTAAAAATTAATAAATCTGTATTCATATTTAATAATTAGAACAAAATGTTGATTTTAATTTTGATCACATTTTTTTAAAAATTGACTCTTAGATATTTATTTAATTAAATTTTCATGAAACTTTCAGTGCATGTCATGTAGTTATTAATAACAATGTTCTTTTTTACTTCTGATTCACAAAACGTATTTGTAACTTCAAACTTTCTAAATGAATGAAATATAAAACTTGTGAGTAAAATATTTTTTTAAATTGGAATGATAAAAAAAATAAGTTATTCTTAAGTGTTTCTTTGAGAAAAAAATTCAACTAGCGAATGAGAATTCATTAAGTAGAGTCTAATTTATATTTCAAAAACTTTTAATTAATAATTTTTATAAAATAATTATTTATTTCTTCTATGTTAGTCTTTAATCCGCAAAACAAACAAATCTTTTTAAATTTATAATCTATTGTTAGAGTAATAATTTTTATCTTTTCTGGGAATTTGAATTGATTTTGCAAAATTAGTAAGCTGGTAAAATGAACTAAATTTTATTTTATGAAAAATGGATAAGTTCTAAATAATTAATAGAAAAGGCATCTTATTATAAAGTGAAAATCACTAACTTTTATTTAACAGTTTTTTTAAATATAAAAAAAGTGATTTTCAACAAAATGCGCTACTAAAAAACATATATTGTTTTAGAAGTATTATTGAATTCCTCTCTTTTATGTAATAAATCTATATCAAATAATTTTAATATTATATTCCTAAAGTAAAATTTTTTAATGCTTAAAGCAAAAGATTCATGCTTTTGTACGCCATAAAAGCTTCTTCGAGAAAATAAATAGATGCTACATATCATTTGAACATGCCGTTATAAAGCTCTCCCAGCGAGAAATCCCTTGTTGTGTTTACAATGAAATATTTTAAATCTAAAGAGAGATATTTTCAGCTAATATTTTAAATGAACCATTCAGTAACCTATAGATTGTGACCTTACCACGTTGAGAAATAGTTAAAACTGCATATAAAAAAATTTTGCTATAAGAAAAAAAAGACTTATTAAATTTAAAATACTTCTTAAAAATCATTCGTAACTTTGAAAAGAGTTTTATAACTTAAAAATTCGTTTCCTTTCATTTCCAACAATAATTTTTAAAAAAATCCTATTAATACAATTTAAAATAAAGAACAAAACATAATGAGTCATACAATTTTTTTAAAATTTTTTAATACAATTAATGGTTATTAAATAGATTAAGTTTTTAATATAAACTGCTTTCTTTTTTTATGTGTTGAAAGCGCTTTTCCGCAATCAAGGTAATTTAAAGATGAGCATATGTTTAATTATTTCGATATATACTTAATAATTAATTATTTAACAGCATATCACCCTTCCCCTCTTTTTAAAATGTAATATATTAATAGCCAACGCTTTCTTTCGTTAAATCTCTTTCAAACAGTTTCATAAATGATGATGGCATTACTAAGTGGATATTATAACATAAGGATGCAGAAATTTTTTTTTAAAGTATGCTTAAGAACAATTAGTTAATATTTTGATAAGATTTTCGTTCACCATTGGAGCTCTGCTCTTACAGTTTTAAAATAAAATAGCTTTTTACAACCTAATATTTATGCTTGGTATCGTTCAACTATCATAAAACTTATATTTCTTTTCTAATTTGATAATTAATTTATTTCTGCAATATGATTTAAACCAAAAAGTTGGAAACAAAACGTATCATCTGCTTATTTATAAAAATGTTTGTTAACTGTAATATTAATCTAATTCAGTACATTTTATAAAAATTTCTAACTTCATATATTGTTTAAAAACTATTATCTGGTTTTTAAAATTTCTTTCCGAGGTGTTGAATAAAATAAGAAGTATCGCAATTAATCTAAAGGTTGATCTTGTTTTCGAATTCACAAAATTGAAAGTTAAGCAAAATTTCATTCTGCTACTTTATAAATGTTAAAACTATTTTGTGACAGCAAAATTTGTATTTGGACAACGTGCGAAACAAAAATAGACTTATACTATGTAAAATATTAATAAATTACTTAAATAAAGTATTATTAAAAACGTTTTTTAATTAGATAAGCATTTAATAAACAAACAGGAATTATTTATACAACTTTTAAAAGAAACTTTCAAATATGATAAATTATGTTCAGATACATTCAAGCTAAATTTATTATTCATGGTTCAAAAATAAAAAATATATATTGAAAATATTTCAAAACATTTTCATGCGGAATGTGATATCATAACCTCTTTAGAACAATCTAATTCTCAATAATACAATCTTAAACATTATATTATGTTTTTTACATGAATTGATAAAATAATAAAAGCATTATAAAGCTGCTGAGTTAAATATCGCAGAACTGGGAAAACTTTATTCGAAAAAAAATAATGATAAAAGAATTAAAAAATTCCTAATTTTGCATTATTTTTAGAATTTTCGGCAGCAGAAAATTATACTACTATATTTTCAGTAATAAATAAAGAAATAGTAATACACAAAATCGGAAGTTGTCCATTAGAAATAAATAACTAATAGATAAAATATAGAATAATTATTCACTTACATACTTTTCCGTCACAAATTTGTAAATATTGTATAAAGAATAACCCATTCGAAATAGGCCAAGCCTCATTTACTCCACAGGAAATTCATCTTTTATTTAGAAATCGTCTTCACATGAGCGCACTTTCGTTGACAGTCTTTTGCGTTTCCTTTTCATTTATTATCGTCTGTTTAGTTTTTTTTTTCTTTATCGTCTGCGGAATCTCCTCTTTCTATCCGTAAGAAAGGTGTTTGCCTGTAACACACATCGCGAGTTGTGTGTCCAATACGTTTCGCGGTATTATTAAGCGAGTAGGCTTTTTGATCACGTGGCTTTTTATACAGCGCGTCTCCATAGTAACTTGCAAACGATTCTCGTTAATGATAGCTCATCTTTTTGAGTTCGAAAGACTAAAGTTTTTTCTTTCTATTTTACTCATAAGCTTAGGCTTATTATTTTTTACTTGATGCACTTTGTTGCTTATTGAATCATTAATGGTTAATTACGGACAAGAAAGAAGTTTTTCTTAACCTTTCAATTCTTGATGTATTGAATTAAATATATTTATTCTTTTCCAAAAATATTAAGGCTTTATGAATTAATAAAACTGAATTGAAAAAAATTAATTATATAACATGCAAACAGTATTTGTAATTAATGTTATCATTCTATCCCCCCTTTTTTTGGAAAAAAAATCAACTATAAATAATGTGTTGAAGTTATTCGAAAATCCAATTCATTATTTTATTTGAGAATTAACGGTAGCAAGAAATAAAAAAATATCGGAAAGATTGCAATCTAAAATGCATAACTAAGAAATTGACGTCAAATGGCCTAAGCTATTAGTAACTAGTCTAAATAAAGCAAAATCAGGAATATATTCAATTAAAGGCGCAATGTGAATTAAAGTTTCAAAGACAATTATAACTCTTTAGTGATAACTTTTCAAAAGCTTTCTACAGCTACGTGTACAAGGTAAAAAAATTAGGAAAATGCCGCACAAAGTGCTTTTATAAATGACACGCAATTCTCACGTTAAACAACCGTGCTTAAAATGTCTTATCCTTAAAAATTAGTTATTAAGATATATTAAAATATTTTCAATAGACACCTCTATAAAATTTCATATGTCTTTTAAGTGTTTGTAAAAAATGTCACAATTTGATTCTTATAAACATGCTTATTTTAAACTTAAACGGTTTTCATATAACATTCATAATATACCTCGAAAATTGTTTCCATTTTTTAGACTTTTTGAGAGGCATTAATATTTAACTTTCTGAAGTGTATATTATTCAAGAACTAATTAAAATATTGTAAATAAAAAATAACAAGCAAACAATTTTTATTTTTAAAATGTTGTTTATTTTAAATTTTCAATAGAATTTATCAAATTTACAACACATTATTAACCTTCGAGACCACGGGAAATCCGAGAAAAGACAAAAAAAAAGCACATTGCTATTAAAAAAAATCCAAATGATTATTATGAAATTGCTACACAGAAACTGGTCCATTTTTTGAAACTCTGAGAATTTATGTTTAATGCTGTGATTATTATTTTGCTTGAAAACCAAACTGAATTGCTGTCTGCCGAGAATATATTTTTTATCCTTACGCCCTGCCGCTGTTAATGTCGTTATATCGTTGAATTGAAAAGCGAATGTTTCAAATTCTTTAAAAAAAGGACTTTATACAGACGATTGAGTTAATGTAACTTATTTCAACGCGAGACAAACTAAGTCTAGTGTTTCGAAACACCCCTAATTTAGTGTGCAATATCTTCTTTTGGAATAGAAAATAAAATACTATAATGCCCAATAGGGCACTCGGTTTCTTCTACAGCGATTAAATAATGTTGCATAAACTCCCCCGCTTCGATTGAGAAATTTATTTCGGTCATATTTCAAGACTATTGATTCTTTCGCTTTGAAATCTATTGCTCATGCGTCTCAGCGAATGAAACTAAGATATGCCTGCTGGTTGTAAATTCTTGTTTGCTGATTTGCTTTTGCTTTTAAAGCATAGAAAAAAAATAGAGATGAGGGAATCCATAAACTGTATTTCGTGATTCTGAAGCTAGGCGATGCAGTGTGAAACTGCGCTTCTCCAACAGTCCTTTCCCTCAAGCTCTCATTTAGAGAATTTCGAGATTTTCTGAGAGTGGTGGTCAGCTCCTCATAACACAGGGTGATGGGCGCATGGGGGGAGGCGAGGAGGAAGATCAGAGATGGGCCACCTCGGCTCTTGGAAGTCAGCTGCTTCGCAGAGAACGCCAGTTCAGGGAATTGGCCAGTGATGTGGAGATATTGTGATAAAGACAGCAGTCGGTTCACAACAAATCCTGCCGATACTGTAAAATACTTCTTTCAGTGCCGACAAGATGATTGGCTGTACACAAGAAATCCTTATCTAGAACTCTCTGTACTTCCATTATTTCATTGTGCAATGCTGATCTAGTACTATTACTACAAACGTGTAAAAGACTCATTACAAACAATTAGTTTGTTATTATAGAAACCCTAAGACGCTTTTTATCGTCAAAAATATCGATTTTTAAAATTTTAGTAATATAATTAGCTCATAAAATATGAGGCAATTTTTTAATCAATTTTTAATTATGTTAAATATTTGAAGAAGTTTCAAGAGTCAAAATTTCTTAGATTAACTTTAAAAAAAGAAACGACCAGAATCCATAAGATAAAAATATACAGTTTATCAACAGTTTTTTTTTTAAATACAGGTACTAATTTATAAAATCCTTTTAATTGCTTGGATGTTAAATCGCGCATTGTAAAACGTCTTTGTTTGTTAGTGATACGCTGATTCGATTAATGATCACTAAATGTTTAAATAATTATTTTAAGACACCTACTCTTAGTAGTTTCCTAGATAAATTAATTTTAAACTTCAAATTTTAATACGCGTGAAACTTTTGCTATTTATGAGGTTTTACAATGTTATTTCCAAGTGTTTCGAATTTTTTGATACATCATTTAAAAATTTATTTTTTATTTAAAATTCAAATACTTAAACTTCAGTTGATACAAATTGGTACAAAAATTATGAAATGGCTGATAATTTGATAAAAATATTATATTACAACCAACAATTTTTAAAAAAATTATATGATGTTGGATAATCGGATAAAAATGTTGAGCTACTACATAATTCGCTAAAAAATTATATAGTATCCCATATTTAGATATAAAAATGACACAGTAACCGATAATTTGAATTTTTTTTTTGTGGAATTCATATACATTTTAACTATTCAGCAGATTCTTAATGAAATCAAGGCGATGAACTTTTGAATAATCAGAAATAGAATAAATAATAATGGAAATGGAATAAACAGAAATATAATCGGAGACAGTGACAATCTGTTTGCATCATTGTTTCTGAATAATGAAGAAATAAACTGTCCTTTATTGTTGATTCTTGAAATATAATAATAAAAACATTGTTAAAAAATAAACTATTTATAAATCCCAAGAGAAAATATGTAATTGTATTTAAGGTACAAGCTTTTTTTCTCTCAATCTCTCAATCTGTACCTTTGTATGTATATTGATACTAGGTATTTAGAGACCTAAGTTGCGCGTGGCATGATATACAATAAAAACATTTCATGTATGAATTCATCATTTTTTTACTAATCGAATCAAAATAAATTTTCTCGCCTTTATAGCAGCTCTTTATAGTTGCAGTTGCAGTTGCAGTTGCCAGGTCCGAGTAGGCTGGTTTGTGGGGCGTCGGATTAGCGTGTCTTGCGAGTTCGAACCTGGTCGCAAGGGTCTCCCTGTTGAGAGTTCTACCACTGGGGGAATTGATTGAAAGGGAATGCTCATTCCGGTGCTCAGGGGTCCATACCCGAAGAAGCTATCGCACCCTTCCTCCCATCGTAAAGCGTGACACAAGAACAACAATTCTAGTTATTTAATAAAGAGTAACTAAAATCAAAAAAAAATCTTAATATCCAAAGTAGGAATTGATTTTAAAAAATTTATAGTACTTGGTTTTTTAAAATAATTTTTGACTTCACAGAAGCTATACAAATTAATCTTGCCTGACAGAATATCGATTATCTAATATAGATTGTTTTGCCCTTTTTACACATAAATGTCAATTCTGCAAGGGAATCAATTTATTAAAAGCAGTGAAAAAGAAATAATCATTTTCGATTTTGATGATGAAGGTCAGGATTAATCGATATAAATTTATTTTTCCTCTGCTTGTTGTGATAAATTGTACAACCCAGAAAGAAATTATTAAGAAAGCATTATTTTCTCGAAAAGGACTTTGAAGATCATTAACGTCAGTAAACAGCAATTTTAATATTCTTTATTACCATCAGAAAATTATTTTCTTTCATTATATGCTTTCTTGCATTTACTAACATCAGATATGTCTTTATTTTTTTTTTGAGGATCTTCATCGATCTAAACTACACGCAACAAGAAATCCATAAGTTGTAATACTTTACACGACTAACAAAGAACTGTATTCGGGAATAGGTCGGTGATAAAAACAGAGCTTATGTATTTAGCAGCTAATAATTATCATTACAAAAAAAAGATTGTCTTCATATCTCCAACATTTATACATGATGTTGAATCAGAAACTGCAAAATAATAATATTTAATGGAAAATAAGCATAATTAATATTCTCGGTACAGCAATTGATTAATTCTTAAAATTTAATTTAATTTTTTAAGAAATACCATTTTTTCTTATTTTTAGGAGTCTTTGCTAAATCTAAACCTATTTTCAGCAAAAATGTGTGTGATGGTTTCTTTTGAAATTGGTTGTTTTATAGAAGAGAGGAATCCATGGAGGTAGAATATGTTTCCTACAGGTACAATTATCAGGAATCATTAGAAGAAGAATTAAAGGTAAAAAATAATAATAACAGCAAACATCTTACAAACATTTATTTTTTTGGGATTACTTACACCGAATGTCTATAAAGTATGCACAAATCGTTGTTTCCAAATTGAAATTTAGTACACAGAACATAAACTTTTGATGATTTTTATTTCAATATCTTCTGCCGAGTTCTAAACCAGTGCAAAAATATTGAATAAATTTAAGAAGCTCTAAAGTCCCATTCTTGTTTATATTCTACTTCGTGTGATTTGCATATCCCATTAGTAGTCTAAGGGTCGATAATAGACTTTGTTTAGTTTAGTTATATTAACGCCCCGTTGTAAAGCAACAAGAGAGTTGTTTGGAGATGGATCTCGTAATTTTGAACTACAGTCAGACGGTGAGAACGACACCTGAGTTTTTAATTTATTACAAGCCAAAAAATAGTAAATGAGGCAACCATCAAGAAAAGGAAGTTGACGATGCTTTGCTTAAGAAATGTTAAATATACTATCTACTATTTTCTCCTAGGAGCTCAAAGTTCAAAACAACATGTTAGATAACAGACGAGAGTATTTTAATGGTGATATTACTAATGTGTTACTTAATGCGTGTTTTCAGCCAACTTAAGTTGCCAATCATATACAACTACTCATAACAGTTCAGTTAAACAATAGCCAGAAATTGCAAGGTTTCAGTTTTGGTTAGATATGGGTTGTCAAGTTATTCAAAAATAGCGATTAATAATTCTGTCATTTCTTAAAGCAGATTCAATGGTGGTTTAATGGTTTCACAATGGGGGAACAAGCATCATCTTCCATAAAAAAAACTGTGTTATCGACACGCCCAAGCTGTTGCAGTGCTTGACTGATCTGGTGACACTAAAGACATTTATAACGAATGCCATTGACTGCACAGGTCATAGAAAAAAAATCTTTTCGAAAAATTAAACGAAAATTTCCGTCGTAAACTCGCATCACATAGTGATATTTTGAATATGAAAAAACAATGGTTGCATCTGGAAAGAATTCTGCGATTTTTCCACATTCTGCAATTTTGAGTATTGGAACTACCTTGTAGAAGGAAATGAGCTTTGTCTGTCCACAAATTGTTCCATGGTCCACTTCAAAACGAGCAAGAAATCTCTGGGTAAAAGCTCCTCATTTCTGCAGTCAGATGAAAGTAAATCTAGAATATGCGCATTTTTGAATGGATAACTTTGAAGGATGATTTGTTAAATATTACGAACCGATTTGACAAACATCTTTGAAGTTTCGAAAATTCTCCAGGCACTGGACGTTTCCAAAGTAGTGATTGACACTTCTTTCAGCACTACATCCACATCATTTCTAGATGTCAAAGCTTTTTTTCCCTCTGCCGCATGTTAGAAATCTGCATGTTTGGTGTAAGATCATATACCAAATTTCACCCGTCTAGCTCAAAGCTTTTTTGAGTCATCTTAGTCAGAAACAAAGGGACGAACGGACAGACATTTTCCAAAAATGTTCTTTTCGATAAAAGGAAGATCTGAAAAGTGGAAATTTATCAAAATCTCGAGTTTGAATATTCTTCGACGACTGCAAGACTCGAGAAAGGAAAAATACCGCTGTCGATATAGATTCAGAAATAGCAGTGAGGTAGCATCCAATACTATCCAAAAGACATTCATCGCCAATTATATTTTCCTTAATTTTTTTCAGACGCAATTATGATAATCCCCACTGTTTTTTGATCCATTATCATTTTTTTCCTTTCCAGAATACCGAGAAATCCCTGCAGATATAGATGCAGCTAAAAATAAGTAAAGCATCGCCATTAAGAACCGACCTTCACTTCGTCTAGAAAAAAAAATCGTAATAATCTTACTTCTCTTATCCCCGCAGGAAGGGAGGGGGGAAAAACAGTATGTCACAGGAGAAATTTCGTATTGTTCCGTCATGTCCATTACTTTTCTTATTTGGCAGTGGCGAAAGGACAGAAATGGACGGGTGTTTTGTTGCTGTTGCGGAGATAATAAATCGTACGAGATTTGAAAGATGCATTAAGTCAGATGAGTCTAATTTAATTAAAAACTAGAAGAATGGACAAGAAATTTAAATGGTAATCTTTGCAATAATTTTTGGAGCAGAAATAGCAGATAATAATAAAATAGCATACTAATACTATAAAAAAACTTCCCAAATTCATAAATGTTTTATAAATAGCCGCTTTTAGGGACCCGATAGTTAGCCTGCAATTTTGTTAGAGCTTAATTTCAACTAATTTCATTACGCATATTCAGTATTTTCTTAATAAAAAATCTTGAAGCTTCAAAATGTGATAAATATCAGAATCGTGCTACCTTAATAGCCTTACGACATCCGTTCTCTGTGCGCATCTTTTGTAACCATCCAAATATAGCCAAGTGCCCTGATTTCATAATGCATGGAAAGGCACGAATTTTATATTTTTCGATTTTCATGCTAATTTAATTTCACTTTCGCATTTGTTCTGAAAGCTACGCAGATGATGAACAGGCTCATTTGTCCCTAATTTTCAGTAATAAAAGAGAATCATGCAATTAAGTATTAAATGAAACAATGACGGCGCTCGTAAATTATTGGAACAATGTAATTTATTGTAAAAAATTAAAATTTCGTAAAATCAAATAAAAATGTGCGATTGTTATTATTTGCTTTATTAAAAATCTATTTATTTTGAATGTTAAAGCACTGTAAATTTCTTTCTGTGAGATAATGCTTCTGTACTTTATCGCTGATAAATGCCAAAATTTTGTTGAAATTTTAACTAATTAAAAAAATTTAAAAATCGGTTTGAAAACTATATTTCGTTTTTCGAAGTGTAGTGGCAAATCTGATAGCTTATATTAATACCAAAATATTTATAGTGACCTATATCCTGTTTTATTTTTAAAGCATAAGTAGTTTATCTATACAGAGTGAGCGTTTTTAGGAAGTAAACGACAGTATTTTTTTTAATTTATCAGGGTTCTTTACCTTTTTAAATTCTAAACTATAAAGTATGCAAATAGTATTGCAATTATACAAATAACATGCAAATAGTATATTCGTAGCATACAAATTGTATATTCGACCTTGAGGTTTTGACGAATCGCTGCGTTTCAGATATTTGGATAAGGTGCCGGATTAGTGGTCTGAGGACCTTTAGGTGGCGTAAATCTGATGACTTCCTCTCTCCTCTAAAACTAAACAGGTAGTATAAAAAAATAAGTCGATTCCTACTTAGGTCAACAAAGAATTTTTTTTTATTTTAGTAACATTTTATTAAATAATTACAGTATGAATATGTATACTCGTGTGACAAAATCACAATATTAAGGTGAGGTAGGAGAAGTGTCCAACAATGGCTGACAAAGATGTTAGGGAGAGAAATCGAAATTGAGCCAAAAGCTTAAAATTTCTTCAGTTTTATTTTTTGGGAAAAGTCCTTTACTCTAACCACTAAGCACCAACTGCCAACTCGTCCCCGAAAATCCTTTGGATAAAACGTATACTTAAAGCAAAAATATTCAAAAAATTATTCATTTCCGCAAGAATTGAAGTCGCATTCTTCACCTTCCTGTGTAATTACTGAAATCCTTGCACGTTACCGATTGGTTACTTCCTGTTGATTTCAATCTTCATTAAAAACTGCCAAATCTCTATTTAAAGTGCAAACATTAATTAAATTTAATTAAAGGATCAGTATTTGAAAAAATTGTAATAACATCAAGTGTTTCCACTACAAGTTTAAAAAAATGTATTTGAACTTGAGTAGATGAATAAAAAGTATTTTATTAAAAATTGAAAATTTGAACAAGATATATAAATATATATAGGAAAAGTGTGAACTAATAGTAGGATTTGAAAAAGTAAACTGAACATTAGTTTTTAAAATCGTTTCTCTGTCGATTCTTAATTTTTATATGTAGTTTTAAATAGCAAATTTTGATCAACTAGAATAATAAAAAGGTAGTTGCTTCAAATTTGAAAGAAATTCTTTAAAAAAACACTTTTTTTTACTTTTCTTAACGCAATTTAAATAATACGTTAAATAATTTTCGGATTTTTTAAAATTAGGAAGCCTCCTATTTTCTTTAATTGTAAAATAGCATAATATTCCATTTGAAAACCGTATTTAATTAATAGTTTGAATGAGGCTTCAAAATTTATTTAAACTATACTTTGATATGAATGAATTCGATAACATGATCTTTATAATGGAAGAAAGCACGAATCAAACAGCTTTCTAAATATCTCAATGAAGTCCAAAAGTTTCGGAATCCCCTAAAACTGTGCAACTATAGGCAATCGTCTATTTTATTTATTTAGATATCCAACCTTCAATAAAATCTGCAAAAATTGTTTTTGGAATTATTTCAGTTTGAATGTAATAACTCAGAAATTCTTTGAACCAGGGGAATGAAATACGTCAAGTCATCTCTTGATTTATAAATATGTATTAAGCTTTGGTCCAAATTTAAAATCGAGTCAAATTTAGCTCAACATCAGATCTGTATCACATTTCAAAACTTTTGTAACATCTGGGTCACATTTTGTAGATTTGTGTCTATCCTATTTTGTTTCAACTGGTTGAGGGTTTTCTTGCTGTATAAAAATTTTCAATTTGGGGAAAGGCCAAGAGTGCTAGTTTTTATTTTTAGAGCCAAGTGTGCGATAATTTTGTGCATCGTTATATGGAGAAGTGACCCGAGGGCGCCTTTTGAGTGCCTTTTTTGATTTATTGAAACCAAAATTAAAATCAAAATCTCAAGAACAAAAGAGCATACCAAATTTCATTAACTTAGTATTTTAGTAGCGTATTTTGAATTGTTAAGTCTACATGTGTGTGAATTGGAAACCTATAAACAACCCATCTTTCGGTGGATTTAATTGAAAATTTGCTGTAGATCTAGTTGCAAATTCCATTTTAAAATTATAGCTTTTCCATGTTTCTGAAAATACAAACCGTTAGACAGCGATCCCCTCATCGAAATTGGTCCAAACTTGCCATGAATCTAAGCTACAGAGACTAATTCAGAGTAGTTATCAAATTTTATTCATCATCCCCCTTCCTCAGCTTTGTAGTTATCTTATTAAATTATATTCGGAAAGCAGAAAACACGTAATTTCTCTGAGCGAATTTTGCAGTATTTATTAATTAATGTTTAATCTTTCAAAAGGACAAGAACAACACACAGCCTGCACCTATTTCATTTACAAACTCATTTTTTACCATTCTCTATTGCAAACCAGGCCCGATATGCCCGCTTACCTTCCAAGCAGGAATCCTCCAAGTATAACAATGATGAGACATCGTAAACTCATCATTACAAAGTTATCTGCAGAAAGACATATGAGGATGCCAAGGAAGAGCAAAACTCATCGATTTCTCCCCTGCTACAAATTAGCTCGTGCCCCGGCCACATAAATTAGCGAACACCCGTGGACTGACCGGAAGTTAAGCAGTATGTCGCTGCTGACCACTAGCATTTATCGGAGACCCTGGGGTGAAAGGCAGCGATGCATTAGTTGATTGGTGAAACGGTGCATAACCGTTTATGACGTAAGAATGCTAATATGCGAAGGGAAAATTTTAGTCGACGAGACCTTTTTATGACCAGGGCAAAACAAATTTTAAACACCGCAAACCTCATTTCGGGATATTCGTTTGTCCAAATGCGGTTAATATATGTTTTGTGTCAACAGAGAGCTTGCCGTTCGAAGTTATTCCACACACGTAATGATGTTTAAAGTTTTGCTCTAATTTCTGGTCGGGTGAAAAGTATTATGTCATGGTTTCGCATCTACATAGGATGCTATTTGTGTATGAAAGTACTATTTTCTTATTTCATGAATTTCAAGAAATTTCTGATTTCACGAGATCTATGAAAATATTATTTTCTGATTTCATGAGGTTGATGGAAATGCTTTTCTTAGTTTTATGAAGTTTATGGAAATATTTTTCTTATTTTCCCAAGATTACAGAAATACTATTTTCTGCTTTTTATAAGATTTGTAAAAACATTATTTTCTGATTTAAAAAAATTATTAAAATGCTGTTTCCTATTTTTATGAAGTTAATGAAAATACTATTTTTTAGTTTCATGAAATTTATAAAAAAAATTATTTTCTGTTTTTACGAGGCTTATGAAAATACTTCTTATGGTTTTATAAGATTTATGAAAACATCATTTTCTGATTTTAGGAAATTCCTGAGAACACTTATTCTGATTAGGAAAATATATTTTTCAGTTTTTATGAGATTTATGAAAATAATCTTTTCTGATTGATAATATACATTTTTCTGATTTTATGGTGGGTTGGTTTGTTCGGGATTTAGGGTTCAAGAGACATATTTGGCCATATTGCTCGAAGCGGATGCTAAAATCGTAGAGCAAACTTTAAAAATACATATAAAATATAAAAGCAAAACTTATCGATATAAATATGCAAAAAACTGAAGGTGTCAGAATGCAGAATGGAAAGGAATTTAAATGAAACAATGATGCGTATAGTTGCATGGAAGCGACGTCAAGGGTCAAACACGAACAGAAATGCAAAAGCAGTTATAAAAGCCAATGATTTTTAAAATTTTAAAAACGTTTGGGCCGAACTCCTCTCCCGCCATGTCTTGTAAAGTTAATGAAGATAATTTTAAAAAATGTGAAAGGACATTCAATTAAAATGTGATTAATAGTAAAATCCATACTACATGTGAGATACTTCGGTGCCATCTCGCCAAAAATGGAATGCTTATGGCGAGTGTGCCCTACTCGGAGGGGAGTCCATTTGAAATCAACCTCTCGCATAGGGTGAACGTGCCACAAATCAATTATCGTTTTGATTTTATGAAATTCCTGAAAAGTCTATTGTTTTGTGCAATTTATAAAAGTACAATTATTTGACATCAGAAGATTAAGTCTGTCGAAAATTTGCTAGTATTAAGGGGAAGGATTAAAATGATTTTCTCTCGACATTTTTACATACTTCCCCAATACAGTGCATTTACTATTATTCAATTGTATTCAGAAAAAATACGATCGTACAATCTCTATTCGTTTTAAACGTACTACTATATTTAACTTTGAGAAATCTAATGACAGTCCAATACTACACGACAAATCTTATTTGTCCCACTTTGACTCTTTAATTCTGTCAGTTCACATGTGTATGAATAGACAGATATAAAATACAACCTTGTCCATAAATTACGGGAATGCAAGTTCAGGAAAAGAAAGAGTCAGAATCAATACAAATGTGACTTTTTTATAAAGCCTATTTATTAAAAAAAGGTAAAAAACAAACAAATAAACAAGCATTATATTTGGTATTATAAAAAATTACTTTTTTTGCTCCCTGTAGCAAATTACAAAAAAAAAATCAATTTGCAAAAACGAATATCACTGGGTTGGTATGTCTCTCAGACAATGTAATACATTCCGTACAACGCCCATGAAAGTTGAGTATCAAATTATCGATCTGATCTCGAGAAATATTACACCACTCATCAAATAATGCTTCCCAAAGTTCCAGTAGACATGTAGGAGGTGGTTGACGGGCTGCAACTCCTCGGCCAAGCATCCCACATGTGCTCAAATGGATTCAAATCCGTTGAAAATGTTGGCCAGTCCATAGAGGTTACCCTCCTATCGAAGGCATTCGTTTACGATGTTTGCATGCTGAAGACGTTCGTTGTCATCCATAAACACGAGTTTTGTGCCCATGGCGCCCCGAAACAAATGTACATGCTGTTCCAGAATGGCGTCCCGATAGATTTGGCCTATCATGGTTCCAATTTGAACTTGACGGTCAGTTCTGGAAGCCAGAATAATTCCAAACGAGCAATCCTGCACCATTGTAATGGTGTCGTCCAATGATGTTCACTTGGTGGCAACGGGTAAAAAATGAAGTCTTTTTTCTATTGTTACCCTTTTCGATCTCAGCGCATCGAATTTTTTCAGAAATGAACAGCACGCAGTGTTTCTGAAAGAGGCTTTATGATGTGAAACATAATTTTAAGAATGCATTATTTATTATATAATTAATAAAATTCACGAATACATTTAAATTGTAACAAAATAATATATTAATTTCATTTTGATTGCGTTCATAAAATTATTTTCTTCTCACTTCAGTTCAAAGACAATAATTTATTTTAATTCCTAAGTTGAGCGGGTTTCCCTCTCTCCTAAAGTTGTAATACTGGTAATTTTATCAGTTTCGATTTATTACCCAAACATTCCTTTAATTTGGGTTCAAGCTGCACACATCACATAGAATAGTCCATCTTTCAAGCCGTTAAATCGTCGCGAATTTCTTATTTTGCCTTCTTTTTGTTTTCCATATTCTTAGCGACAAAGCTGCATTGCAATTTTTCCCGATCGTCATGACTCGAGATCAGTGATAATACTATCCGAAAAACATATCATCATTAACTTATCATTGAGCGGTAAAAACAGTCGTTTAATTGGTAATGAGTTACATTGTTCTACAATCCCAAACTGGCTACTCTGATCCACCGGAAGGTACACTAAAAACTTGAATATCCAGATTACAGCAACAGCAACATTGTCGGGAACTATGGTTGAGTTCTATGGGCCATCACCGGTCATGGTACAACCCGCCCCTAAAGAAGTATGTCCCGTCATCAATGGGAGGAACCAGAGTACCACATTTTCGGGCTCTTTCCACGGTAGCGAGAGCCAATTTCCATGTCGGAAGCTTCTCATCCTCAATGAAGAGATGCCCCCCCCCTCGAGAATGCATTGCTTTATAAGAGAAAAACAATGAACATCTGATAAAAAAAATTTGAAACCTAATCGATAAATGAAGTAGGGATGAACTTTCCAATTATCGGTCTACAATCAAGTGACCGAAACGAAAACGATCATTAAAGAAAGAGTACATGTATTTAATGTATTCAATATGTATTAATTCCGTAGACAAAAAATTAACTCGTAGTTTAAGAAAGTCGTTTACAAAAAATATTGAATATTATAATTCATTACTTCCAGCTTCGTCGTACTTATTGATCTCCGTCACTCGACAGCTGACAAAATACGAGATCCAAACAAAGCAAATCGATGCAAGAAAAACATTTTCTCTGTGAAAAGAAATGGATATCTGTTAAGGTGATTCCTGTGTTTGAATCGATTTTTTTATCCCTCGGCGACAGCTCTGGACGGAAAACACCCTTTTTTGTAAGCTAGAAAAACTAATAAAACGGACTCTTTGAAGATCTCTCCGTTTAACCTTGGGACAGATAAAAAGATTGCCCGATAGATTCGGTCGATTGGCATTTTATGGGTTTATTTCAGAAAACGGCGTTTGGACTTGATGACATCTCTTAGATGTTCCCGATTCATGAGTCTATTACTCAAAAAATTTGAATAAATAACATAATATACAATTTAGTTGGAAATCGTTTTTAATTTAGTTCAGTTTAATTATAATAACGTTCTATTTATAAAGTAACACTAGGGCTATTTTTCTACGGACCTCGTCATCTTGAATTGTGTCATATGACGAGGACGACACTTGAGCCGGCACCCCTCTCTCCACATCACACCTGCTGGAGGACGAGGACGTTTCTTTGTGACGGATTTAACGTGCAACAGACACCCTTACGCGACGGTTCTTCGTTGGAAACGGGTTTCGAACTTGAGACCGTACTGCTTACTCGCCGAGACTTATTACCACCAGGTCACCGCGGCCCCGTTGGAAACTGATTAAAGATTAAAAATCCTTTAATAGTTATTGTCATGGTTAACTTCCAAAAGAAATGTTATTGATTTCCTCAAATAATTCTAAACTGCAAAAATTATTCATTAATCGGAATTTGTGGTGTTCTTTCAATGTTTCCTATTCCTGAATCTATCATCCGAGATATTTTGATACATTATGTAAGATATATGTTAGTTTTAAAGTGATTATAGGTTAGAGATCCTTTAAAAATTTCAATGCTTTAACTTCCAAAATAAATTCTATTGAAGGTAGCATGTAGTTTTTAAACAGAAAAAAAATATTATGAATTGGTCACTTATATAGGATGATGCAAAACTTATCATTCAAATATGGAGAAGTCGGGAGTAGGTTCGGAAGCCAATTTCACATAGGCAAGTATGTCCACAAGCTTCGACTGCATGGACAAGTGAGGACATGGTCAAAGATAAGATTAAGTGATGAGGAACGTGTCTTATATTTTGAGACAAGGTAAAATACAGGTGAACTGTAAATGTTCCAAATTGCGACCCTTCGCACAGCTCGCGTGCCGGCATGCAGATTATCTCAGATGGACCGCATGCAGGACTTGTTCTTCGACGTCGACAGTTCGCGTTATTCCTCTTCTCCCCATATCCCGCATGCTGCTGTGTGGTAAGCCACGTTCGCACAATTTACGATGCACTCGCGCAAGTGTTTGACGCTGCGGCCTTCTTCCGCAGGAGTATCGGTCTTCCTGGACTTGCCTAGCTAGGCGGGGACAGAGCATATAGCTGGCTCCTATGCGAGAGGCTAATCCGTTAACTCTTCGTGCATAAAACGCATCCCTCTTATTGCTGGCAAGTCAGCACACTGATGACGGCAAGAGTGGTTGGGCGAACTGGTTAGCTACACAGAGCGTCCTCTACATACGCACGCGTGCATTTGTAAATATACTTTCCAATCAGAGATCGATTCCATGACGCATTCCTTACCGCCCCACAAAATTTGAACGCCTAGTTTTGAGCCATCCTGTATGTATAAAAACACATGAAAACTCTATTATTGAAAATTTAGAGACATCTTAAACAAATATTTACCATTGTGATAAAAAAATACAAAATAAGTTTATTTAAAACTTTAAGCATATTTCAATTCTTAAAACTCTCCTTTATTTATTTATTTTTATTTTATTTTTTTTAAAAAAATTGTTACTTCTCATTTTTTACGTGAATGAAATGAATAAGTTCTAAATTGGTAAATTTTTTGAAACTGTTTTTTGTATTGTTGATAAGGGATAGCGAAAAAAAAATATACTCGAAATATAAAATACGTTGCGATATATAAAGTTTATTGACTTGTTTTCTTCTTTCTGGTTTTGCATTAGTTGTTCCGAAAAGCCGAATCACCAGAGAGCCGTACTAATTGAAGTATCGGATTTCTGTTATTCCAAAAATAGTCTGTTATTCCAAAAAGGTTTCCTTAGGGTTTAGAGGGGTCTAAAATAAATACATTCCTTGATTATAAAGTCATATCTTTAACAAAGTCAAAGAGAAAGCCATATTTTTAGACGATACCATTCTTTTGGTTTTCAACACAATGTGCAGTAAATATTTGTTTCGTTCACGACATCACGAGTCCACGTAAAAAAGAAAGGCAGTGGGCTCAAAATGTGATAATTATAAGCAGTATCAAGTAAGCGTAAATCTCAGCTGGTTCCTTTTGGCTGATATTTTCGATTCTGCTCTCTCAGAGTGTATTTAAAGGAATGTTTTTATTTGACAAACTTAAAAAAAGACGGTGCCTTTACAAAGTCAATCAAATTTGTTTATTTTTATTGGGCGAGTGCCTGAGTTTCGGACTCAAAATTATATTTTGAAAAATGTTTTTCACATTCCGGAGTAAGTGAAATCTTTTCGAATGTGTAAATAGCGAAGAGCAAATATTTTCATCGAATTCATGCGATAAAAATGAACTATTTTGCACCGACTGTTATTCGTCTCTCCATTTCATTTTATTCAGATGAATATTTATTTGTCTAATTTAGAGTACATTTTTTTCAATGAAGCAAATGGATACAAAATATTAATATGTGAAAAAAATAGATATGGAGATTTTGTTAGAATTTAAAGTTTTAGACAGAAAAGCCTATGTTTTTATGAAGTGATAGAGTAAAGCGAAGTGTAACGAGAGTGTTGCCTTTATCATTTTTAGGCAATGCTCCAAAATTTTCTTGAAAAAAAACCCTTTAAAATTTCAGTTAATTTTTAAATAAAAATCTAATCCTCATTTTGAATAATCTCTTTTCTTAAGTAAATGTCTAATATTCTAGGAGAATTATAAAAAAGAATTTAGTAGCCACTAGTCTAAGATTCAATTCTATATAAAGTATTATTATTTTTTTATATCCGGCTTATATATAGTTATAATAAAGACACACGTGTATGACTTTCACAGGTCTCAACATCTCATAGAACTTCCAGATTAATACTTTATATATTTTGGGAAAATAACACTTTTTGGTATTATGTCTGTACGCTTCCCGATACAACAATTCGAAAATGCGTTGAGCTAGATGGCTGAAATTTGGTATATAGAATAACGACAAAATATGAAGATTTCTGTCAAAATTTGAAAGTAATTTATTTATAGGAAATTCATTTGTGTATCTGGATATTCGAGTACAAAAAAACTCTAAAATACAAAACTCAAAGAGTTGGATTGATACTATTTAGTACTCAAGATTAGCATCTAAAATATCGATATCATAACTTTTATAAAATTCTTCAAGCAATTGCCGGTCTAACGGCCTTTATTTCAGCATGCATGTAAAGGCAATTTCAAAACCGATTGATGACTTGAATCAATGAAATTCAGTATGTTGTCTTGTGAACAAGTCAGTTTCGTGTTAAAACGACTTAAAAAATTGGTTCACTTTGATAAAAAGAAATATGTTTTAAAAACTAATTATAATATAAATAAATATAAAATTTAATTTTTCATTCCATTCCTTTATTTATTTTTTACAAAATATATATGTAAATTTTACATATATATACATTTTTACAAAATATGTATGTAAAAAATGTATGTAAATAATGCTGGATGTCGTTTAAGTCACTTATCTA
>JAOUZG010051635.1:559915-606389 GCA_026289955.1 Argiope argentata | reverse complement strand
TATTATACTCATTTAGAAATCATTTTGATATTTCACAACCATATTTATATGACGACTTCAATTCTTTATTAGAATCCATTATCCCACGCTTAACTAGCACGGCAGTATTTGCTTTTCGATAAAATAATAACTATTACCTACAATCAACAAAATATAGATAAGCAACATGTTAATTGCTTCCAAGTCAAATATTTAGATGTCAAGTGTTTTGTTAGCTCAACTTAATGATTTTGTACATAAGTGAATAATTTCGTTTGCGTCCATATATGAAAAATAGAATGCTTCGTATCCTACTATAAAAAGAAAGAAATATGATGCAAATTTTAAATGAAAGTGAGTTATTTCGTAACTTATGTCACATATTTCCAACAATTAAGTCATAAAATAATTCACATGGGAAACAATTAACAAGCTCTATCTCGGAAAAATATTTTTGTTTGTACTACTTTCTAATTAGATTAACTTAAATGTCCCGACAGAATAATTATTTTCCTCACCAGTATCTAGTGGACAATGTCTATAATTCATTTAATTAAAGAAGAGGACACGACCCTCTCTCAGACGAAAAAGAACGTGACTTGAATTAAGATGCGCAGACAGCGTCAATCTATGCCTAAAGAACCAACGGCTGCTGCAGCGAATTTTGTCGCTTTATCGAAAGACAGAAGATCGTGTCACCAAAAATTCAAGCCAATAAGAAAGACAGAAAAGTCGAGAAAGTGAATAAGAAAGAAAAAATGTACGGGCCGAGCTACGGAAGCGATCGCCCGCTGAAGGATGAGAATTCGCAAAAGAATTCTTTCCACTCACTGTATAAAGATTTGGACATTTAAGGAGACCGGATTTCTTTGGAGATGGTGAGTCTCGGTTTCGCTTAAGGAATAAAGAATTCGATTTCATTTACCAACTCAATATAATTTCCACAGTAATAAACTTTACATTTTGATAAGACTTACATCATTCCCTTCATTGTGTTGCATATTTCTTGTTTCTTAATATAATGAAGAAAATTGAATAATTATTTTGGACGCTCATTTTTCCGGCAAATAGAAACCAAATTTTTGAACAGGGCTACCATTTTAGTCACATGAACACTCATCAATACTGAAGTCATTTGAGCTACCACATTTGCAGGCATAAGAAGATACAGATAGATAGAGGACCACCTATTTAACAGATTTAACCCTAATCTATAGTTTACACGCAAAACATGTGTAACACGTTTTATCCACTTTAATCTTTCCCTTTTATTGTCATCATGATCACTTGTAGTTGTATAATTGCAAAGGGAGGCTTCCTTCCTTTAGGTCTCCAATATATTGGCGACATAACGAATACGATAACGATACTGTAACGAATTACAGATGTGTGGCTTAAATTTAGCATTTTTAATTGAATCCGTGTTTTATGTATGCGAATATGTGTTTCAGATGTTTTTCCCCGAACATATGTAAACAAAATTTGAAGAGAAGCTGCAGTTGCAGTCACAAAATCTCTCATCTAATTTTATTAATTTAAGACACTGTGTTTACGAGTTATTGCGGTTACATGCGTGAGAAAATACAGACCAACAAACATTTAGCAGAATATTCAAACTCAACTCTCAGATTTGATCCAAATTTTAATAAGAATTTGCATTTTAAATGTTAAACCTGTTTATTACATTTTAACTAATTAATTCTTGACGTTTTGAATTTATCGAGGTCATTTGTATTTTAGCAGTAAAACAGACAGATTTTCTCTGAATGGATTTCGCACAAAATTTGATAAAAATCTACAAATGGGATGAAAAGACCATAGACAAAACTTCACATATTTAGATCAAACTTTATTTGTATTTATATGTTCTGAAAGATGCATAATTCAAAAAAGATGTTTTCAGACGTAGGAAAGTCTAAAACTTTGAGATTTGATATAAAACTCCAGGAAATCTTTCTATTTTAATTGTTGAAGAGTAAGCCGTGGACTCAACATGGTAAAGAAAGGAGGAGGCAGCTGGTGAGACAGGAAAGATCAACAACGCCTCTGATTGGTCTCTTCCTCACTCACACATCATCTGCTCTTGGTCCTCCCAGAATCCCCGGAGCCGGTGGGACGAACAGGTGTCAGGCAACAGTCGCTCTATGCCGGGTCTAGAGATGGCGAAACTTCGCTCGGTTTTGTAACAACGAATCTCCTTCCACTTCTACTCCAACATGTCGACTGGGAACTGGACGGAGGTGACTTGCATCCCATGGGCTGATCTACAGGTGAGAGAAAGGGAAGGATAAGGTTTACTTTGATAAGTTATTTGCAATGTTAAACGATTCTTAAAAAACTTCTTTTTTAAAAAAAGTTTCAATATTTTTTTGAACTTTAAAAAATGTCATCAATGACCTCAAAGGTTCATTTAACTGCATTTAGAGGAAAAATTAAATGCAGAATTCATTTTTATAAAATTTCTTCCGATTTCTCAACTTTTGAATGATTGAAATCCAGACGTTTAATTAAAATAGGCACCGATGAATTGGTTGCTCGGAAGAGGTACCCGAGTGAGAGAAAAAATCAAAGGTAAACAGGGTACATTCTTTTGAAGGGGACCGAGTATCCAGAGTTTGGCCGTGATATTGGTGTTTCCACTGTTATTCTTGGTTGCTTTTATAATTTCATCCAATGTATCTCCAGATCAAAGCTGCATCTTTGCTTTAGAAATTATTCAAACTTTTATTTTCGATGCCAAATGAAACTGTGTACAAAATAATACTTGAAATGTTTTTATTTTTGTCTGTACATTTCTAGTTATATTGCTTTTATTTTCATGTAAATTAAAATGTTTCTATGTTTTTATTTATCAGAGAATTTGTTTATTTTTTTCTGAGGGTTAATTACTGTGTATTAAATATTTAATTTATTAATTTTTCTGTATACAAGAAACGAAATGTTTACGATTTTACGAAATGTTACGAGTAAAAAATTATACTTAAGTGATTTATAAAAAGAATTTTAGAATTTATGCAGTGTTATGTACCATATTTCAACAAATCTTTGAAAGCTGGTTGTACCTAAAATAATATAAATATTTAAAAATGACCTCCCCTCCTCCCGAAAAAAAATTCAAAATTAAATTTTCAGTTATCGATGAATAATATTTTTCTCAAGAAAAAAACCCGGTTTTTAATAATAGGATGCAAAGCTGTCAGGAGTTCCAGTTGCATGCTTTCAAAAATGACACATTGAAAATCTTGGAACTCAATCACTGCCATTTAATCGCTTGATTTTAGTTAAAATTTTATTCTGTAATAGATATCCCATCAGGTTTTGATTTCAAAAAAATAAACACTTCATAAGCCTCTATATATTTATAAATACTAATTAAAAATATTAAAGATTATTAAACAAGTTAATAAAATAAACAGATTTTAAAAACTGGTTTATAGATCTTATTTTAAAGTGTAAAATAGTTTTATTAATTGAAAATAGGAAACCTAAAACGAATGCGTTGGGTGACGCTGAATGGAAAAACAAAGAAAACTCTCGGGGATTCATTCAAAATTAAAACATGATTTGAATGGGATTAAAACTCAAATTAGTTTTAGGTATTAAATTATAAAAGTCGTACGACTGATATCTTTGGGAAAAAAACATGAAAAAGAGGCAGCAGATCTTCTTCACACATAGTTTAGATATCTTTCATAATTTCTTAATAAATACTGTATAAGAAAGATTTCTAAGTAACCTAATTTGTAAGTATGAAAAAAAAAGTTTTATTTCTGCTGGGAAGAAATTCTGACATAAAAATTTGTGTAATGAAAAATTTCTTCAATATATATATTAAAAAAAAGAAAAGAAATTTTCTTAGCATAAAAATATGGATGCATGAAAATTTTCAAATTAGAACTTAAAAAATTTCAAAATGTTTAATTCATCAGTTCTGTTAATTCTTGTATAGTTGAAATATATTATCGAAATTAATTGGAACCAAACTGAATCCAGAAACGTTTTTTGAAGTAGAAATACATTTGAAGCATATAAATCTATCAAGTTTTTTATTATCATATTATAAGGTTTTTTTTTATTTAATCGTGTATTTTCGAATACTATATCAAATTATCATTGTTTGAAGATATCAGTCGATATTAGATCTTTCTTTGCCTAGAGTTTTGCCAATATTTACTCTTTAGGATTATGTTGGTGAACTGTTTTCCCTTATGGGTATTAGAATAACTAGTGTTCAGACAGTGACTTTAGTTTAAATCTATAGTGTAAAGGAAAATTGATTGAAAATAAAAAATCTGCCTATTTTAAAGAATTTATATATTCTTTAAAGGAGAAAAAATACTAAAAGAAAATGTGTACATATTTAAAGAATTGCCCGGCTGTGCCGGCGTCCTGGCACAGAGGTAGAGCGCGTTCCTGTAAACCTGGGCATCCCGGTTAGGGCATGGTTTTTCTTCTGCGTCCTATCTGTGAGGCTTGTGAATGCCGCCCTGTAAATGGGGCGGTGCAGGCGAATGGGATGAGTGTGTAGCTCAAGTCATACTCTTGGCCCTGGTTGGCGCTACTTCAAACAAGAGACACTTATCTTCGGCTTAAATCCGCTGATGCATCAGCGAGCTTTTCCTTTGCAAGTGCCATCAATAACAACAACATTGCCTGAATGTTAATATTCCTAATTATTTCTAAATATCGTAATTTTTTTCAGATAAAAACTGTACATTCAAGAAACCTACAAAATAAATGAATTTTGATGTTTTCCATGCCTCAAAATCTATGCTATAAAAATAATATATCAACCCAAAGATTTTTTTAGTTTAAAATATCCTTTTTGATTACCTTCTCCTTTTGAATCTTATACTGAGAAAAGTAAATAATAAATAATTTTATCAAATTTTCTTTATTTAAATATCTTGATTGATCGGTTCACAGTTTGAGAAGTAGGATGAACATTTCAGAGACGTTTTTCAAATTTTTGGAAGGATTTTTTTTGAAAGCTTATTCTTTCACTTTTTTTATTCATCCTTCAATCATTAATTTATTCAGGGTTAAATAAGCGAAGAAAAGAATCATTTTAGTAATAATTACATAACTTTAGGAAATGTTTAAGGATAAATGAACTAACTCAAAACAATTTATCCTTGAGCTAGTCGTGAAGTAAATCATTGCCACCTCCTCTCCACAAACACACACAAGCTTTCTTGTTTACTTACCCATCACGAGTTTTGTCCGAAGATAAGCAATTAGATAGATGTCTCATTTTAGTTCAGCCAAACTTTAAAACAGATCAACAATTTTGTTAATAAAACTGTTATCTGAATTTCGTTTATTCAAGCAATAACGTTTTTAGAGGTTTACATTCACAAACAGATAGCCAACTTTTTCATGGTTTTGTTCCATAATTTGAAACGGTGGCAGCTGACCGCTGGGGTTGCAAGTGCTGAAAAAATTCATTAGCCAAATTTCATTTAAATAAATTGTGGCGTTCCCGTGTTAGGTTCTTATGCCTTCTGGACCCCCCAGAAATGGAGTTAGTCGATAATTTGATAGAAATGTGGAATTCTTATAGGAAGGCCACATAGCCAATTTCGTAAATAGCGGTTACGATTTCATTTCTCGCGTGCCTCAGTCTGAAGAAAAAGACACAACTCCAAAATTGTGTCGGATTCCGTGAAGAGTAAAACTTATTTGTCAAGATCTCGAGATTGAATGTTTCGATTATTGCAATATTTTTGCTTTGAATGTTTCTTATTCCAGAAAATCGTTGTAAAATGAATATCCCAAAATATTTTTTTAAAAAAAGTCTCTGATTTCTTTTGCATTGAAATCATTTTTTCTCTTTATATTCATCTCATTCAAATGCGGTGACAAATTATTTCCTTCGAAAGCCAATTTTTCAGAATCGTCAGTTTGGGAATGCTCAGGGGAATAATACATCGTAACTATCTAAAAGGGTTTTTTTATCGCCCCAAAAGGAGTTGGTATTGATTTCTATTTAGGTAACTGTGGCTGCAGATATAAAAATTTTCGTCTCATCAGTTACTACTACTACTATTACTACAACTACAATGCTCCTACCAATCGTCAAACGAAACTCAGATCGCATCACGGCTGATTATTCGAACGACAGTCCAAAATGATGTCGAAATCTTTTGGCCTGACTGAAAGGAAACAACGACTTTATTGCAATCTTAATGAAGCAATTAAATAGTCAGTGTGATGCTTTGCGAATTTTTGAATGGCTGGCATTAGTCGAACATCATACGCTTTTGTATTGAATAAAAAGCGTGTTTAGGCTGAAGCAGTCAAAATTTCTTTGTGATTGCTTGCAGTGCAGTAATGAATGTTTGTAAAAACGCTTGAAATTTTTTCGCTAAATGAGGTTCTACTATCCGAATACCGAAGGATGTTGGAATATGGATTCTTTCATGTCTGTCAGCAATTTCGAGGTAAGTATGTGATCTGAAATTCAAGCCGTTCAAATAAAATCAGATATCTATAAAGACCAAACATAAACAAAGCTCCGTTTTGAAATACGTTCGACTATTTTGATAGTATCATTTAAATAAAATGTGCAAAACGTTTTTTTATTGTTTCTATGAGAAATCTAAAAGTTCGTATTTTTTTGAGCAGATTGTAGATGAAAGAATTATTGTTTCTTACCTTACTTCTTTTCATTACTTTCTAGTAGCCTCAGGCGACCAGCTTGTTCCACGGAAAAACTAGCAATATTGGACTCTAGTAATATAAAAATATATGGACTTTTATTGCTACTATAAATAATTTTGTTCGTGATTTTGCCAATTTATTTGACATTAAATCGATATTATTTAAATTAATTAAGCGTGGTTTGTTTAATGTTTTACTATTTCTAATGATGACAATCTCATAACCTGGTCTATTAGAAGCGTATATATCTGGCTCATCTATGTTTTCTACATTTCGCGTTTTTATTGGTCTAATAAACTGCATAGATACGACGAGGCATTATTCTTCTTTACTTCTAAACAGTGGAAGAAAATCACGAGGTTAACAAAGGTCTAAGGTTAACAAAAATATAGTATTTCCTTACAATGCAGGAGTAATTTTTTTGAAATAGTGTACTCAAAGAATAAGTTCAAAAAAATTCCATTTTATTTTGCAATTTAAAAGAAACGTCTGGTGAAATCTTTTAATATGTACAATTTTGTAAAAGCCAACTTTCCATTACTTCCGAGTTCAGAAAATTCTTTTTGGAATTATTCTATCTCATAAAAACTAGAAGGAAATTTTTTTATTTTATTTTACATGAATATTTGGAAATATAATGATATTTCATCGAATGTGTTTTTGGATGTCACGTAATATATTTCAGAATTTCTCTATTATTCGTGAATTTTCCTGAAAATGCTTCAGGCTCATTGCACAAAAAAACATACGTAATAAGTTTGGAGTTTAAAAGTGCACTTTTGCTACTTGATTAAATGTATGACACAACACTTTCCTGTGGAGTAAAACTTTTGATAGACATTTGTAATAAATTAGCAGAAAAGTCAAAGAATTGGTCACTTCTTTTTCTAATTTATACAAGACAAAATCATATTTAATAATATTTACATTTAGTAATTTGTTTAAATTTCGGCATACAGAATCTTAGTGGAAAAAATAACTACATACCAAGGAGACCAAAATCTAATAGAAAAAAATATGGTCAGAAACGCTTACCAGATGAGATATATGAGGCTGCATTCTCAGCATTGTTGTTTGATTAAGAAGAACGAAATAATAATATGCTGAGATGGTGAACGTCTCGACCTTGTGGCAATGATTTCCTCCATCACCGTTGGCAAATGCCTGTGAAAAATGAAAACTTTTCGAGTGAGATCGTTAAACCGTGTTCCACTGTTGTTAATGGAAAGATATCTAATAATTTGACAATCCTTGTGGACACAAAAATTCTATGAAATTGGATATAGATTCAATAAAAATGGGATATATTGGATATCAATAAAAATTCAAAAAATATAGCTCAAGTGTAAAATATTGCACTAAAACTAGGAAAGTATTTGGATCTTTTCCAGTGCATCAAGAGTTTTAGGTTACATATTCCTAGGCGATTCTGGCTTGAATTTTTCAGGTTTGCCTAGTAAATTCTATTATAAATTTTAAATCAGCTGAAGTATTTGATCTGAAGACAATAAGTTCTACCGATATGCTGTCAAGTCATGTTTTTGAAATATGCATTACTGTAGTCTTCTTTCCCTTTTCACTCATTACTTTTATAATTGTCTTGAGTTATACCCAAAGAATTAGCATTTGATAATCAGTCAATTGATTTCATCCACGATGTAATATCTTTAGAAATAAAACCAAAGTTTCATCTGGCTAGCTCGTAATGTTTTGAGTAACACTCTGATGGACTAACCGGTAGTTAGAATTTTCGAAAGCGTTTCTCGCCCAAAATGTGCGAAAAAGCGTTTTTCATGTCCAATTTCACCCGACATTTTGCTTTGTTGAGTTACCACCTTCGAGCTTCATTGTGCCCAGAGGGATAGGAATCAAATATTCTTCCACAATCTGGAGACAGAATTTTTCCACAATTAGAAGGGTTTCATTTTGTGTACTTCGTAATAACAAATTAAAAAGATCGATAACTTCCCCCTTTAATTAATATTTCAAGAAAAAGAACGAAATGTTTTGAAACACAAACTTTGAAAAAAAATTGTATCATCGTATTTTGTGATTTCTATTGTTTAATATGAATGTTGGTTTTAAATTAAAATTCATATTTCTAATGTTCGCATTGCTGATGACGTAACGTAATAAAGAAAAATAACATGAAATAGCGCATTGATCAACTAATAGGTGGAATATTAGTTTTGGCAGTTCAGAGAAGCAAATGGCATCACGCATGGCTTTTTTTCCAGCCATAAATAATGCGCAGCAATGACAGAGATGTGAATTATAAATTTTGACTAATGCTGTAGTTTTCCAAATGCGTTTATTGACAAAAGTTGACAAAAAAATTGGTTGTCCAAAAATGTCCCATAGACTGGACATATCGGCAGGTTTGTGGATAATTAAACATTTTCATTCTATTTAAAATACATCATTTGAGTCTCAGAAAAGAATAGTGAGGCACAATATATTTTTAGATACCGCCCCACACACGTACGTCTTTTTTTTTTTTAATTTTCTACGATGCATGCCTTTTGAGCCTTCTGCGTTTTGAAGAAAAAGGAACTGTAGTTTAATGAAAATATAATCTTGCAATATGAAAAGAAATAATTTTGAAAACCTTGCCAGCAAGACTGGTCTCTAGAATTGAATGTCCAATATCGAATTTCGGTTTTAAAAATGGGCTCTCCGATATTTTTGGAATGAAGATTTATTTTAGGCGATGAAATGATAGACAAAATTTGTAACAATACTTATGCAAGTGCAATTAAACGGTGTGTAAGGGAAAAAGAAAAAAAAACTTACTGAATAATATGAAATAAACCAAGATAAAACGTCTAGTCCATTCATTCTTATCAGTAGAAAAGCAGACATAATACTCATTTGGAGATAAATTACGGCTCGAATCTAAAAAGATATAGCTGTGAGCAAACAACGCTCATTAAAGAATGAAAATTAAAATAAATCCCGAAAGTGGAGCAAAATAACTTTTCCTTTAATTTTATTCATCTCATTTTTAGTTAAGCTTCCGTCGAATTAAAGGAGTGTTGCTATGCTTCCCGATTAATTAAGATATTTCAAAAGTTTTGGGAGAAAAAAATTCTTAATGTATCGCCTATGCTTTTAGTCTAATTTAATGCATTAAAACAAATAACTTTTGTTCTATCTTACAAATAAAGGAGAAAGCGAAAAAAATAGAGTTGTATTGAAGTAGGTTAGCGTAAAATCAATGACTTATTATCCCGTACCAAAGTATGCGTTGGCTTGTATAGTTGATTTTTAAATTAACATTAGGTGAACTTTGCATTAAAAATTGACTCCATCTTTATTTTCATCAGGTTCTCGGAGTCTCAATAGAAACGTCAATAAAGATTAAAATGAATTCTGCTATGCATTTTTTAAATGTATCTTGTCAGAACAACATTTCTTGAACGGCCAAGCACCACGTGCTCGTGCAAGTTAAATTATATTTTTATTCATTTTAATTGCTTCGTGGAATAAGTCACTTTAGCATTGCAAATGATCCCCCCAAAAAACTTTGTCTCGCGTTTATTGTTTTAAAAAATATCACATTTCCTATTTATTTCATTTCATATACTCATTCATTTATTTAATCAAAAAGGCTTTTTTCTACGTTTTATTTGCTGTAGTCATTAATCTATTTTTTAATGAGTTCCTTTGTAAAGGCACTGGCAACACGTCATTAAAAGCTGCTTTCTTGAGATGCTCGAGTAGATAATAAAATATTTATTTTTCGCCGACGGATTATTGTTGACGCCAAAAACCTCATCCCCAAAACAGCATCATGTTCTGGCATGATAATAAATATAATAGTAAAAAAAATTTCAGAGAATGATGACAGAAGTGTAATGAAGAATGGGAAATAATTCCCAAATGATTCGGAATTTCTTTTTTTGCGTGTCAATTATGACTTCATTTCCTTTGGGTAGTATTTTTACTATTTCAAGCTTTTAAAGCTTCGTGATGGCATCCTGATTTTGCGAAAGAAATACTTTTTGTAAGTAAGTAATTGATTATTAATGCAATCATATTTTGGAAAATTTCTGTATATTTATTAAACTCAAAGTTTTTAGATCGTATTTAACAATCCATCATTACAAATAATATGGAATCCTAGAATCAACATTTTAATCTAGTAATGATAATTAAATTCTAAAAATATTGAATTTGCTTTTCTTTTTGTTTTCAAGGTTGAATCGCAAAAAGAATTGCATCTAGTCTGAATTACTTCTAGTGTGCGATCTACTAATTTATTTCTAATACATCTAGTGATAAAATATGATTAAATACATTAAAATCATATTTTAAAATTTTAGCTTAAAGTGAGCGTGAAACACAATGCACAGTTTAATATATAGCATAAAATCACAAGCAATCAAACAAACTAGAGACAGATGTATGATCTTTTGCTTAAAATCAGTATCTATATACATGGTGTGAAATGAAATCTCCTGAAAGCGTTTATATGTTTGAAAAACAAAAACCCGTGACATAGTCAACGGATTTCGGTAATATTTATAACATTCTGTAGAACATTTATTGGGGAAGGTTTTAGTACATTCAAGTCCTATCAAAATAAGAAAAGGAGTTTTTTTTATTGGGATTTTTAACTCTGACCTGATCTACGAATGCGCAAAAACCTAAAACTGCACATGTGGAAATAGAAAGAGCTGTGGTATGCGTATGTGATACATTTCTTTGCTTACGTCTGATTTTGAACAGCGATTCAAATCTCATTATGCCCAGAAAAAGGGAACCCAACCTTGTAGGGAACACTTTAAATGCCGAAATGCTTCGTCTGTTGCACGATAAGGAAAAGGAAGAGGAAAGAAACGTCCGGTCAGTGATATTAAAGGAATAATGTTCAGACTTGGAGAAGAAGAACTTTTTGATGAGAAGAATAACCGTCTTTATTTAAATCGCACTGCAACTGAATGGCGGAGACAGAATGAATCTCCCGGAGAGCGAAATGCTTGTGTGTTATCTACGTACATACCATATTTTTATCTTTTGAACAGCATAAATACTTCTGAATGTGTGATATAAAAATTATTTTGTATCTATTTTCACGTTTGTTCGATGTTGCGTAACATGCCCATGTCATATCGGATGGAGTCTAGACTTAAAATTAAAGCTAATTTTCCTTCTTGGATGCTATATCATGAGTAACGCCGTATGCTAGTTCTAAAATATATGGTACAAGTAGAATACATTTTGTCTAAAATGTCGAGACCTGATATTCGTAAGCAGTGATATCAGTACTGGTTTGCAGAACTTTTACATTTTTTTGTTTTTCGATTTTTTGTTTCCCGACGTTCTTGCGTTGCTTGTGCGCGCTTTCGATTTATTCATTGTTTGGAGACGCGGAATCTGTGACCGATTGCCATTCACATACTTTCACGCTGCATTTTTTCCCCTGCATTCAGGGATACAGTTTTTAATATTTTTTTAACTTAATAATACAGTTGATATATTGATTAAATTCCATTTTCTTATCATGTGGTCGCATGGTAATCAATTTGAAAAAAAAAGATTTTTGAAAATAAATTATAAATGAATCTCTGTTTTTCTAAAGTGGGGAGTGTTTAAAACATAGGGATTCTGTTTTTTAATACACAGACAAAAATGTATCTTAAAATAATTCAAGGATTTCATCCATTAAATAAATTCCCCTTTTTTATGCTTTAACTGAGCTTCAATGAAATTCATAACTTTAAAAGTCATTATTATATTTGGATCGTTTTATTTCATAAACATTAAACGAAAAATAATGAGTTTATCAACGTAATGAGCATCATAGATAAAATTCACTTTTTTTTTCTGCGAATTGATTACCATAATATTCAATTATCGTCGATAAGCTCCCATTCGGCAATTTCCCGTTTCCGACCCGAGCATTCAAAGAAAATATTAATCGCATTCACACAATTGGGAGGTTTTAAAAGTGTCCCAACTTCTGTTTAAAAATACTTATTCCTTTATTATGAAGGCTATAGTCTAAATGATCTTGATTCGTTGTTGAATCAAGATCATTCAGGCTTTCGATATGCAGTCGAATTTTCGCAGATTTGGCTCTGTACGGTGATGCAGAATCTTTTTGAAATAACCAGTTATCTTTTAGGAGGGAGAAAGGTGATAAACTATCAGAAAGTGACGATAAATATGTAGCTAATGTGGGTATAAGCTCTTCGAAGATGTTTTGCTCTTTTACAGATGATTGCAAAAGAAATGTCTCATTAATTACTATTGCAGTCCAATTCACTGTAAAATTCTGAAAGCGTTTAATACTTCAAAAATTTTGTTACATCCCCAAAAATCGCAGCATATAATTTATCATTTTAGTGTTATATAGTGTTAATGTAACAATATTCAAGTAAAAAGTGTTTTTCAAGCTAGTGTTTTTTGGAAGATTAATTTAAAAACATGATAAAAAATTTGATTTTTTTTGTTCTCTTGCAGAATTTTAAAAGCTTTTTTTGGAATTTAGTGTCCGTTTCATTGTTTTAGTGTCTTTCCTTTTCCGATAAATATCTTTCCTAATTTCTTGTCTTAAAGATTCGGGTCCTTTCTTAAAGTTATTTAACGTAGTTTTAAGACTCATGCTCATTCTACGACCATTCTATTTCCAAAACTCTATGGATTTCTTTGTACTTCCTCAATCCTCCTTTTGGTGCACTCGTTTATTCAAACCAACGATGAACATCGATAAACATTCAGCGGTACCTGGTCATACTTTACAGCCGACGACCCTTTCTAGATCGTCTTTTATATCTATTAGCATCTAATAATCTTTATAGTTTTGGAATAAATATATCCAAATGCGTAAGTTCTATGTGAATATGTTTTGGTTCTCACTAACAGTAAAGTAGACACGCTTTTAACTCATTTAGGTGGGGACATTTAATCATCTCCATTTGATTCTGGTTGAGCAACCATTATTGTATTTATGATATGATTACGAAATATCTATCCGCGTCTTCTAACAGAAGGGTCAATTTTCAGCAGACAGCTGCGGCGTTTTCAACAATTTCCCGATCCACTTCAACCAGACAAAAGGACTCATTCTCACCTTTTTGAATACTATTAGGCTTGATTCTGTAATTTAAATTGCGACAAAATCTTAGAGGAGCATTCCATCTCTCCGACTCACCCAAGTTTTGTACTTTTGCAATGATAGGAGTTTATTACTTTGTTTGCTTCAGTGCGATCCATTCCACATCTCTTCTATTTCAATAAAATCCACAAATACAAAAAAAACCTTGAAGTGAAATATTCTATAAAAACAAGATAATTTAACTGCTTAAAAATCGCACCTGCAGAAAATCATCGAGCTCTTAACTCATCAATGATCTCTTACATCTTTAAAATATTTCTAATTGTTAGAATTATTTTGTAAATTTTTTTGTAGGTAAAATTATTTTGTAGAATTTTTGTAAATTGTTTTTGTAAATTTCTAGTTACAAAAATTAGAAATTTTTATACAAAACAACTTTTAACAACTTTTTACTATTTGCACCAAAAGAAGGTTTCCGTTCGTAGATATAGATTGCCGCACTGTTAATTTCATGACGCATTTAAAGATTTTTTTTTTATTTTCTTGACTATAAAAGTGTTTAAAGCTGACCTCTAGTACAAAATATTAGCCCGAAGTCAAGAGGCTTAGGTAAAACCAACCATTTGATGGCACATTCTTCTATTCTTTTGCAGATAATATCCAACGAAATGCAAAATGCATCATTGGGGAATGATGAAGACAATGAATCCGATACCCTGGAGCCATCAAACGCCACGAGTGCGCATACCTGCTTCCGACCGCACCTCAGCCGGACTGTCCTGATCGTAGCTCTCATCGACATCATTCTCTCGGTCGCTACCATTGTGGGGAACATCCTTGTCGTCTCTGCTGTCATCAGGTGATGTGCACTCTTTCACCTCCTAATAAGCATTTACGCGGGTAGAACAAGATATCTTTCAGATGTAGTAATGTGGGGTATCTTGTCCTAAAACTTTATACTCCTCATCTCGTGACTAATCATACATGAATTTGTAGCTTCATCTTTCTCAAAAAATATTTTTTTTAAGTGGAGGAGGTGCTTAGTCTTTAAGTTTCTCTTGCCATTCCACAATTTTCCGATATTTGGTGCATAACTTCGCCATAAAGGAAAGGGAATCCAGTCTAAATTCACACTTTTGATCGACTGGACCTAAATTATGCTACAAATCTGCAATTTTGAAATGAAAATAACACAATTATTATTTTTTTTAAAGTTTTTTTATATTTACATTTTTGAATTATCGATTTTACACATACACTTCGAACAAGTGGCGCAAAATTTGAACCATATTGGCAATTGTCAAGTGAAAAAAAATTAATATATTAAAATTAATCCCTCTAGCTCCGGGTTCTTAAAGTACGAAATAGGGTCCACTGTTGTAATAAGAGTTAATTTTTTGTGGATTGCGATAAGATTCGGAATGTATGTGCATCTTTCTAAAATTGACAAAAATGCGATTTTAGCTTGAAATCTTTATGAATACGCATAGCAGCGATGTGAAAAAAGTATGCAATACGCGAACAAGCAAATCGTGTCAATATAGACAATAATTAATCGGGCACTCACTGTGAATGCTCATTTCACAGTGAAATTCAATTGCGTAAGCGTGCACTTCGGAGAGAGTCGTTTGTATAAATATCTATCATGTATATAAAATAAATATTTATTTCTTAACATCATTCTCTTTTCGGCTCTTGAAACTGCTTTCGGAGAGAACGCACGCCATTCGTCTTAAAGAAATTAATTAATATGAATGGGATGAATGATGGATTATAAATTCGACTTCAAATTAATAGATGCAATGTTTAAAAGTTTGACAGCCTCTGCTTAACTTTTTATGTGGTCATGATCTCATATACAGAATAACAAAAAAAAATAAACCATTTTACAATTGTTGTCCAAAGTTTGTTATTATATCGTTATAAAATTCGAGAAGAAATTTATCATTCTTTGTGAATACCTCACACCAAATTTCATTCATTTAAGTAATTTCTTGTCGATTTATCCTTTGGTAGTGGTGGTGGGGGGATTTTCGTTCCTGGTCAACGAGAATTACTAATCAAGTTATGTTAATTTACCGCCTATCTTAAAATTAATGCATTGAAAACTAGGATACAGAAAATAAATTAGTCTTAGATCTATATAACACTAGAAAGATTTTTTTTAGATTTGAGAGAGCCAGTTAAGATTTTGAATATATAATTAAACAGATGATCTTATTCGATGCTTCCTATTACTATTTTCTTTCAGAAATCGCAGACTGCGGAACGTAACAAGCGTATTCATCTTGGGTTTAGCTGCTGCCGACCTCCAGGTGGGTCTGAACGTCCCCTACTACGTGCTGTTTTACTTCAACTTCCCTGCAGTGTCCTGCCACCGCATCAGCTGCCTACTAAGATACTGGTTCACCATCTACGCTTCAGGGTGCTCCATGCTCTGCTTGGTGGGGGTTGCCGTAGACAGATACATTGCCATAGTGCACCCACTTTCTTATCATCGCATCGTAAGAACTCGATACGCCTCCCTCTACCTGCTGGTGGTATGGGTTTCAATGGGACTTCTCAGTTCCCTTCCTTTATTTGGCGTAGGGGAAAGATTCAACCCGTCGAATGAATGTGATTTGTACTACGCGCACACCAAAGAATATGCCCTTGCCGCAGTGGCTTCCTTGGTCCTCTTCACTTTCGCGGTGACAACCACCTTATATTCGATCATCTTCAAAGCTGCCTGGAGGCAAAAGAGAGCTGTGGTTGCTCTGGACTGGAACCACAAGGTCAGACAGGAGACAAAGACAGCCAGAATGATGGCCTTGGTTATGGGAGTGAATTTCATGGGTTTCCTTCCCTACCTTACGATTATAACCATGAGATATCTAGACGGGGTTAACCAGGAAAAAATCGCGTACTTCAAACCCTTCACAGTGTGTTTCTATTTTGGGAAATCAGCGATTAATCCCATCATATATGGATGGAAGAATAAAGAGTTCAGACACACTTTCAGGAGATTGGCGAGTTTTAATAAAGGAGTCAGATGAATCGAAGTACAAGGCGTGACCAAGTGGACAGGGACACTTGTTTCCAAAGATATTATACCAAATGACAGAACTTTCTTTTTTTTGGGGGGCGGGGGAGGCGGTATGGTCATTATATCAGGGAAGATATATTATAATGCGACTAATGGCTGAGCATCTATGAAGGTATGTAAATTGCAATTAGAAGATAAATCTAGTGCATGATGACAGCCATGGTGTTCTAGCTTTTGATGGGGGTAGGAAAATATGCGAACTCCTCTCCTGAATACGAATTTTATCGAAATTTCAGGGGAAATTTCTCGGAATTTGAAACCTCCGTTGTATTCACAAATCAATTTTATACCTTTCTAGCTGATATTATTGTTTATTAACTTTTATTTTAAAAAATGCATAACAAACATATTTTAAGACCAAAGATGGAATTAAAGAATTTGAACTTTGGCGCTAGATGCATATTGAACAAACACTCTCCTCAGTGCTTCAGTATATTTTATGTACTGCCCATTTAATGTCATGAAAGCGTAAATTCATATGCGACTCGCAAGTCAAATGAAATAAAAAATACAAAACAAGTAAAGCTTTTCCTTGCATTGCTTCAAATAAACTCGGCACGCTGCAATTCTGTTTCTGTTGCAAAGTTAATTGTGAAATTTATAGTCGATTAAAGATTACGTATGCGACTGAGTGTATATCACGATGTGAAGTTTTTCAAATGATGCACTAGTTTTAATCATGAACATGCAGCATAGTTGTCATGATAGAACTATGGTATCGCATTTTTAATTGTAAAAAATTAACACCGACCCTTACATTTGAACGTGCTTTTTTGTACATTTTTGTGGAGTTTGAAATGAATTTTTATAAACGTTTGGTGATCATTAAAGACTGGGTACATAGTAAATAGATAAATGAAGACCTAATACCTAATAAGATTTTAAAGAACTTAATGTTCAAACGGATTCTATATCTTTTAAAATGAAGTTAATTTGAATCATGAAGAAATATTTTTAAGAAAAAGAATATTTCTTCAAGATGCTCCAAACTTTTGATATTTTAATATCTCTCAGTCTGCTTTAGGCACAACGAATTTTCAAATATTCTTTTTAATTCATCATTCTAATTTTTTTTATTTATTCATAAACAATGTATATATTGAATAAATGTTATTAAATATTATTCCAGTTTTTTCTTTAAACTTTTCATCAATAGTGTAAGTCTGCTTATTTTACTACTTTAATGTTTTAAAAATACACACTTAATTCTGAAATACCGTTGCTGGTGGCATTCGAAATGTTGAGAATTGCAATTCTATTTTCAGTTTCAAATGAAGCGCGAATAGAAAAACTTAACTAAAATTCTAAGAAAAAAATGCTATAAATAAAAAAATACCTGAATCACCACATTTTAGAAATTCTGAAATATTAATAACAGCATCTACTTAGAGAAATCTCTTTCTCTCCTTTTTAATTCACATTTTCTCCAACAAATATCAACTTTAATATTTTATCAACTATATGTAACAAATAATATAAAGTTTATTAAACTTTCAAAATGCATGTTTCTCAAGAGAAAGTCATTAAGAAAGTAAACAAAATATTCTCCCTCCTTCTTATATAAATTAGTGAGCAGTATCAGTCAAGTCTTTCGAAAACATATTTAGCGTTTAAATGGGAACTGATATTCTTCTGTTAAAGAATGTTTTCCTAAAATTTCTTTTAACTGTCCCAGACAAGTTCATTTTTTAAAAATCGCAAATTATTTGCACCTTTTGATAAAATTAGACTTGGAAAGGAATTTTTTTAAAAAAATTGAAGCCTTATATAAAATACAATTATTAAATTCTTTGATTATTTGTTTGAAAAGTGATGAATAAAAATTTTAAAATTCAGAAATATCACTAAATATACCAAAAAAATTGGTGTCTTCCTTTAAAAATTATTTACCAAACATCACTGCAACTAAATTAAACGCGATTTATTTTATATTAGCTGATATATTCTCTGTTTCTTGAGATGATAATATTTTTATATATTTAATTAATAAAAATATTATTCAGTTGATTATGATGAAGCAAACATTCCCCAATGTTTTAATATTTTGGGGTCAAATTGGAAAGGCATGCCAAATAAAAAAAGAACTTTCTTAAAATGAAAGCTGAAGGCGTCGACAACGCATCCAATCAGATGCGAAAGAACTTAAATATATTTAATGTGAGGATTCATGCTGTGTGAGGAAGTGAACTTTTTTTAAAACGTGCGTGAAATTCTAACTTGAAAGCGCATGCTTGTCTATATTGGTAAAAAAAGGTGAATGCGTGTCGGCGTTCTGCAGGCTGGATCGTCGGATCTACGACTACCGAATGCGGAACATCTTGCAGGGACCTATTTCCACCCACAAAGCCCATAAGACGCCCGTAAAAACCTCAGCTAGTTTTAAAATTACTTTACAATTCTAACTAACTAAAAGTAAAGCCGAAGTTTGAAATTTCATTGAGATAACAAAAAATAATATTAAAAAAATTCTTAAATAATATTAAATAAATTTTAGGTTTTATACTGCTTAAGAATTCAAAAATTGTTTTTAATATCTCTTTAAAAGTTATGAAAATGTTCGCTAAAAAATTAAATATTGTATGGCCTTAGTGGATCTACTTGTACAATATTTTGCTTGAAAATAAGCTTTTACTGAAATCAAAGAGCTGGAGAAATGATTTAAGCAAAGCTTCATTAAATTAACTTTTTTAAAATTTCAATTTATCTCTTTCTCACTGTCTACATCCCAAATGCATTGTCATATTCGGAAATCAATTCTCTAAAGAGACGATTAGAGAATGAAAAATGAAATACCCTATCGAAATCTCTGATCTAAAAATAATTCAACATAAATATTTATTTGCAAATTCATCAATCTATTTGAATTGAGATTAAGTTTAGAAAGCTGAATAATAATAATAATAAACGAGAAGTTACATAAAAGAATTATAAAAGAGAATTAATCATTAATAATTTTTTAGATTAATTAACAAGAGAATTCAGATAATATTTTGCAGCATATTTAATTATTCAATTAAAAATGCATTTTTTAAATCAGTCCTTCAAATTTAATTATAAATAGTGTAATAATTGCAATTTTTGCGTTTTGTTTCGATTTCCTTAATTTTAAAATTTGATTCTAGCTTAAAATTCTAAATAATCATTTGAATTTTCGTTTTTTCTATTATAAATTAAATCCAAACATATGGTAAAATTAATCATGCACTGTTAGTCTTCCATTTCAAAATGAAGAGCATTCATAAGATTTTTTAAAAATAAATAAAATGCCAAAAATGTAAAACAACATGAGTAACTAAAAATATAAAATAATATGAGAAAAACTCATTCCATATCACAATTAGAAACGCCCCCAGTTCAAACATTCATTTGTTGACAAATGATATCATGATTATTTTGAATTCGAGAAACTTCTTTACCTTAACCTTCGGCATGCGATTCCATTTCTGGATCCGTGACGAAAGCAGCGAATGTGGCTCTCCGCGAAACTCCCATGCATTTTTCCCATCCCCCCATTTTCTGCATAAAATAAACCTTGAACAAAGAAGTGAATACACAAATGCTCCGATATTTATTTTCAGAATTCTGTGCATGAGAGTTGCGTTCTTCATAAAATAGTCAAGAAACCAGTGCTGGTGCATAATTAACCATTTGTCATTGACGAGCAGTACGAAAGAGTCTATTTGTCTTTTTAGTCGTTGACATGCTGTTAACGCTTTAGTACCAGAAAATTCAAACATGAGTTTTATATTCCTTTTTTTCCTTCTTCATAGGATCACATGTTCAATTCATGCAATGATGCATTTTATTAAATTATTGCCTCTTGGAATAACCATATTTCCACTCATGTGAAATCACAAAAGCGTCAATTCCTATAGACAGCCCCTCGGCGATTTAATTTAGTTTAGTGATATTAACGCTCCGTTGTAAAGCAACTCCAGGGCTGTTTTGGGACGGATCTCGTCATTTTGAACCGCATATCGGATGACAAGGACAACACCTGAACTGGCAACCCCTTCTCCATATCAAACCAGCGGGAGGACGTTTGGCCTCGACGGATTTAACGTGCAACTTATCCCCTCACACGACGGTCCTTCGGCGAATCGGGTCTCGAATCCGAAACCCACCAGTTCGCGAGCCGAGACGGTGGATTTGATTACAAATAAAAAGAAATGAATCTACGCTTTAGCTGTTATATGTACCAAATTTACTCTATCCGGCTCGAAATTTTTGTACCGAATTTCACTCTTTCCAGCTCTTTGCTTTTCCATGTTATCGTGTTAACTTGTATCAGCTCATATCCTTTATTTTGAATTTCTTTGAAAATTTGATAGTAATCTACCAATTTGGAATACAGCCCATACACCAAATTTCAAAAGAGCCATTTTTCTGTTCTCTTTTCCGAATTCGGAGAGCTCCGAAATGGGAAGATCCGCCGACATCTCAAAATCGAATTTTGCCTCGGCAAAAATCCTTTCCCGTTTACTTCGTATTTCATCAAGTGAAAAATACATTTAAAAAATACCGAAACACATTAAAAAAGAACCTTTAGACTTTAAAAAATATCGATGAGCACTAAAATGAGGCGTTTCAAAAATTATTCAATTTAATTCTCAAAAGCTGTGTAAAATGCAGTTATTGTGTTGAGAGACAGTTACACTTTTAGGGAGTTAATTTTTATTTCTAATTATTTTATGAGCTAAATTTTACTTTCTTTTTAAAGAAATCAATGAAACTGAAGCATCATCAACATTATACAGTGTAAGTGTTCAGTATTTCGAAACAGTGGTCGAAACTTCAGGGCATTTAGGTATTACTCAAATAACTAAACGCTGCTTTCGCTTAGATTGAAATTCAAAGATCAGAGCTATTACAACGGTGAAATTTTGCGAAGAATGTGTGATCAATTTATTCTATAATTTTATACCTACATTTACCTATTATGTATGGAAAAAATATTTTAATAATCAAAATAAATTATTTCAACTTTGAACAAAATTAGAAAAAAAAAGCATCTCGGGGACGTTTTCAGAGTTCCTGAATATTGCAGGCTCCTTGAAAGAGTTTGGAATGCAGTAAAAAATAAAAAAGTGTAATATAAATCAATACTACTATTATAAATGTGAAAGTTTGGATGGAAGGATGATTATGTAAGTCAGCCACGCCAGAACAGCTGAAGGAAATTGGATGAAATTTAGCACAGAGATAGATTATAGTCTACAGAAGAACATGGCTAATTTTTATTCCGGTTAACTGAGGAGTTAATTTTTTATTAATTAAAAACTAACTTTTCCACTATCTGCCTGAGCTTTTCTGAAAACATCTGCCTGAGCTTTTTGAAACGTTTGTTTTTATTTTTCTATTTCCGGTATTCATCTATTATAAATAAGATTTCCCGACAGAAAGCCTTTTTCATCAAAATAAATTTTTTTAAATGTATCTGAAAACGTGCCTGAGCTTTTTGAATCGTTTCTTTTTATTTAACTGATGATTTAACTATTCTAATGGGATTCTTTATGATTAAAAATAATTATTTATTCTAATAAAAGGATTATTTTAATAAAAATTATTTATTCTCTTAAAGGAGCAATTATTTTGTTCTATTTAAAATCGTCTGCTGACGAATTTCATCAGAACAGAAAATAAAAAAAAATCTGAAAACATCTGCTCTGGCTTTTTGAATCGTTTGTTTTTATTTAACCGTTTTTCATTTTAACATTATCTTACCATTCCGATGGACTTCTTTGGGATTGATTTATTCTTTCGTGGATTTCTCAGCTGAAAGACGTTTTGATCACTGAAAAGTTTAACTGTTTTTATATAAAATTTCTTAGATCGCTTCCTGCTCAGAAGAAAAATTAGTTGAATCCAGTAAGTGTACTTATTCTTTCTAATTTCTACTTAAGAAAAGCATCAATCTGAAGTAGTGAAGCTATTAAGAACCGGTGTATTTATGTTTTTTTCTTACGCTGTTCTTGTGTTCATATAATTCGATCTTTTCTGTTCATTTCTCTTGATTTTTTTTCCAGCTGTACGTATTCCCTTTGCCTATTTTCATTATTTTCGATTAATATTTTTAGTGCATTCCATATTACTGCATTTATTTATTTATTTCTATGTTTCCATTAATTTGCTGAAACCTTCATCGAAACACAATGATTGAAAATGCTATTGCTGTCGGTTATGCCACATTCATCCATTTCGCTAAAATTTGGTGACAAACTATTTTTTTGGCGAAAATGACTGTATATTAAAGCTGTTCCATTATGTGTTTTTGTAATTAAATTGTATTTGTGTTAGCTATGTATTTTTCATACATGCTTATAGTGGTATATTTCCATTAGCAAATAATGTAGAATTCTGCCAGATTTTCCCAAATTTCTCTAGCGATTGTTCGTTTGCGCCCGGCAAACGGAAAAGAGCCCTTATAGTTTTAAGTACCTATTTTTTAAAGTAATTTTTACCCCACGCTTATGAGGTTAGACGGAACATGTTTTCGATCGGTCATTTCAAACGATTCTGTTTATTTTCGTAGTGTATGATAAATTTAAAATTAAACATTGTTAAGTAATAAATCTTTCGATTCCTTCAGCTTTTTTTGAATAAAAAATTAAACAGATTTATTGAAATTAAAATTTTCTAATCTGCATTGAGCTACCCCAACTGGCTCGAAAAATTCACGTCTAAGCTTTGCTACAATTGACGTTGAAAATGTATGCATGCATACGGTTTTGATAACATTTTAGACTGTCAGTTCTCACATATACATATCAAAATTGACACGCGTACGAAGTCGCGTGTTAAAGCTAGTAGTTAATAAAGGACAAAAAAGTCAATTATTGAAAGCATAAAATTATTATCATATGAAATGTAATCATGAATAACAAATTTATTAATAATAAATTATATCATTTTCAATTATAGCTTTTTATTATTCTTCCTTCATAAACATTGGCTATATGTTGAACTATATTCTAATACCATCGCATAAAACCCGAGAATAATTCTATCGAACCTTTTTTTTTTTTTTTTTGCAAATATTGAACAAAACTAATTTTTATTAAAAAGGTTAATTAATAAATAAATAAGACAAAATAGTTTCATAAAGCTAAAAGTTTAATAAAGCTTAATTTAGATATAGCTTAATAGCTTGATAAAAATTAATAAGCCATCGTTATAAGTAAGCTATAATTTGTAATTATAAGTTATAATTACAAATTATAGCTTATAATTAAGCTAAATTATAGTTATATCAAGTTATTATAATCATAATTATTAAGTTATATTAATTATAATTATTAATTAATTAATTTAAAATTTAATAATAATAATTATTATAGCTTATAATTAACTTAAAACATAGCTTGTAAATATAGTTAATAAATATTTATTAAATTAAAAAATAGTTTGTAATATAGCTTAAAAATAGTTAAATAATTTCTTAAGTCAATAATTACTTATAGGCTAAAAATATAAAGTATAATTAAAGCTTATTTTTATAATAGCGTTATTAAAACTTCTTTATAAAACACCCTGAAATATTTAATGTTAAGCAAAAATGAAGATAATTCGGAACATTCACTTCAAAACTTGCTCTTTTGAATTGCTTTTTCAATCCAAAACCAGTAGTCCAAAATTTGAAATGCTGCAGTTAATCAAGAGTTACTCAGTTTTGTAAAAATGAAATATTATGCTATCTGAACTTAAAAGCAAATAAAAGTTGAGAGGAGCGGGATATCTGTTGCAATATTTTTCATTCACCCTCTTAAAAAAACAAAAGTTCCATATCACTCAAAAATAAACGAGAAAACGATCCGTTTGCATAAGACAAAAGAATCGTTTTCAGAAAGAGAAAACGACTCTTTTTTTTTCTACTCCCAACACAGCTTGTGGAACTTGCACATTTTCTAATAACCTCCCCTTGTCGTTTTAAGTGCTTTTGCCAGGCAAGCAGTTTTAGTTTTAAAAAAAACGAGTGCATAAAATATGTGTCAGATAGGCTGTTGTTTTTAAATGGGTGATATTTTTGGCGGACTCGCAGTGTATTGGTTTTGTCCTTGGTTTATAGCCACTTAAATGGACAAATGGTCCTTGATTTGTGATGAGAGAACAAGAAGTTCCGCCAGAGTCAGCTATATCTTCACATTCTTTAATTTCGATTATGGAAGTGCAATGACGGGAATTTCGGAAGACAAAAATTCAGAGTTTCTGGGGTGGATTTAGGAGGGATGGGTAGATAAAAAAAAACTATTTGTCTGCTTATTCGTTTATAGCCTCTAATATAATGAATAGAAATCTCTATTGATAACAAAGATTTTTTTTGTTACAAGACAGATGTTTCAAAATGGAAAAAAATTGCTTCAGAAATATTTAATAAATATTCTAATTGCTTATTTTTTCCAATGTAACTCGAATAACTCAGATTCATAACTAGAAAATTGTTATCATGCTTAAAAACGGTTTGTAAAAAGCAACTTTAAGGTGCGCATGTCGTTCCCAGATCTGCCAAGTTTTACACGAATATACTTTGGAAGACGGAAATATGCATATTGCAGTTATATTTTAAATGAGCATTTCATTTAATTAAAAATTCAGTGACATTTTGAAAGTTTTTCTCAAAAATTCCTGAAAACTTTATAGCTCAAAATTAATGTGTTCAATATTTTGAAATTTTAAAAAATACTTAATGAAACCATTTTAAATTTTCTGAAAATTTTTCCTAAAGGTTTTCAATTAAAAAAAAAATATTTTTACGTAATAATTTCCAGTAACAGATTACATAGTGGAACTGGAATACAAGCCGTTTTCATTGTTTCATCAAATATTCAATTGATCAGTTATTCCTCAATTGGCGCTCTATAGGCCAGACCGTTCAATCTACACCGACAAGATTCGGCACGTTTTGGGGGCTGGAAATGTGCAATTCGGAGCTATTTTTTCGAATTTTTAATTAGAATTTATTAATTAAAACTAAGCGAAATTCTGATGGGTTTTTTTTTTGCTATAACCACCGAAAATATGACAGCACAAAGCTTATTTTTTCATCATATTGAAGACCAAAAAATTATCTTTTTAGTGATACCAATATTTTAACCTGTAAATTAAATTTCTATTTTTAATAACTTGTGAATTGCACGTGAATGGAAAAAATTAGCTTTTATCAACATGTTGCCACCACATTGACAAAAGCTCAAATAAAAAAATACTATTATTGCGAATTAAACACATAAAAAAAGTAATTTTCAGCAAGTGTCTATATGATATGAAATAAATATGAAATAAAAATTAAAAAATGAAATCTGCTCTGTAAATTTTTATGTAATTATATCAGCGCATTATTACTTTTTGTAATTGCTTGTCTTTATTAATTTAAATCCTTAATCCCTTTTAATAGGTTTAAACAATTACGTGACTATCAAATTACGCGTGAGTCGATATTTAGAAAAACAATGTATTTTTTTTAAAAAAATCGCAAAATTGGTTGAGCTCCAAAACTTTTGCATTAAAACTAGGTGTTTTGTGTGTGTGTGTGTGAAAATATGGATTGAAATGATTTTGATTACGTGACTATTGTGTCTTTAATTTTCAGAAAAGCAATGGTTTTTCCCCCTCCATCTTAAAATCTTCCGGGTTTTAAGGCTTTGTTGCTAGAAAATTGAAAACGGAAATTTAAAAAAAAAGTCCTTTTATTTTTATAATTTTAATATATTCGTAAACATACACCCTTCGATATCTTCCCTCGATGGTTCTCATGCATTTTCGTTTTCTTCTTTGTGCTTCTTCGAATGACAACTTCTTTCGACCCTGCCTTTCACTGGCTTAGGCAGAAGAATCGGGTACATGGTTAATATTCGTACCAAGTTATAACTTTTTGTTGGTGATCAGTCGCCACATATGACAACCTTATTCACCAGTTCCTAATAACACTAAAAGCGAAAAATTTATTCCTCAAAAGCGATAAATTGCCAATTTTGGTTGAGGCATCAAAAGCCTCAAATCAAAACAACATCCTATTCTCACATGATAATATACATTTATAATATTGACATTATTAATTCAATTAATCAGCTTTAAAGCAAACATGTTTTAATGAACGTCCTTTCGATTCAGGGCTAATTTGTGAAACTTTAATAATAGAAATATATGAGAAAAAATAATCTGATTGAAGACGATAATCATATTTTATGTAAGTTGAGGCAATAAATGCTTTGATAAATGAAGAATATTTAGCTTTTTTTAAGAGCATCTGAACTGCCAATGATACTTAACTAAATATTCTTGATCGATATTTTAAACAAAAAGAGCTGAGCAACAATTAATTAAATCAGTCACTAAAACTGACTGATTTATGGAAATTTGAATAACACCATTCCATAAAAAAGGTCGATTTAAGATCGCTTCATCGAACGTCTCAAAAATGATACAACAATCAGCGCCCTGAGTTTCTTAAGACTGATTTGCCTAAGATTATGAAAATGTTGATTATTCTAAACTATTCTATTCAAAATTTCCTAAAGCGATGCGATTTGATAGCCAAAGAGAGAAACGTACATTTATTTATTTAAAAATTGAAGTGTCAAATTTTTTTTGCAGAATATATTTTGTTAGGACCAAAGGACTGTCTAAAATTTAAACGACATAATTTTTTTGAAATATATTTATAAACAGAAAAAAGTAAAATATTATTATTGATAGTGTTTATATTCTTTTAAAATAAAAATAAATGCTGAATTTTTTGTTGAATCCGTGAAATTTTTTTTTTCAATAATTCTTTGAGATATCAATCACGTGAATTTTTCTGTAGAGTATATTCGACTGCGATGTCGAACAACTCTGCTTTCAGTTCTTATAATTTTTTTAAAGATATGCTGGAATTCACTAAAATACGTCTTTATATTAATTTTAATTTCATCATTTCTAGTTTAATTTTAAAATGAACTTTACGGACATAATAGAAAATTAGAGAGAGAAGCGCAATGCAACGAACAGAACTGCTTAAGGCCTACATAATAGGATAAGCAAATACTCTGACTATCAAAATATGAAGCTTAAAAATATTTCGTTGAAAAACCTATTATTAGAAAAGGTTACATAAAATATTAATTGAACATTTTAGCGAGCATAAATACTGGCAAACCGGATGGCACCTAGCCAAAGGCACCTAGCAGGATATATAGCAACCATATAAAAGATGAAAATGATGACGAATGCGAGTTGAATTGTTAATCTTGTTAGTGCTTGATTGAAAGGTAATTTTAAGCTGGTAAAGTTAAATTATAAAAGTTCTATTAATTGGTATAAAAACCACATCACCTTACACGATTTTAGCTTAAAACCGATGAATGGGAAAAGAAAAATCAGAGCCTAAGCCTAAATTCCAAAAAATTAACTTTCACCAGCTTTAGTTAGCTTTAGTGAAGTAATAACATGTTTTAATAAGCTGAATATCTTAATATAAGCCGATGCAACCTTCACATTAATACTTCTTATTTCATTTTGTTTAAGATAAGAATTTTTACTGGATATGTTTATTATGTCGTTTAAGTTATTACAACAATTCTTTTTAAGTTATTGTTTTTAATTTATTACAATAATTCATAGTTCATTGTCTATATATGAAAAATAATTGGAAAGAACTCAAGAATCAGGCCTCCGATTCCATCTACTGATCAGATTTTGGTAGATTTTTATTTTAAATGAAAGCACATTTCTATAAATATGCCGTTAATCATTATTTGGCTTTTTTCGGAGAAATGGCAAAAACATCAACTCACCGGCTCTCTTAAGCCGGCGTCTTGGCATAGGGGTAGAGCATCTTTAGAGGCCGCCCCCCCTCGCCTTTAAAAAGAAGTTGTGCAAGCAACTGTGACTCATGAAGTCGTACTCCTGTCCCTAGTTGAAAAAATAAGACTCGGCTTAAGTCATTGACAGCGGGCTTGTAAATTGCCATAAGTCACAACACAACAACAACAACATTCTTTACGGGGTCAACGCATTTTAATAGTTTTCACATTGTTTTCTCCTATTTGGTTCTGAATTCAAAACTTTCCTTCACGTGGAAGGCCAAATCCTGGATCATCCATCATTATAAAGACTGATTGTGAGTGTCAAATTACCAATAAAAATATTCCAGTATTTTCCAACTCAAATCTTTTTTTAATCGCGTTCCATGAGATTTCATTTATTTATTTATTTGTTATAAAGAATTAATCTTTGTAAGAGACAACGATTTTAGTATTCCAAAGATATGCAGTGAAAAAATATAAACGTAGCAGAAGATTTGTAATTCACATTTATATCTTTGTGTCAATGGTGGCGAAATTAAATTGTTGTGGAGGTAGAAAATTCGAAAGAAAGGCAAAATAAAAATTCTATTTGTATTCTTCTGCGCTAAAACAAGTCTCAGCAGTATTGGGCAGAATAATCCGAGGAGGTCTTTTGGAACTGTCACTCAGGCAAACATTATACCTTTTACGAATAGGGGTGTTTGTCAAATTTTATATAAAATTTATTTATGAATAGATTTTTTAAGTAGATTTATTCGAAAGTTAAAAATTGTTCAAGCATGTTTTTTCAGACGCATTTTATTCTCTGAATTGTCGAAATGAAAGTATGCAACTCACGCAAATACTAGACCCATTTCCTTAAATTTCATATTGTTGTTCGATTTTATTTTTATTCTTTAAGATAACGATTCAAACTCAAAAAGAATGAAACAACAGGTTTATTTCAAACACAAATCGTTTTTAACCCACAAGTTTAAAATATTAATTGGGTAAACATAATACGCTGGTGGACAAAATTAAGAGTTGGAAGGCATTTTCACACAATTCTCGGCATATATCACATAAAACCTGGACACTCGGTTGCAATATAATGGCACTATGGAGCTGACGTCGTTGAGATGAGTTTACGTATTTTTGTGGGCGTTAATAAGCCAGCAGGAGGTATAGAAGCTAGCAGCCAGCTGCTTAACTTGTTCCACTCTACAACACAGTAGCGATTTATATTGTGTTTCTTAAATAATATTGTTGTTTCTTGTTGATTTTAGATGAAGTGAATGAACTTCATCGTTTATACGAAGGTATGAAGGGAAGAATTTTGAGAAGACTTCAGGCAGGGCATTCCAAAGCTCAGGTTGGTAGGGAATTGGATGTAACTCCAAGCTTTGTTTAGAATTTGTGAAGTCAGTTTAAAAACAGTGGGACAGTATCCAGAAGACCAGTACGAGGTCATCCGAGAGCAACAACGCCCAATGAAGACCAGTATTTGTTACTTACAGCCAAGCTCCGGAGGACGTCTGCAGCGACACAACTGTCCAGGGACCTCGCTGCTGCCACAAGAGCGTTAGTTTCAAGAAAGGCAGTTGCCAGGAGGCTTGGTGACAGAGGATTGTATGCCAGGGAGCTTGCCATTTACATCCCACTCACTCCTTCGCACAAAATAGAGCGTGTACATTCTTGCAGACAACACCAACACTGGACACAGCTCCAATGAGCTAATGTTCACTTCTCAAATGAGTCCAGATTCAGTCTACAACCTGTTCCTCGGTGAATATTCATACCATTATGCTGGTGAAGGATTGATGGTTTGGGCAGAGATCATGCAAGATACCAACACACCACTTCATTTGTTTGACACTGGCTCCGTGAATGCTTAGAGTTACAGGTAGGAGATCCTGCAACCCTATGTGCGTCTTTTCAGGGATGCTGTTGGCCCTGAATTAGTTTTTATGGACGACAATGCCCGACCACATAGGGCTGTCCTGTTGAGAAGTATTTTCAAAGCAAAGATATCCATCGAATGGATTGGCCTGGAAAATCACCTGACCTTAACCCCTTTGAACATGCTTGGGATGCTATTGGACGAGCTATTGCGATACTCTAACTCCCACCCAGAACCATTTTGGAGTTAAAAAATTATCTGGTGGAGGAGTAGCAGGGTCTTCCACAAGCTCTCCTTAACTCTCTTATTAACAGCATGCATACTCGTTGTGCATACTGTTTATCTGTCAGAGGCGACCACACACCATACTAGAAGCAATCACATGCCATACAAGCCACACTTTCATTGTCGTCTTTTATCATGAAGTTCAGTCCACATTGCACTGTTGGCAATAACTCTTGCCTATGATTATCACATTAATTTTTTCTTTGCTCATATTATTGTCATACTATAAGTTATATCCATGCCAAATCTCTTTTTTTATCCAGCATTTCTCGAGATATTTGGTTAAATGCCTTCCATCTCTTAATTTAGTCCACCAGTGTAGTTTCTCCATTCAATACACCTTTTACATTATCTTGATCATGAAGAAAATTTCTTGCACTTTGACAATTTTTTCAATTTAATCAATTACTCGCATAATTTATCAAACAGAACTTTAAAATATATATATAAAAATATTTCCATTTTATGTTACCAATTAGTTTGCAAGTCACAACTCTAGGCAGAAAAATTATAAAATCAAATTCAGCTTCTCCCAAAAGAAAATTGTCCTTGATATGAGCATGGATAATTGGCTTTCCAATTTTCGATTACAAGAATGATGTGTAATTCTTGAAATTAGTGCACAGCTTGCCCCCAAGAATAAACAGTTCTATTGTAAAAAATAGTAATGCCATCTAAAGTTTTTATCTAATATTTTCTACCCTCTAATAGTTTTTTAATATTCGAAAAAACCACTGCGGTTTTCCATATTAATAAATTACTAGTAGAGCGTTCATGCATTTAGTAAATTTCGTATAATTTGCTTGAAAAACGTATATTTTATAACCCAAAAATTGCAGAAAAATTTGATTATTTTTAACTTATTCTATATCTTCCTTAATATACGCATTATTTTTTTTAAAAAAATTCTTATGCGTATAATTAAAAGTAAGCAAGTTAAATCCATCGAATTCTGAAGTATTGAGCTAAAATACTTTTCTTCATCATCAATTTTTGGTGGATCACTTAAATGCGCTCAATAACGAATCGTCAAATAAAACAAGAATTTAGTTTTTACTTGCTTTATATTCAGAGGATTTTTTTTTTTTGTTTTCTTGGAGATATTTGGAAAAAGGATTAAATCTGAATGTATCCGGATACTTTTGATTATTATATAGTGCATAATCAAACGTATTTAGTCTAGACCGTTCAGTTCGCATCTAGAAGGGGATCTCTTTTTTTCCTTCCATTCCTTTTTATTGAAACATTATATATTTTTATTAGAAAAAATTTTGGTTAAAGAAAAGATTCTCAAGACAATTATGAAGTTTTGAGAATTGTAAGAATGATGACCATTTTCTGGATGAAAATAACAAGTATGTTCGGTCTCTTTCTTTCTATTTCACCATTTCATTGTTCATAGGATTTCTGACAAAATTAATGAGAAAACTTTATTTGTCAAATGATTCTGGTAACGTAGTTCAAAATAAAGAGAGAGAGAGAGAGAAATGACATTTATAAGTAATTATCCTCAATTTTTCTGACTATTTTCTGATTATTTTGACAGGTCATTCGCATCGCTCATTGGACTTATTAAATTCTGTTATATCTCGAGATTTAATTTGGAAACTTATTTTACGAAAAACGTATATAACGATTTAATATGGAAACGAGTTTTACTATAGTGAGGAAAATTGGGCAAGTGTATCGTGCAAAAAGGGAGCATTTAAAAGAGAAGGAGGATTAATAAACTCTAATTTTATGAAACGAGCTTTTAAGACATTTTGCGTTTCAAATGAGTGGGAAAGATCTATTCACTTGTTACTGTCTCAAACCTCCAATTAGAATTTCTAATTCATTCAAAGTTTTGATTTGGAAACTATAAACTTAGTGGTCCTTATTCAGTCAAAATGATATTATTTTATCATTTGAACGAATATTTCCTTAAATCACATTCTATTAAATAAGATTTCATTTATTAGGATTACCATGTACATAGACACTTTCCCAATTTTTTTTAAGTATAAAAATAATAAAAATGTCAAAAAAAACCTTAAAAAGAAGAAAAATGGGCAATTTTAGAAGAAAAGAGGCACCTCGACTTTCGCGAACAATTAAACTGGAGATTTATTTTTTAACTCTTGCAAGCGAACATTGTAACGATACGAGTTCATAAATTTCAATAATTTAGGAAAACAAAGATGTTAAGATTTCATAACTATTCCATCTGCTTGTCGTCTTCTAGAAAAAGGGCGAAATATGAAAGAAGAGAATGAGAAGAATAGTGAGTGAGTTATGAAGATGGATGGCGTCATTTCTGTTTCCTGAGCTATCAATGAATATCATGTTACATGATTGTACTTCCGACAGACTATTCATCGGCATAGACTATGTTTCTGAAAAGATATTGCTGTTTAACAATTAGTGACTGAGATTTTAAAATGCCTAGAACAAGTACGCCTGACAATTTATTTTAAAGCAGTCTGTTCCATTTAATTCACTATAATTCCACAAAAACAGAATAAAAGTTTCAAAAATACTAAAAAATTCTGATAAGTCAATAATGGTGAAAAATATCAATTTTGACCACTTCAAAATTTTAAAAATAGATACTGAATCTCGCTACTAAATGCAATAGTAATTCAAAAAATGTTTTAAGAGAAACTATGCTTTTGTTTTGAGAGGTAAGCGTCAAGGATCGCTTTAGCTATTTTATAACAAAATTGAAATCCGTTTATTTGGCTGTTTATTTTTGAGAACAAGTAATAAAAAATTAAAATCAGTTCCTACTTAGGTCAACAAAAAAAAATTTTATTTAGTAATTTTATTTATTTATTTTTATCAAATAGTTACAATTAATATAAATAATTAATAAAAAATAATAAGGTTTTTTTTTTCAAGAATTGAACTCGCATTCTTCACCTTTCACGTAAAAAGTACTGAAATCCTTTCATTTTACTGATTGAATTACTGATGCCTACTGATTTCTATTCTCATTAGAAACTGTTAAAATTCTACTTAAAGTATGAAAAATTAATTAAATTTAATTAATCAATTAATATTTATAAAAACTGTATTAGCATCAAGTGTCATCCACTATAAGTTGAAAAAAAATGTATTTGAAATTCAGTGGGTGAATCAAAAGTATTTTATCCATGACTGAAAACTGGAAATACATATACATAGGGGGAGAGTGACTTTATAGCAAAAATTGAAAAAAAAAGAGATAAAAGCTTTTGCATGTTATTTTAGTTGTTCCAACGATTTTTGTAACTCATTTGAAAGAGCACTTAGGGTATTTCACTATTCAAAGAATGAAGATAATTTAGAAGCTTCGAAAGTATACTTTACCGAATTAGATTTCATTCAAAATGAAAACTAAACACAAGATCTGAGTTTGTGATTTAGAACTCAAACATACATAGTTACGTTTCTCAGAATATGTTAGGATTGGGTGACATTTCTAAACTTTAAAATTATCTTAATATATAATAAAATAAGACTAAAGTCCATTTGATCGAATATTGAATTTAGTAAATGAATCGGGGCATATTAGGATATTTTAAGGTAGTAAGCCATACTAATTATGAGAGCCCTCTCTCAATAAAATGGTGAATAGATTTTCGCATTTTTGATGGTTTAATGATTTTTTTTTGATGTCATTCATTTTTATTTATTCTGAAATTATAAATTTTTATTCATCTCTTGGGTTTTTTGCTATTTCTCAAAGATAATGGTTACCATTATTCTTGATACCAATTAGTAAAATTATCGTTAATATTTTTTTTATTTGTTTAGTTATTAATTTTATTTAGTTTGCGTTAGTGCCATTATTTCTGCAACTAGTTAATGCTTATCATAATTTTATAACCAATGAACTAGTAAAATAATTTTTATTTAGATAGTTAGAACCATTCTTTCAGCAACAATTGTAGTTAGTTTGATGAATTAAAAATTAAATTAAAAAATTAATTTAATTAATTTTCAAAAATTAAATTAAAAATTAAAAAAATATTTTAAAAAATTAAAATAATATTTTTTCTAACCTAATCTTAATGGTTTCCACAGCAAAATATTTTTTAGTTTCAAACTTTGGTAGAAATATAATTTACGATTCGTGCTATTTTACAAGTTTAGCACAGCTTTATTCTTTGTGTATACATATCCCCAATTTACCAAAACTTAATAATAATCAACAAATTGGGTGTAAGGTACACACATTAAATTTCTTACCTTTAGTTCAAAGCGTTTTAGAGGTAATAAGACTCTCAGATAGACAGATTTGTTTTCGAAAACTCTGAAACGGGGAGAAGCGACTAAATCTAGAGTTTGAATTTTTCGAAAATTGCAATTTTTTTGCGTACTTCACATTCGATAAAGGGAAAAGTCACGTGCTTAGATCAGGATCATCTAATAATTTGTTTATTTTTATGCCCATTTATCATTGAATGCACGCGAAAAGTACTTAATGCAGCACTTGACCAAAAAAAAACATTTATTTACCTCATACGTTTTTATAAAACACTATATATTATAAATTTGAGAAAATAAATGCATTGAAAAAAGAATATTTTTTCAATATATTTTTTAAACTAAAATAGAGCACTCGCTATTCTGCTTTTATTAATATTCCGCTATTTGATATTTTTAGGCTGACGGAAATCACTGTTAAGAGGTTTGTTTTCACGGTGCTTTCATTTTTCTTATTTTCCCCATTTTTCAATTATTTATAATATTCTGGCAATTTTTTTTTCAAATGGTTGTCAAATGGACATCTAGATGCGGACTTGTATCTGAGTTGAAATCCGGATGGGTTGAATGAATTGTCGGATTCGGCTGAGACGCTGAGGATGCCGGATGCTCTGAGATCAAACCCAGTGCCGGAAGACACGGATTGATGAAAGGAGATTTCGTGCCTCATGATGTCCTTTGTCCGAAAGAAATAAATGGGATGTTCTTCATAAATATAAGTAAAAGGAAATATTAATTTTCAGGTCTGCTTTTAACGAAAATTAGCGAGAACTTTAGATTCGGTCGTAGAATATTTGACTTGAAGAATAATATTTTACTGAAAATGATTCTTTAAGACTGATGGCTATATAAAATTTAGATTTCATAAGTTTCTCAGAAGTGCATTTATTGAGTGAAACAAAATAAAACTATAACTAAGACAGTTAAATCCTCTTTGAAAATAAAACTAAAAAAATGAAATTTGTTATGAAACAGAAAAAAAAGACTTTTATTGAATAACTATTTGAGATATTGCCTAATATATTAAAAAATATTCTTTTGCATGCATAAGATGTCAATGTTAAAATAGTTTTAAGAAAGCATGCTTGGAATAAAAAAATTCAAATTTAATTCAAGGAGAAAAAAATTAAAAAAAAATCAGTTCAACGAAGGAGCCGCCTAAAGTTATAATAAGTTTTTAATTATTAAAATTTAAAAAATTCAAGAAACGCAGTTCCAAGACCAAGATGCATGAAAAATTTAACGAAAATTAATCATGGCGAACTAGCTGGTCACCAAAGGCGGATTGGCTCTTTTATTATTATTTTTTCTCAGTTTCATCTTTAGCCATTTGTGGCTTTTATTTTTATATCGATTTTTCATTCTCACATAGTAAAAAATAATCTGTTTAATTAAATCACCATTTCAAAAAGGATTTTTTTATTGTTTGTAACTAAAACTTCGTTGGAATTTAAAATTTATTGGAAGCGTAAATAGTTTACAAAAAGTGAAAAAAAAACTTTTATTTGAGGATACTCATCCATTTTTACATACATACATATGCACTTGATTCTTCCAGAAAATTATTTACAAATATATACACATCAGATGAAAAGCCCTCCTACTGCGGAGCATATCGCAGGAGGGTTTCGACGGCTCTACTTTCCAGCGCTTTCCATTCCCGGTCGGACATCCGGAGGTTCAGAGAATCCAACTTGTGCAGGTTCTCTATAGCTTGATGAGTGAGAACTGGAAAAGAGAGACAAAATGGTAACTCTTGAATTTAATGAGGCACATTTTATGATTATGCAGCGAACAAATAATGACTGACGTCATATTTTGATTGAAACTCTTGCACAAATATACTTGTACAATGAAACCTCAAAATGATGGTATAGGTGGGACTTGATTTTCTGTTCATAAATACTTGCTAAATTCAGATAAAGGCAAAAGCTATAGGAACGATATTTGGAAGAAAAATATTTAAATAAACAATATAATTTTCTCATTTACCCCCTCAAAAGAAAACATATTCAAATAAAAGTGTTGCGCAAACAGGGTTATTTCCACAATTTTATGAAATCTAACTAATTCATCTCCCGACTCAACCACCTTTTATTCCTTCACATGAAATTTCTTCAGAGCAAGCTCGCGACTTTTACTTTCCCGCGCACGAGGTGCGGAGAGAGCGCCACTGTCGTCGAGAAAAGGGAACTCGTGAATTTTAAGAATATCCGAGCTCGGAAAAGACAATTTTGGAAAATGCCTGCCTTTTTTGTGGCCAAAATAATCCAAAAGCGCATTTAACTAGACGGATGGAATTTGTTATATAGTCTTTACACTAAATTGTCCTATTTCTCTCAAATGTTGAGCAACATCCAGGCAGAGGAATCCAGTCAATATAGCTGTTTAAATATAACACGACAATTACAAATAATAATAATAATCTTAATATAAGGATGTAGTCACAAAATTCCGTGTCAAATTTGATATATTTAACACACTACGTTTTTGAGCTGTATCGCTTACGCTTTTTTTTTAAAATGCAGATTGTCAGAGTCAGTTATTTCCTGGATTTCGCTCAAAATTGGATAATTGTCTATCTTTAGATGTTACATTTGTGTACCGAATTTGATAAATGTATTCACATTAGATGTTAAATCAGTGTCTGCAATTTTATTCATTTAGCTCTCTTTAATTTTTAGGTTTTTTTTCTCCAAAATGTATTTTTTCGAATTCAGGGAGTTCTAGCTGAAGGAGATTCATTAAATATTCGAGTTCGAATCGTGTCACAATTCAAATTCTTTCTCTCCACATCGAAAGCGAAAAAATGAAAACGCTACTTTATCAATAATTGGCCTATTGTTTTAAATTTCACATTTAGGTTTGATGTTTGTTTTTGCGAAGCTCCTCGTACATCTTCTACAATCATTAAATATTATTCATAATTTTCGTTCTTTCATATTTTTAAAATGGTAAATCATTTACTTCATCAGTAATACATGCATCTTCTCCACTATTAAGCGAGTAATTTCACTATCTCCCAATAAATGCATTTATTTGAGGACTTTATTGATATAGCGAGTCATGTTCGAAAAATAACTCTGAATCTGACATTTTCGTTCATACCAGGTTTACCTGCTACGAAAATTCTGAATTGAGCGTAGAAGTGACAATCCATAGAATAAAAGCGACTTGAACCTTTTCTTTCGAATTTTCTATGGGGAAAAAACTGTGCAAGTACAATTTTTTCTTCTTACAGATCTGAAACATTTATCGTTTTCTTGTATGCAATAAAATTTTCAGTCATGATAACATTTTGGTAAATGATTTGGTTAGTAGCTAAAATTTGGTAATCCACTTTCGGTGCTTTTGAGAGCGAGAAAATTATACTGAAAAGGATGGGGGGGAGAAATAGTTCACAGGGCAAAACATGGTGGATTCCAAAGAATTTTCTTTTTTCATTTTTATATTGAAGAAAATTCTTTTTTCATTTTTATATTGTTATATATTTTATTTTTACTTAAATTTTATAAATTATTCTTAATATATAAGCTTATAAGAATAATCACTTTATTATATAAAGATTACTTGGCTTTATTCATGCATTATTTATTAAAATTATTAAACATTAAAAAATATCAAAATTATTGTTTTTCTTGCATTTGTTTAAAAATCTATTTTCTACAAATCCGAATTTTCGGATAAATCAATTTTTTATTATAATCATTCCAATTTATATTGTTTTAGAAGTTCTTAAATAAAAATATTAATTTAAATGAATTCAAAATTATAACTCTGATACATTGACGATAATATTATTTTTTGTGCCATAATATTTTTTTTAAAAAAAAGGCAAATATGGATACAGTTTTTTTGTTTTCTTTGTAGAAAAGTTATGAAATAAATTATAATGTAATGAATAAAATTAATTTTAATGAAATGGCGATTTGTATGCATCCGAAGTAAAGTCCCTAGTGATGAAGCTCTTGAATGTAAATTACTGTGTCTGGTATAATTTGTTGAAACATGTTAGTAGATAAATTTTGGGCAATGAGATAAAGTTTAAAAGTAGATTTTAAAGAAATTTTTCACAGGGTCAACATACATGATATTGCATTAAAATAAGAATTTTTAATATTATTTATCCATAAACACTTTCTCCTTTTTAATTTTCATCAATATTAACTACTTTTACTTTGCTTGTGCCGCCATCTCTTGGGGAAGATTTCATTCGTAGATAGATATATAAGAATAATATCCGATGGATGGCTGCACAGTTGAAATAGAGCATTGAAGTGATTTCGCCAGTGACCACATTTTAAAGACACTTGAATTTTTTTCATAAATGGTGAAAATGTTATATTAGAATTGAAAAATTATTTGTCAATAAAATAAAATTAGATTATTTTTTTCAATTGAAATTGTCTGAAAAATGCTTAAGAATTTTTCTGTGGTTCAATTTTTCATTAAATTTCGGTTGCAGATTTACTTGGAATATTTAAAACTGTTCTTATTTGATTTTTTTGCTGAATAATAATTTGAACTTTTTCACATTTTCAAAGTGCATACGTTAAAAGCATTATTCAATCAAAGATTTTTTATGCTTAAAACAACATGAATTATGGTCAAAGATAAAATTGCCGGAATGAAAGAAAGTCATGGACCTCAGAGCATGAATGCCTAAAAACATTAAGTTATAAACAATAAAAAAAAAGAAAACGTTTCTTTCTATTTGGCATATTCTCGAACAAACATTTGAAAACAAACCCATCCCGGAAATAGATAAATATTAATAGCAAAATTTAATCCTCTTGCAAAAATATTAATTAATTATTTAGATGTTCCTGCAAAATTGCATTAAATCAGTTCGAGGATTAAAATAAATACATGTATTATGTAAATTAAATTTGAAATTTTACTCTTCATGTTTTTTTAGTTTTCTTGAAACTTTCCCCTTTTTTTTGTTGCATTACATTCATGTTGGCTTTCTGTAACAAATAAACTAAAATCAGTTAAAAGATTTAATGTTTAGAAATAAAAATCCCCTTGTTTGAAGAAAGTCCTTTACTATGATATAAAACAACGTTCGTATATGTTTTATATTATAGGCTAATCCGAGATTTTTCGTCTGTCCCTCGAATTTTCTATTGCACTCTCTGGGCAATGATAAACCTCTGAGATTTGCATTTGAATGCCTGCAAGGGATGAAGTATGCACATTTTTTGTTATGACGAGGGTTACACGTGGTTAAAATGTTAATATAAGTAAGGTGTAAGAGTCTTTTTCGCGATGCATGAAGTAAAATGGGAAAAAAGACAGATCTTTCATCATTTGAAAAAGGGCTTACTGTTAGTGCCCGTTTAACAGGTGCCTCGATTTCGAAGATGGCAGATATCACTGTGTTCTCAAAAGCAGCCGTATCGAAGGTTTTCAAAAGTTGGAATCAGAACCCACAGTCCTTCTCTAGAAGACGCAACTGCGGTTCGAGCACTGTTTTCCAAGAGCGTGATTGACGTCGTCTCAGAACAGGGACTCTACCGTAATTCAACTGACACAAATCGTCAACCAAGGCTCTTCCCAACAGATTTCAGCTCGAACCCTGCACAAAGAATTGCAGAGGATAGGAATGCATAGTCGAGTACCTGTGAGAGAACCATTCATTTCTGCCCGACACAGTGCTGACGGGAAAGCAGACACTGGACACCTGAGGATTAGAAACGGTTAATGTGGCACGATGAATCACGCTAAATCTTATATTTCACTGATGGAAGACGTCGAATTTGGCAAGAACCCCACGAAGCCATGAATCCATCTTGCCTTACTCGCTCTGTGCGAGGTCATGGAGCTCCCTCATGATATGGAGCATGTTCTGCTTGCAAGGAAGTGGTGCCCTGGCGTTACTCGAGGGTAAACAAGCAGCCATGCGATACCTATACATACTGGCAGATCAAGTGCACCCTGCAATGTTGCCTTTTTTTCCTAATGCTAATGGAGACTTCATAAACGATAATGCAACTATATATCGTGCCAGAACTATTTCAAATTGGTTCGCTGAGCATCAGTCTGACTTCCAACACCTTCTCTGGCCACCACATAGCCCAGATCTTAACCCCATAGAAAATGTGTGTGGTATGGTGGAAAGACATACTCGACAGCATTCTCCTCTTCCATTTTATTTACAAGATCTAAAAAGTTGCATAGCCAATGCATGGTATTCTCTGGAAGTAAATGCACTCCAGAAGCTCGTAAACTCGATGCCCAAACGAACCAGAATAGTTATCCGGGCAAAAGGTTTTCTAATAAAATATTGATCTTAGGCCTGTCAATGCAACATAATAGTAAATTTAAATATATTTTTCGAATTTATTTTCTTTGAAGTCAAAACTAAGAACTTTTTTTTCTAGACGAATTAAATTATTTTCATTAGTTTTACCGTATTCTAAATGATCTTAAATAAAAAATTATATTCAATAAAATTTAAAAGGACTTGTTTCACTTTTAAAGAGAATTTAGAACATGTTGGTTACTTATTATAACGTTAACTTCAAAGTTTTATAATATCCACATTCGAAATACTATATATTATTTATAAAGATATTCGTCATATAATTATACTACACTGCACAAAACAATCAGAGGAGCAAGTAAAAAAATCAAGAAAACCGTGCGAGACAACCACGTATCGGCATACAATCGGTAGTACACGCGTATCCATGCGCAACACAGAGAAAAAAAATAAAACAATGTGGAATTAAGCTTTAATTCTTGGAAAATATGGAAAAAACATGAAAAGATGATTTAGGGCAACAATTTAGTTACATGTAAACGATTAAAAAAGGCTCTGAATAGACATAATGCATGAGTTTTAATAGGGCGTGTGGTCTCCTCGAACAGCTAAGACTGCTGCACACCTGTTTGCCATGGATGCGATGAGGTTATCGATCAGACTTTGGGGAATACAGTTCCGTTCCTCAAGAAGTGCAATCTCCAAGTCTGGGACAGTCACAGGCAGCCTTGGCCACGCAGCAATCCGTAGTCCGAGCATATCCCAAACATGCTCGATTGGATTCAGGTCAGGAAAGCACGCTGGCAATTCCATACGCTGTATTGTTTTAGCTTCAAGCATGTTCTCCGCCAGACGAGCTCTATGCCGTCGGGCATTATCATCCTGGAAAATAAAGGAATCGCCAATGGCTTCAGCGTAAGGGATGACAAGAGATCGCAGTATCTCGTCTGCATACCTGCGGCCCGTCAAAGTGCTATTCCGAATGATATGCAGGTCCATACGTCCGCTATGTTGATTCCACCCCATACCATCCAACTAGCTCGTCTGTTTGTGACCTTTCACGAACGAATGCGGGGTTATTTCGAGTGCCTCTCTTCCGCCATACCAGAACATGTCGAGTGTCACACTCCAGACTGAATCGGGACTCGTCTGTAAACAGCACTTGGCTCCAATCATGTTGCTGCCAATTTCGATGTTCAGTAGCCCATCTTCTTCGGGCCGCACGGTGGCGTGGGGTCAACGGAATGCAGACCATTGGCCTACATGAATAGAGTCCTCCCCTGTGAAGCCTATTACGTACTGTTTGGCTGGACATCCTTCGTCCTGTTGCCAAGAACAACTGTCTTTGCAGCTGAGTAGCATTCTTTGTTCTGTTTCGACGGGCTGTTAACCGTATATACCGATCATCAGTTGCTGTAGTGGCGCGTGGCCGATCTTGCCCTGGTCGATGTCTAACATTTCCTGTTTCTTGGAATCGATTCCACAGCCTTGCAAGAACACTTCTGGCGACTCCAACAGCGTCCGTGACATTCCGTTGTGTTTGGCTTGATTTCAGTCGGCCTATGACATGCCATGCCATGGATTCCGGTAAATCACGTTGTTCAGACATTCTCATAAGCTTGTCTCAAAAACAGAAAGACTGCGCAATCAAATTTCACAGTTACTGCAATAAAACAGACGTTTCTGCAACATCCCGATTTCTGGCCTTATCTCCTTTTTCTGGTTTTTGATGTCATGAACTTTGATTTGCATATTAAGTTTTCTTCTTCTGTTTCTTGGCAGGCTGTAATTTATGGATGATTCATTTTATGTTACTTATTGGTAGACATCTTTGCGTAATTCTGTTAAAACCACGTGCTCCCCTAATTGTTTTGATCAGTGTACATACATATATTGCAGTCTTATATATATATTTTAAAATTATTATGGCTTTTTTAAAACAGCTTATTTATTTCTTGAAACATAATTTTTAAATATTTTATGTATTATTTATAGTAACCTTTGCATATAAAAAATAAACTATATCTACACTTTTTAACTTAGAAATTACCGTTTACTTTTGTGCCGTCATGTTAAGACTGGGGCTGCAGACAACTGAGACTCCATTTGATTCTTTATAGTAATCTATTTTCTTCAAATTTGACACTTCCAGTGCATCATCCAATGCACAAGAATGTTTTCCTTAATGAGAAATTTCAGTGCAGTTCTTTTATAAATACACAATTAATCGGCAGGATTTCTCCCTATAATCGGCAGGTACTTCCCTATAATCATAACTGCTGCATGCTATGTCCATATGTCCATCACGCATGCCCTGTTACAGCGGGAACATTGAAAATATCCTCTACTAGCTGATTAAAGACCCGATAGATTAGATTTTCCAGGGGATTATTTGGGCAGTCGAGACTGGAATTTTCTTTGTAGGGTTTTTTTTTGTATCATATCATCTGTTGAAAATATATTTGGGTGATCTTTCTAAAAGAGCATTGGTGTAGAAATTTGGGTGGGAGAGGGGGGTATAGTATAGACATCCTTGGCGTCAACCTCTCGGAATAAAAACTGGTCTGTATGAGGAAAGGTTCGAGCAAACAATATTATAACCTGAACGAGGTTGTTGGCACGTATTGTACCGGTAATGAAGAGTGAAGGGGGGAGGAGTCGTACTATGCCTAGCTATGCGATTGCAACTAGAATTTTTTGATTAACGCTTTATAGAAAAATTCATACAATTATCACAAATGAACTTACCGGAAGGAGCAAGGTGAGTGGCCATAGGCACATAGATTTGTTCCCCTTGTAGCTGCATCAGCATGGGGGAAATGTCCTGGAAGAAAGGCTGCGGCTGGATAAGTTGGGGATGCAGAGAAGGGATGGCATGCGTAGGCTGCATCATGGGATACTGGGGTGGAGGAGGAGCCTGCCACGGTAGGAACATGGGGTGCTGATGATTGGCACTGGCTTGGGGCTGATGGTGCTGAGACTGATGCTGCTTTACCCTATTCCGGAGCCCCCCTAGGGCCAGGCCAATTATGCTCACGGTTAGTAGATCCGAAATGGAACCGCCTTTTAACCCACCTCCGATTTGTAAAGACTCAGCAGGGTTAAGGAAAAGAATTGCCAGGTAAAGCGTGGAGAGGGCTTGCTGAAGCTTTTTGTTCCACATTTTAGACCTGGGAATGAAAAAAAAAAATTGTTTGGTCGTTAATGTTATAATAAAAGTTTTATTTTAACCATAAATTAAGCTTTAAAGTAACTTAATCGTCGTATAAAAAATAAATAAAGATGGAAAAAAACTATTTATAAATTTCATAGTTCCTGTCAGAGCTAAGGCAAACAATTAGGACATCTCCAGACAAATATACATAAGAAGGCATTGAAATAGTTTATGATTCCTACTAACCTCTGAAACATTTTTATTTTAATTATTGTGATTAATTTTGTTAAGCTTGGAGAGAAAGTTAATCAACCTAATAATTTCCCGTTTTTACGAAAAACAGGTTTTGCACATTCATTGTGAATATTCCCGTTTCGTGCTTCGTGAAACTTTTCTTTTATATTTAAACAATGTTTAAAATTTTGCTGCAAGCTGGTTTTTAATTACTAATTAAATGAAAAGATTTATATTTAATGTGCATGTGATACTAATAACCAAATAGCGTTATTATAACTTACGATAATTATATTCAAACAATCAAGTTTTAATTAAAAAATAAAGTTTAAGGTATTAAATTACAGAACATGTTGAAACATGTTTCAGAAATGTTAAAACATATACCAAAATAATAGAACTTTCAAATCAGATTTTTATTGGTGCATTGAATAATATTTTGTCAAAATTATGAACCCCAAAACAATATTGTAAAAATATAAAGAGATGGTGGAAATAAACTCTAAGCAAATCGAAAATTTTGGATTTTTGAGGAAAGTTTTAAAGCTTTTTATTCTTGATTCTCACTGTAGCTTAATTAATTCAAGTGCTGTATCGTTTTAATCTAAAGTATTTTTAAGAGCTCTTACTTGACGTTTATATTTTTGATAAAACCATTTGATGTAGATAAAAGAGATGAACTAAGAAAAATATGTTTTTGAAATTTTTAGTACATTCTGTTCTCTGAGAATTAATGTATTTCATTATTCACGTATGCATTTCATTATTGACGTAAACATTATAGAATCTTGAAATCAGTTTCTCTTTAAAAATGCAACTCATGGAATCGAAATTTAATTAATCTATTTAACCAAAATAAATTCCTGAAAATATTGGAATAATGCGTCATTGTTAGAACAATGCACAACTATTCAAAATTTCAAAACACATATACGAAAAGAAAAATGAGTGAACATTCTTTTACCAAATCCCACTTTTAGAAACAGAAAACAAATAATTAAATGAAAGAGTCCTTGCTTAATCGTCTAGCCATTCATAATGTTGAGCTCCCATGTGAGCATTTTTTATCCTTTAATATTAATTTCTAAAAAGAAAAATTTAAAAAAATTATTTAAAGAAAAATGACATTTTTCTTTCTTTTTTTATAATAAACGAATTTATTTTACTTAATAACAAATTAAATAAAACCAAGCATTTCATCTTAACTTCTTCTAGTAATTTATTTTAAAAATGAAACAATAAAAAATCTAGTGAACATATTCATTCCTCAATATACCCTGAATGTGCATCTCCATTCCGAAATAATCGGCACTGAACAGGAAGTAAAATTCCAGTACATCAAAAGGCAAAGGTCTGCTCGGTGAGTCATGCGCTGTCATGTTTGGTTTCCGTTACTTGGAACATTTCAAAAGTATTGACGAGACAAGATGGAAACATTTCCTGTGTTAGTGCTAGTTTAATCCGAAATACATAGACGTTCCCCTTATGGAAAGAAAATATTGAATATCTAAGGCAAAAACAAAGACGAAATGAAAAAGCCAGCAATCAAACATAAATTTAAAAAAAAACATATCTAAATAATGGGAAAATAGAGAATCAAAAATAAATAAAGAAAATAAAAAATAAAGAAATAAAGTTAAATATTTTCATTTAAATTTGTTTCTTCACTTTTCAATATTATAAAAAGAAAATGAAATCTACAATCACAAATTTTAAGTTATCACATGAGAACATTATTATTTTTTAAGTCACTATTTGTTTTAATTAATTTAAGTCATTAAGTCATCAGTTTAAACCGGTTTGAAACAATCACAAGACTTTTTCTATGAGTATCTATCCCTCTATTATATA
>JAOUZG010051635.1:544201-559815 GCA_026289955.1 Argiope argentata | reverse complement strand
TCAAAACAAAGTTTTGGAACTTGATCGATTTTGAGATGAAATTACAGGTATGATGTCATAGTGCTTCGTCACTCTTTCAAAAACGCATACCGCTGTCATAGAAGGATACATAATAACAATAATGCAATACCGGTAAAAGCAGGCAAAAAAATTCTGGAAAAGTTTTATCACTATTTCACATTATCTGTATTGTTATTGAATTTTACATGATGACTGATATTAATAGATAATCCAAGAAGGATTAAAACAACAATTTTGTTAATATTTTATAGCAATTTTAATGTATAAATCATAATAAATCTTGAGATAAACATATAACATTCGTTTTTGAATGCAGGATTAATTTGTAAATCGAGCCTCTTCTTGCATATTTATCCATAAATTGCAACTAAAATTTGTCATTATAGCAATAGCAAACGATTTTTTAAAGAAAATTAATTAATTCTAAACTATTTAAAAAGGCGTCTAAATTTCAAGTGAAGTGAAAGGGAAGGTAACATGCAACAATGAAATCAGCTTTGTCCAGTTACTGAAATCATAAACGGCAGATATCAAAATGAAATGAAACCAAATGAAATTGTGTGCTTACGTTTGTGTCGGCTGTCGCTGTGAATTCTGACTTAACATCGACCTAGCGGAGCGCACTTAAATAGTTTCTGAAGGAAGAGAGTCAGAACGCCGACGGCAACCGGCTCTGCCGGAAAAGATGAAAACGGGCGTTAAAATGAAACAAACAACGGCTTTCACCTGATGCAAGAGATACCAGAACGAGTAATAGGAAGTAACGGAACCGTTTAGAAATAAAAGTGTTCAAAACGGAACTGTTGAGCCGATATTTGCTTTTCCGTTTACTGGATCCGGTGGCTTAGAACTTACTTAAGAAAAATCGGCAGTTTAATTAGGAATGAAAAATAATAGTCTTCTTGCGAAGAAAAGAAACATGGGAAATATTTATAATCGGTAATAGGATTAAGGGTCGATGGGTTCTTTTGTCGTCTTGCTGTTGACACCAGTTATTCTTCCACTGGACGGATTGAATGCTTGATGCAAGAGGTAACAATGGCATCGGCCTCTCTCTCTGTCGATGGTAGGATTTTCAGTGGGAGAGAATAGAATTTGAGTTAAAAAAATTCAATACTACGGGTGAAATGTACGCCCCTCAAGCACTCGCCTGTTTTGAAACATATAAATTGTAGAGGGAAAATGATTTATTTTATAAATATTTCGTGTAACTTTACTATTTTTTAAAAAGAAGCAGAGGATATTTTTGAAATTTTTTTATATATATTTATCAAAATATGCATAGTTGGCTTTATATATTTATTTATATGTAGTTAAGTAAGGATTTAAGATTTTTTTTATTTTTATATTTCGGACAAATTTAAATAACTTAAGTTTTATATATTTTATAGAAATATAAATATTTAAAATTATATATTTGTATTTATGTTTTATAAAAACATTGAATATTATAACAGTATACTAAATGACAAAAATAAGGATACTTTAGGTATAAGCACGTAATGTTACAATTCTGTTTATTTACTTTCTCGTGTACTCATGCTCTCGTAGAGAAAGTACAGAAATCACCAAGAAATCCGAACCTGAAATATTGACACATTTATTTTGGTTAACTCCCTGAGTTTGAATATCTTTTCAGAAAATGTCCGCCTATCTGTGACAGAAATAACTTAACAGCGCTTTGAGTTGGACGGTTGAAAATAAGTATACGGTCCTAACACTAAATTTACATATTTCTGTCAAATTTTCAGTAAAATCTTTTCTGGGAAAGTATGTCTATCCATTAACATAAAATTTTTTTTGGTAATTATAGAACGAAGAAAGCTAGAAGGATAAAATTTGGTACGCACATCTATACTATAGATAACAAAATCAAATCAAATGTTGAGCAAAATCTGTCAAGCGATCATCAATTGGTTTTTAGCTTTACACGCATATAAATGCGATAGTTAAAAAAATAAAAGAAACTTAAATATACCAAATGCCATAATGCATCAAATTTGTTATGGAATTTGTGGCTGCAAGCGCAGTTTTGTATCAAAAGTGTTTCAATCCGTGTTGTTGTTGTTATTGTGTGTGAGATGTAAGGGCTCAAAAGCCCTATTTGACTGAAATGTGCCAATGACAGGGTAAACATATAACAGATTTTAAAAATGCATTTGTTAAAATGTAAGAGAACAATATGGGAACACGTATATAGGATTGTACAAAATTTAAAAAAAAAATTCTTGCCGCATCTTAAAAATGAAAACATTAATTCATGAATATTAAAAAAAATGTTGCAATTCACAACACCACAGAAAAAATGAATATTCACCACAAACAGAAAGGGGGTGGATGAGAAATGCAATTAGAACTGTCAATAGTTTTTTAAAACTTAAAAATGTCTGCGTGGCATATTTCACCCACTGAGTCTTGTAATGTTAAAGACGAAGAAGAAAAAAACGGACACAATAAGAATTAAGAGCATGACAGCCCATTAAAATTCAACAAATTGTAAAATGAAAGTGGCATTTGTTGCAAGTAGGCGCATTTTCGCCAAATATAAGATGTTCTGTTGGTTGGTAGAAACGTAACTGAAATACAAATTGGAATTTTGAAATCTATTGATGCATGAAAAAGATTCACTGTCAAATAAGTTGTCAAAGATGACACGAGAGATAAGTAAAAATGGTAAATTCATACCAAAAGATACTCTTTCGTTATTATTGCACGCCAATGCAATTTAAGGCGCTCTTCGGCGCGACAAGTTCATCAGAGGGTATGCGGGAGAGTTTTTCTAAAACCACCCTAGATAGTTTTATGAGGCCCATTTCGAATGAATTGTAAGGTGGGCAATTCTCGATTTATACAAACTTAGCGGCGCACTTTATCTATCATCAGATTCCAATTCTATTTTGAAAATACGTGCCTGGCGAATCGTTGGGCAGAAAGGAAGGCTGACTTTGGAATTCCTGGTTACACCATAACATGATGTAGCCCTTTCCCACAAGCGCATTGGTGACGTCAGGGAAAAACCCCATGATCCCACAGTGACAGATGTAAGTTCAAGTTTCGATTCTGATTCAGTTAAGCTGTGATTGGATTTGGTGCAAGAATGGATCCAAAGATGGTTGTATGCAATACAAATGATTTGGGCAACTAAAACGACTTATGCAAATATTTGTATATAATTATATGTGCCTGTGTCCTCTTGCAGCAAATAAAAAAGATGAAAACGAAAAATCCTGGATTAATGATTTCAATGTTTATACGACTAATTCATCTAGGAATACCTCGATCCTTCAGATTTAGAAGTTTCCGAAATGACAAGGTAAGAGTGAATTTACTCTTACATTTAGATATTTGAATTTGGGGTCTAGAAATCCCAACAGTTGGTGTTGAGAGAGAGAGAGAGGTGTCCTTGACGCTGGGGATTAGGGAACAGCAAGTATGGTATTTAAACGCATAATACTTGAAGGAGAAAATTTTCTACTCTGTGGCTATGTGTGGGTGTGGGTGGGTGGGTGTGTTGGCGCTGTACAGGCCAGACCGATCGATCTACAGCTACCAAATTTGTTACGTGTATACCTTAGTGGCCGGGAATATGCACCTCGGAGTCCTTCTTTCAATTTTTAATTAAAACTTTAATTAATTAGAAAATAAACGAAATTTTGACGTTTTTCGCTATAACTTCCGAAAATATAACATCATAAAATTGATTTTTGCATCAAGTTAAAGCTCAAAAAATCAAAAAATTTCCATGATACTGATATTTTGACATATAAGTTAAAACTCTATTTTAATGAATTTTTAAACATTTTATTTAATCATATTTTTCAACAATTTATTTCGCATAAAATAAAAATAAAATTTTATCTTCACGAGGATGTCAAAAAAAAGCTTTTAATAAAATGTTGAAATCACATTTTCAGAAGTTCTGATTAAAAAGAAAGTTAATTACTACCAAAAATAAAACAGAAAAATATAATTTCCCTCACCTCATTATATGAAATGAAAAAAAAATGGAAGTGTTATATTTTTTAAACAATAAATGCAAGAGTACATTTTTCTTGATCGTTTGCAATATCAAAATTATTAATTCAATTAAATAATTAAAATAAATAAAAATAAAAAATAAAAATATATTACAAAAGGGCGACAGTTAAAATTGGAAAAGAATTTTTAGAAAAGCAGCAAAACGATAATCTTCTGAGAGCATGATTAATTATTTAAAAGCAAGAAATCTTAAATGAACTTGAAAATGACGTCATTTCAAAGAAACGACGAACAAAAAGCAATTGATAATCAGTAGTAGTAAAATACTTTTGCATTCTTTTTTTTTAATTTTTAAAACAATAAGACATGTTTTGAATTGTTACTTTTACTTATGTGAAGGATATTTTGTGCAAATCAAAGAATTCGTTTTCATGATTGTAATTTATCTCCGCATTTTAATGAATCATGCGAAATAAAAAGGCATCTGCTTTCAACGAAGCATACGTAATATTAAAACTCTACTGGTAAAAGCAGGTCAGCTATTTGAAAACGCATCTTCATTCAAACCAGTATGTGTAATAATTAATAATGCAATTATGATAAAAGCAGGTTAAAATATTTTTTACCCGCATATTTCGGAGACATCAAAACTTTCTAACCGAAACAATATCATGTTCTCAAATGAGAAAAAATAAACATATAAAAATGTCATTATCGGCACGTGTCTGCATAAAATGAAACAAATATGAAACATGATATTTTTGGAAAATAAATGGATGGAAACGTTTTCTGTGATATTTTACTATACATATATTACTAATCCAATTAAACTGTTTTTTTAAAGGCAAAAATGGCTTAACATCTAAAAGGCATCTTCTGTAATTGGAGTCCAACATCTAATTTCTTAATTTTTTGGGGGAGAGACATAAATATCTTAACAAATTGTCTAAGTGAACTATATAATTAGTAAATTGAGGGAAAAAATGCTGATGAATTACGATTTTAAAATTTTTGCATATATCATCTGCTCTGTGAATCCTAATTAACAAAATATTCTTGAGACAATTACTCCTTAAAATGAAAAAAAGTGGTACTCCAATGAACTAAATCAATCATCAAAGCTGATCGATCTATGAAAATTCCAATATAGCTATTCGATAAAAACTGGCTATTTTAGAAATCTCTTTATCAAGATCTCAAAGAAGCCAATCAGGGTTACTCAAGAATAATTTGCCTAGATTATGAAAATGATGATTGTTCTAAACTTGCAATATTCAGAATTGAAATCAGCCAGATTTGATTGCAGAAGATAGAAATGTTTATTTATTCATTTAGAAGTTGAAATATTAAGAATGCTTTACAGAATATGAATCGATAAGACCAAAGGAATTTAAACCATAATATTTTGAAATATATTTATAAACTGAAAAAAAATTTATTATTGAGAGCATTTCTATATATCTAAAAATAAAATTAAAAACTGCATTTTTCATCTAATCTGTGAAATATTTGCTGCATAATTCCTTGAGATATAAATTATTAAAAAAAATATTTACAGAGTTTCAATTTCTGTAGTGAACATCAAACTTCAAAGTGGGACTACTCTGCTTTCAGTTCTTAGTTTTATTTAAAGACATGCTTAAATTGAGTAAAGAGGTCTTTATACTAATTGAAGTTTCATCATTTCCACTTTAATTTAAAACTGAATTTTACGTGCACTGATAGAAAATGAGTGAGAGAGATGCGGAGTTGAGAGATCAGGACTGCTTAAGGCCTACATAATAGTGTAAGTGAATAATACGACTATCGAAATTTAGCTTAAAAATATTTTCCTGTAAAACTTATTATGAGAACAAGTTATATATTAAAAAATGATTGAATCCTTTAGTCGGCATTAATATTGGCGAACCGACTGGTTGCCAAAGGCGACTAGTTCAGAATAAAATCCTAACATAGATTCAAACCAATGACATTCGTAGGGTCATTGAAATTATAATATGACGTATAACAACAACTGCAGAGAATCTAACTCAAAAGATCGGGGAGGCTTCCCAAAAGGCGAAAACTACTGGAATATTGCATACAAAGCAAAATGGGAAAATGAATTATTTAATTAAATCTGAAATTGCTTTTATCGTTATCGAAAAAACAATGAGTAAAATTAATTACTTAAATCTGGAATTGTTTGAATTTTTAACGAATAAAAATAAGTAAAATAAATTAATTATTTAAACCTAGAGTTGCTTTGACATTCCCCCCAAAAATAATAAGTATGTGACTTAAGCAAAATAGTTGTTGTGGAATAAAGAATTAAAGTAAAAGAAATACTTTCCAAATTATGTAAGTTCAGTTCAGAATTTAAAGCATTGTAAGAAAAGTTTCAAAAATGCTAAAATATTTTTAAGTATTATATACTTATCAATCTTGGAAAGTAATTACAAATTTTATTGAAAACCAATCGTAAGCTTGTAAATATGTAAGAAAAATCTTTTTTATAAAATATCAAGTGAAAAGTGCTGCCAGAATAATTAACAAAATATATTTTTTTACTGAAAGAAGAAAAAAAATGAAGCAAGATGATTGAGTTTTCGATTGTCAGTGACAAAAGACACGCTACAGACATTTTCCTTTGTTTAAACAGAAAATAACCCTGAGCAGATCGAGCACAGCATCACCAAATAATAATAAATATAAATTTCTAGAAAAAAATAATAATAATTCTCCCTACTCTCTTTTATTCATTTTTAATAGAATTTAATTCGAAGAATATTTCCTATCTGCTTATACGTCATATGAATTAGTAATTCCTGGTAAGGATTAGCTTTTTCCTGCTAATTATAGGACAATCGATTTAGGTACCTGCCTGTGTAAATTAATGAGAATTAATTCTTAAGAATTAATACGAATAATTCTTAAGTAAATCTTAAAAATCCTTAAGAATTTAAAATTTTCTTAATTCTTCAGTTGCTTTGAAGAGAGTTTTTTTAAAATCAAAATGGATACGATACAACTGACAGTGTTCTAATGTTAAAGATGTTTTTGTAATGGGAAACACATTTTTCTTCAATTAAGACATAGCTCATTATAGGACTCATGGTGACGATAGATTTGATCACTATAACATAGATTTAAGATAAAGTTTTCTATAAAAATATTTTTTTTAAAAAAATCATGGGTATTATTTATACCAGAGAATGCCTCCTACGGCTTAGGCGAACAATAGTTGAGAAATATGAACCTTTGGCCAGAGCATTTTTATTGAGCATATTTATTGATTCTATCGCCTCAAGTATGGGAGTGTTTTAGTTATGAATCTCTGAAATAAGGTTAATAGTATACGAAAGTTTAGTTTGTGTTTTAAAAAAATTTTCCCCAAATAACTGAAACTGAAGTTTGACTCGTCTTGTAGTTATTTTTGATGTATTTAAAGGATTGTGCTTTTGGGTCGCAGCGTTTGCATGCTTCCGAAAGTGCGAACCGACAGAACGGTCCACTCCTCGTTCTACCTGCGTGTGGAAGGAAATCGGTTCAGACGCCTCGTGGGAGAAAAATGCAAAGGCAAGAAATGCCAAACGGAATAAATAGAAAAACAAACAAACAAAAGTTTCATTTTGAAAGACAGGGGAAGAAAATGTTCTTTTAGAGGGTAAAAAATAAATCGTCGATTCTCACACCATAAAATATAAAATTTTCTGCTTTTCCTCGATTTGAAAGTGTTTATTCAAGATATTTTTCAATCGTTTTTGTAAATAGAAATTCTAACTTCTTTTTAAGAAATGGTAATGAACTCATTAATTTTGAAATTCGAACTAATCTAATAATACCTTATTTGCATTTTATATGATGCATTTACATGTAAAATCATATAATTATTCGAAAATAGAATAGGTTAAATAATATAGAGGCTGATGAAATATATCACTACTTGAATAAAAAAATCGAGAAATAAGATCAAACTAATAAAATTGAGATAGGATCATCCTAATATATGATGGCGTTTATGATTTGGGTACATGAAATTTGCCGGTCTTATATAACCTTATTCAGTATTTTGTAGTTAATTATCAATGAAACGCTGATTAATTCAAGCAATCCAAAAGCTTGTAAGTCAAGTGTGAAACCAGTAAAAATAAATCATACAAAATATAAAATAAACAGATCACAGAATGTAAAATTAAAGATCCCAACATAGAATAAACCCTATGTCTGCACTTTAGCCGTTTGAACAAGATGGTTTTCGGATGCCACAATTTTACATTTATGACAAATTTCATGATTTCTCGACTTCAAAACCATGACTATCATTATGTTCCCACGAACCTGGAAATGAAACGAAGACAGCATATTCCTCGATTTGTTGTTATTTATCATTCTATGCATTGTAGAAAAACCGTTAAAAGAAAGGAGCACTTTAATGATTTTAATTTAGAATTAATGAACCCATAATCTGTTATGAATTTTGTGTGAATTGTAAGTAAGTATGTCTGAATTCTTGGGTAAAAATTGTAAATTGGTGTGAATTTTTATGTAAATACTGTAAATCGGTGTGAATTCTTGGGTAAAAATTGTAAATGGGTGTGAATTTTTATGTAAATACTGTAAATAGGTGTGAATTTTTGTGTAAATATAATAAATATTTGAATTATATAAAATTAATTGTGATGGATTCCTGTATCAGCGAGTAAAGATCATTCTAAGGTTATTTATAACAGAAGAGAGCCATATTTGACTAATTTGAAGATGTAGATGAGTTGATGACATAATGAGGTCGCTAATGGTTTTTATTGCACGCTAAAATGTATAGTAGAAACTAAGAAAAATAAAGAATTGAACTTAGAGAAAGTTCCACAGTTGTCTGGAATGAATGGGACATTTCTACGTTTGACTTGCCTGACTTAGTGGGACGCTATTTAAAAGGTGCGGCTTAAGGTGGGGAATCCGATAAGTTCGGGCCACGAGCTACGTCAGTCGGTTTATCTTGAGAGAGCGTCTTTTCTCTCCGACGTGCGCTCTAAAGCTTTGCTGTTAACTGAGATTAACGGATTGAGTAGAGTTGATTCGCAGTGAATTTGTAGTTTGTGTTCCGTAAATTTAATACACGTTTTGCTAGACAGTAAAGTCTGCATCTTCGCATCGTTATTGGGTGAGAACTTTCGTAACAATGCGTATAATCTTATATTATTATTATTATTTTGCCTAAACATATTCTACGCTTTGCGGTTGATTCCAGTGCTAAATATTTAAGTTCTTTAAAAAGATAAGTACCAATTTTAAAGAAACCTTAAAACAGTTTTAATAGAGAGAGGGAGAGAGAAAAAAAAATTTTTTCATTCAGACGAAATTTGAATTAATTGAAAATTTCATTTTTTTAATTAGAAAATATTTTGGCATATATTTTTTAGGCACTCAAACATGGATTTTTCCGCCAAATTTTTAATAATTAATCGCTTATTAATTTGAGTTAAATGTGACCCGCCATTTACTCATTTTTTAAAAAAAATTCAAATTTCTTCTTTAAAGTATTTTATCACATACTGCACTATATAATGGGATACATTTACTAATTTAATTGCATGTCCCATTAATTTACCATCATTGTGCTGAAAAATAATCACTTTTCGAACAATGTATTATGATTCTTAACAATAACGAGTCATTTTAAAATAATTAATAGAAATACTGAATTAAGAAAGGAAAGTTTGAAACCAAATCATGTTTTATATGTCGACAAAAGGCAAAAATAATAAAAGTAATAAATGATAATTTTAGTTAAGAACTTTTTATGAAATTCCGATATAGGAGCAGTTTTGTGACCCTCAAAATCATTTTTATATTTGCATATTTAATAAAAAAATGAATTCAAATAAAATGAATTTTTTACCCAGGTATATGAAAAAAAATGTGGAAAAAAATCTTGAATCTTCATGTTCAAATTTAATTCAATTTTACAGAATTTTTCCATATTTTAAAAATGTAGGAGTTATGTTAAATGTTCGAAAAATGTTAAGAGGCATCCGTATAAGAGAATATAGCACTCCATTTATAAATTTTTACTGAAGAAAATTTTCTTTTTAAGAAAAACAACGAATAAGAATTCACACCAATCCTTAAAATATGACTCATTTATTTATATTATTTTCTTTCATCTTAAAATAATATTAGGAAGTAAAATTTCATATTGATTACTGAAAAAAAATTAGGAATATCTTTCAGAGATAAATTCCACATTTTAATCTCTGGTCCCTCACGTTTCGCATACAAAGACAAAATGGGAAAACGCGAAAGAAATTCTCCAATTAAATGGATTTTTTAATCATTCTCAAGTTCGAAACAAATTGCTAAAATGAGATCATCTGGATTAGAAACCTCTTTATGTCTAGTTTCAGTTGCATTGAAGCAAGACGGATCTTCATGATTTATAAGCAGAAATGTTAAAAAAGTAAGATTATAGAATTAAAAGGTTTTTCTAAACAAATAATTCCAACATATTTAATCAAAAAGGAAAAAATAATGTTTACTATTAATAACATTATGCATATGAATTTTCTGAAGGAAAAAATGAAGTTTATAAATAAACTTAATAATTTTGGCAGGAAATTATTATAATTTTTCATATCTTTTAATACTCGCCAAAAGAATTATATCCCGATACCATCGTAAATGGTTTTAAAAATGTCTGTTTAAACGGCATTGATTAGAAAATTCAATGTTATTTCTTATTAAAACTATATTTAATAAAGAGTTTCGAGCTATGTAAGGGGAAAAAGCTACAAACTTCTTGAAAAAATTAATTTTAGAAAGGAAATTTTAATTAAAATGTAAACAAATAAGGCTTTTTGACATTAAAAAAATATCGAACATGATATCACACTGAAGTGTCAAAAAAACTAGTACACCTATCTAATATCGTGTAGATCTCCCACGAGCACGAAGAAATGTCGCAGTTGGTTGTGGAATGGATTCGACTAATTTGTAAAGATATTCTGTAGACAGTTCACACCAAGATTCTTGCAGGACAGTCCACAAAGCCATGGGAGATCAAGTGGTGGAAATCTTCTAAGGACAACAAATTGTTAAACATCCCAGATATGGTCGATAGTGTTCATGTCAAGAGAATTAGGTGGCTTAGAAAGAGAAAGAAATTCAGAGGGGTGTTCCTCAAGCCACTCGGTAGCTACTGTAGGCATGTGGTGTGGTGTATTATCCTGTCCACGTCCGTCGGAATGCGCACAAAACATGAATGCATGTAGAGGGTCCGAAAGGATATTAAAGTACCGCTAACATGTCATGGTCGAGTCTACACACATCAACTTTCCCATTTCATGCTAACTGCACAAGCCTTATACCCTCAAAGAGCCTCCACCAGCTAGGACTGTTCCTTGTAGACATGAGAAATCCATGGTTTCATTGGATTTTCTCCACAGTACACAGCCATACACCCGATACACTTGGAAACGAGACTTTTTAGACCAGACAACGCTTTTCCAATCATTAAGAGTACAATGGTGTTGATGGCGAGATCAGGTAAGGTGTAGAGCTTTGTACCGCTGAATCTCCAATAGTACATGGGATGATTTACGGCTACGAAAGATCATATCGATTAGGTTACGTTGCATAATGCGTACGCTGACACTTGTTGACGGGTCTGCATAGAAATCCGCAGCAACTTGAAGATGGGTTGAACGTCTATCTCGTGTAACGATTCTTTTCAGGCGTAGATGATCCCATTCTAACAAGGCCTTTTTCAAGCTGCACCGCTGTAAGAGATATGAAGTATTATCGGAAACCTGGTATTTGCGGTTCAAGCTAGAAATGAGCAAGCGCGAAAATCCTAATTTCATTTCTACTTCAGAAATGTTGTGCTCCCTCTCTTGCGTGCCGTCGATTAGTCACCGTTAAAAATCGCTTCATTCTTGATAACCTGCCATTATAACAGGAAGAATCGATGCAATAGCCTCCTCTGACACTTGTTGTCTTATATATGCACACTCGACCACATCGCGTTACGCTGATTATTATAAACCTCCATTATTTGCATACAATCTGCTATACTAATTTTTCTGGCTCTCCAGTGAATTTACATTTACATATCTGAAAATGAAATATTTCGATATAACTTACTCTCGGAGATACTTTACTATATATACTATCTTATCATAGCATTGTATATGTATCTCTCAATGTATATATATTTATCTGTCTACCTGTCTGTGTATGCATGTGTGTGTAAGTCCGTGTCAGTATATGTGTGTTTATAAAATCATACTTTAAAAGTTTTTAAATTAATTATTTTTAACTTTTAAACTTTTAATGCATTTCATTATTCATAATAGTAAATGGTAGTAGTGGAATATAAAAATCCACGATTCTCAAAATCGCTACCGCATAGTACCGATTATATGAAATCAATTTTTACATGATTATTATATATTATTAACTTTAAATTCTAAAGCTATTAAAATATATTTTTGTCATTTGAGATAAAAGTTTAAGAGGTGGTTTATTTCTTCAGATCTATTTCAGAACAGTTATTTTTATTCATATGATAACTGGTAACAAATAAAGTTAATTTTGGTAGTAACAACCTCTAATTTTAAGTGGAAAAGGATTGCTTAAATCTTCCCAAATATTATTTTAATTATGTTCTTTAAAAAACGCTTTTAATTTAACACATTTGTATTAAAATTCCTCTCCAAAATACAATTAATTATTCTATTAAAAAATAGATATTACTGATGGGATATCGAGTATAATACTTTACTGTTTTTATGTGATGACAATGTAGACATTGGCATTAAATAAAATAAGAACATTTTCTGTATTCTTTTTTCTCAAAACGACGCATTTCAACCAATCGGCTATCACACTTTTAAAAACACTTCGTAGGACTATTGAAAGTGAATAAATAATGGCATTTCTGTTTAGCAATGAATAGAAACTTCTTAAAATATTTTCATAGAATAAACTTTATTTTCTAAACCTTCTAAATTCTGTAAAATCTACCTAAATGAATGGTTCGAATAATCTGCAAAATGGGAAACCCTTAAAGAGCACGAATTAATGCAAAATCCAGCTGCTTTTAGAGAGAATGAATATTCTATACATATAATTAGAGTGTTGTTGTTGTTTTTTTAAAACTCAGTTTTCGCAACTTTCATGTTTGTTGATTTATATTGTCTGAAGAAAATAAATCCGCTTTTCTTTTAATAAATGTCCCATTGCTTTATTCGTGAATGAAATGTTTCTTCAGACATTTTCGAATTAGTAACTGCGGATAAAGGACTGTTCTCTATATGTGATATATGTCTAAATTATTATTCTCTTTTGCATTTTGGTTCAGTTTGAAAGAAGAAAAGGAATGTCATAGTCGCACTTGCTACATATTTGATGAAAGAAACCGGAATTCAGCATCACAGCTTTAGAGAAATATATATATATTTTTTAAATTATTGAATCTTGAAATCTTTATAGTTTAATTTCTTATTTCTGTGCATTCCTCCATCGTAATTAATGACGATGATTCAGTGGTCCTCAAAATTTTCTCGTATACTCTTGAGTAAAATGTTATCTCAGAGAATGTCTTGATTAGCATTGATAAAGAATTGGCATAGTTGCGAGATATTGCCATTTGGCGTGATTTAGCATTTTTACTGAATCTGTTAGGTACATCTTGGCGAGTTTATTGGCAATGAATCGCTGCTATGAGGTAAATAATATTTAAAAATTATATTATTCCCTATTAATTATATTTTTGCAACCGACTGACACAAAAATGTGACACAGACTCCTCTTGATCTTAAAACCACACGCTAAGTTTCATGTATTTATGTTTTTGGATTTTTAAGTTAACGCGTTTACGTGTGTTTGAAAGCAGAGTCGACAGACGTCTTAATAGATATTTTTCAAAATTGAGAAGTGTCTGAAATATATAAATGGTCAATCGGTGAACAAATTTTATACATCTAGCTCTCTTCGTTATTGCAGTGATTCTGGTAATTTATATTAGAGCTGTCACACTTCCTCTAAATAGATTTTGCTGAAATTTTGATAAAAATCAGCAATTTAGGTATAAAGATTATATACAGATTTATCATCTGGCAAAGTCAAAGTATTTTTATTACTTTTCCTACAGACATATAGACAAACAGAATGTCAAAAATAGGTTTTTCGCTTTCAGAGGGAAGCAAAATTTCGAGTTTGAATATTTTGACGATTACAATAGTTTCAAGACGAGATGCGAGAAAATAAAAATATGGAATCCAAACCTCATTTTGTGAATCGCGTCTTCTATTTGTCTATTCTTTTGTCTGCCTCTAAGATAAAGCCCTTTTGAGCTAGACGTATACAATTTGGCTTATAATCTTAAACCCATCTTATAGAGTTCTATCACGTTTTGAACAAGATCCATCCAGAGGAAATTTAACTGTTCTTCCTAATAATATATAAAAGAGTTATATCACGTTTAATTCTGTGTTAAAATAGTTATAAGTCTGTAGGGGAAAAGTTGTCCATACTCGATATTCTGACACTATTGCATTAATTGTGTCTCGGTGACTAATTGCTAAAAAAATACCGCCAAAAATTGTACATGGTTAAGATTTTTCAAAAACACTAGCTGCCTTTGATGACAAACAGGTTTTTCCAGAATATTTAAGGAACTATTAAATAATTCCTATACAATTTTTTAAATAAAATTTACTTTATTATTAAATATGATTGAAAAATTAGAATTCATTTTATTCAATTTCCTGTAAATTAAAAATCTATATTATGAAATAAAAGAGGAATCGAAAATTCTATTACGAATTAATAATTAGCAAAAATAAGCAACTGAATCTTTTGAGGGTTAAGTTTTAATTCTATTGTAACATTAAAAAGCGCTGTTTCAAATAGAATAAAAAATTAAATTTAAAGGAATGAAAAATGAAAATTAATTTGATATTAAAAAGATATTTTTTTAGTCTTAAGATAATACAATTCTCATTTTAGACACTTTTTTAGGGGATATATGTACGTATCAATTATTATACTAAAGTCATTGTGATTGTCTATCCGGTAACAATTAAGCCTATTTTTTTTCTTTCGATTGTGTTTTCTGTTTGAACTCTAATTCTTATTTTCTTTTACTTCTTGCTTCTGTCTGATTAAATATAGCATTTGTTTATACACTAAACACTCTCCAGAATATTTCTAATAATGTCTTGAACCTCCATTTGTTATCTAAGAGAAGTGCATGAATGGAAACGTTCAATGAAGCAATCTCACAAATAAATCAAAGATCATTATTTTTATTTTAAGTAGATTGCAGAATCGTGACTAAACATCATGAAGAAAACAACTGTTGAATTTCTAATTTCGTTTTATTTCTATCTCAAGAGGCACTCTGCGTAGCACAACAGCAGGAGAAAGTTTACAAGGCATAAAAAGATAAAGAATTTTTTTTCTCTGATCTTATATATAGTGATATTGTCATAAATCACACCCGTATAGATTTCTGAGGAATTCTTATACCTAAATTCTTGACCTTGATAAGAGAAAAGCAGGAATCTTCTAAAAGAATCTGTTGAAACCAGTGATTTATTATCCATCCACTCTGCACGTGGAGTAATCAATGA
>JAOUZG010051635.1:530611-543801 GCA_026289955.1 Argiope argentata | reverse complement strand
TTCCACTTTCTTTATTTTAATTGTTGTGCTCGTCCTAAATTCTGGGCCAGTCCCTTTAATTGTTAATTAAAAAGCGTTTAAAAAGGTCGAATGCACAATCACTGGCTCTGAGAATTACACTGAAACCCACACACATACATAATTTTTTTAAACTTTCATTTTCCATTTTTCTAGTTGGAAAACAAACTTTCGGAGCTCGACCGATTTTGAGATGAAATAACAGCTATGATATCATAGTTCTTAGCCAGCCTTTTAAAAACACATTTGCTGTCAAAGAAGCACACATAATAACAATACATTACTACTTAAAGTATTTTTTGTTCGTAAGTTTTGAGACATCAAAACCTCCTAACCAAAACAGCATCATGTTCACAGATGATAGAAAAAGAGCTGAAAATTTTTATTTCTTACAAGACGCTCTTGTTCGGTTTTTCTTGATTGCCAGTTTTATTAAAATTTCTGTTGAACATTTTGTATATATTCTACCCATTCGCAGAAAGGCCGTTTTAGAAATATCATATACTTTTATTCATTGTGTTATATATCTTTATAGATATCTATCATTTTAATTAAAATTTGAAATTTAATTTTAACTTCCTCTAATTCAATGGTAATCCAACTTCGTCTAATCCAATGGCAAGTTAGCCAAAGATATGAAGACGATCAAGAGAATCATCCAGTATTGAAGTTTTGTGTTTACTACAGAATATATTTGTAATAATAGGGTAATTTATCAAGTTACCATAGAAAAAAACAATTCTGTCATTCTATAAAAATGGTAATTATATAAAAATATTTTTATACGAAGGAATTTTAAAACCTCATAACTAACTTCTTCATCATTTCTAATTTCTGACTTTTCATATTACTTGCAAATGCTTATTATTGAATAATTTTATTAAAAGCCCATACCCAAAAAAATTCATGAGACCTGACTCTCACCTTAAAAAAACCTGATCTTCATAACTTAATCACCGTCAATGAATCAAAACATTTTAAAATAAATAGCAATAATGAAAATGATTGTAGTTTTCTTCTCAAGAACAAAAATTATCTTTATAAAATATGCTTAAAATATCTTTGAAAGTTTATCAAAATTAGGTAAAAGTATTTTACAACAACAAAAAGGATATTGAAAGGATTTTTAAAAAAATTTTAGTTGAATAAAAACTTTTTTTTGTATTTTAATATTTTCGAAACTTATGATAGAAAGCAACGAATTCCAGACTTGTTTTTATTAATTGAAATTTTAATTCAAATTCTTAAACAATCGTTCCGAGTTTCACATTTGTGCATCGTTAATGTGATTGTTTTTTTGCTAGATACCCTATATACGGAGCCCCAAAACGCAGTGGCACAAACACACATTTTTCTTTATTATTAGTCGAGATTCATTTTTTTCTTCGCAATTTTGTTTAACTTTTATTCTATTCTTTATTTATGCATGCATTAAATATATTTTCCCGTTTACTATAGGTGCACCAGTGAACTTTTAAATAAAGGAGTATGTTGTCAGTTATGATAACTATTTAATTCCAAATTCCTTGAACGTCCTTGTATTGCGGTAAACTTCCTCGAAAAAGTATGAGAAAGCTATAAATCTTCTTATTTGGAAAACTATCTCGGGAGAAAATCTTCAGGAGATATTTTATATCGAAGATATAATCGTCGTTTTGCACCAACTACTTTTACGATTATCGATTTTTACTTCAAGCGGATTGCATTGATTTTCTATTCGTATTTATCGTTTGCTGTTCTAACTCAATAGTGCTTAATCCATGCTTGAATGGCTGTTGCTCGTAGCTACTACCTTCTTTATTCCACTGTTTTATAAACCCAATGGCAAGCATTTAATGATAATTTTTTATAAATTTTTTACTATCAATGATTGGAAAAGAAGTTTCTTATTTGATAGGATCTTTTCGAATTGTAGATGGTTTTGCTAAAACTGTCCAATAACCTTGTCAGTATTTGTGAAATTAATGTTATAAAATAAATTTGTATTCAGAACAAAAATATCAAGAAACCTGTTAAATTTATATCAATAATCCGTTGCAATCGTGAATCTATTGAATGCGAGAAGCATTATGCTGTGTAGTTGATACTCTCTATACTTTTTTGGGGAGGGGGGAGGGTAAGTAAAAACTTTTTGTGCGACAACAAATATAATAGAAAGGTTGCAAACAAAGACTCGATCAGAAATGGTAGTAAGTTTCTAGTAGGAAAGATGCAAGACCTGATCAAAGTAAGATATTCCAAATAAAAACGCAGATGTAAAATGTATGTTAACCAACACGCTGAAATTATAGACTAAATAATATGATACAAATATTGTTAATCCATACACAAAATGATGTAAAGAATAATTTGATTGAATGGAGACAGAGAAAAGCAGAGGACAAGCTATACTGTTCTTTAGGGCCCAATCCTTAAGCGTGCGCCTTTCGGAAGTGAATTTGTTACATCCAAGAGACGAGCACTTGGCATCATAAATATTAGAAGCAATGTTTTTGCTATTTGAAATAAATTTCTATTCTTTATATTTTTTGTTAGGTATCTCACTTATGTCAGAAGATTTAATAATTTTTATTAGTTCATTTTATATAATATCATTCCCTGTTCACATTATAACTAATAAAAAGATGAAATGGATAATTTAAGTCAGTAGTAAAACACAAGACTCAGTCATTTAGATTCATTTATAAACTTTAGAAAAAAAGAATAAATTTCTAGAAGACAGTGGCATATAATTTTGTTAATGAATATCTACATCTACAATGGAGAATTCTTTGGGTCGAAGAAACACAAAGTATTGAATGACGAAGGCTGTACGAGAATGAAACTAATTAATAGCACATATCATAGAAAATTATTAAAATTCCTTAAAAGATTGTGTGTTGTGATTTGACAATATTATCAGTTCACTAAGTTAGTATTAATAAGCGCTTCACGCTTGTGATTCACAGAATTCCTTGATCCTAGTTTCCTTTTCAATGAACTAGTAAATTAAGATTTTAAAAAACGTTTTTATTATTAACCTATTTTTATTGTATATAGTAATCAACATATACGTTTTAGACACTTGTATATTTTCTGTCATTGCAACTTTAATAAATCAGAATTTTATAAAAAAAAAAAAGTATTTGAAATTTTCTAATTCATGATAACATTAATTTAAAACTTATTTTAGAACATCAGGATTCTTTCATTGATTCATTTCATTTTGTAAACACGTTTTCCTCTAGCTATTTTAGTTTATTATCCTAACTTATTGCCAAAATTATTTTAAATTATTGTGATTTACAAATAGATGCCATTGTGTGATTATATCAAACGAAGCATGATATTTTTTTTACTGATGCATTACCATTTGCAAAGAATTTTCCTCTGTACCATCATCTTGCAGCTCGGGCTAGCATAACTATTGTCAGTAAAGAATGTAAACAAATCGTTAAAACTGCCATTAATTTTCGAGAAATCTTTTCTTTTTGATGTTCTCTTTCACAACTTAATAATTAAAAAGAACTATAAATTTGTGGTTCCTGTATCTAACTTCCGAGATCAGCCGTCGGCGATTCAAAAAGTAAAGATGTTTATTTTACGTTAATTACTTAGATGTTATATTTTGTGTCATATGCTTTTACAGAATTTGTTGCAATTATAGGCTGGAATAGTTTATTTTTAAATTTTCATAAATTGCTTCGATTTGGAAATAAGACCTACGATTGATCCGCCTTTTGACTTCAGATCCCGGCTTCGTGTGGTTTCTGCTTTTCGTGCAATGCCCACTTTTGAGTCCGCACGTCTAGATCTCTTGATCTGGAGGCTCTGTTGTGCAGGGGTGCAGGGCCGATTCCGTCGTGTGTATCGAACTTTGAGAGAAACGGTTAAAATTCCAATTAATCTTTAGTCAAGAAATAAGGGAAATTTAGTAAAGAAAGCCACAGCAAATGGAAAAGGGAAAATTTAAAACTAAAAACGATAATGAAAATTCATTTATAATTTTAAAAAATACAGATAACTTATAAGCAATAAGAAATTTCGGCAAAATTACTATAAATCTTATAAATTTTTAAAACTAATTTTGTAATTTATTATTTACTAGCTCTTACCCGTGACTTTGTACGCGTGGAAATTTTGATGTGTATATGTGAGAAGTGACAGTCTAAAATGTTATAGCGAAACCGTATGCATGTTTAAATTTCCAACGTCAATTGAAGCAACGCAAAGACGTGAATTTTAAGCTCCAACTGGGGTAACGCAATGCAGATTAGAAATTTTTTGTTTTATTTTCATTCAAAAGCACTTCTGAAGGAATTAAAAGATCTATTAATTAACAATGTTTAATTTTAAATTCCTCAAACACTACAAAAATAAACGGAATCGTTTGAAATAACTGTTACGTCTAAAATCATTAGCGTGGGGGGAATGTTATGTTATTAAAACCATAAGGGTACTTTTCCGTTTGTCGGGCGCAAGCAAACAATCGCCAAAGAAGTTTGAGAAAATTTGGCGGAATTCTAAATTATTTGCTACTTTTAGATGTCTGCACTTTAATATATGACCACTATTTAAATTTAGAAATTATTACAAAAAATAATTGGATTGATTTATGTAGCTTTAATATCAAGGAAAATTACTTTTTTAATGGTATTAATTTTTACAAACAAGTAAAGGGTATTCCAATGGGTACAGCTTTTTCCAGTGCTTTGGCCAATATTTTTCTGCATTTTTACGAAAAAAAAATAATTAAGGACAATTTAATAAACGGCTATAGATATATTGACGACCTAATTTTGTTTAATTCGGATAATACTGATATTGTTATTGACTGCTACCCAAGAGAACTAATTTTAACTGAAACTAACAATAATCCACTTAAAGCCAACTATTTGGATATAAATATAGAAATTTCAAATGGAAAAACTTTAATAGGTATTTATGACAAAAGAGATTATTTCAACTTTAAAATAATTAAACTTTCCAATTTCCATTCTAATTTAAATTCTAAAATTTTAAAAAATTTAATATTTTCACAATTTTTCAGGATTAAAAAAATTTGTAATAACAAAATTTCTTTTTTGTTAGCAACTAATAATCTCATTAAAAGCTTAGCCAATAACGATTTTCCCAAAAATTATTGCAACTTATAATCAAAACTAGTAAAGAATAAAATTTTATTCAATTTAATTTTTTAAGCGGCAATTAAAATCTTTAGATATTTTAATAATATTATGTTTTCGAAAATACATAAATGTGTAATATTTCAAAGTTCTAGTACATTAGGAAATCAAAAAGGAATAAGAAAATTCCAACTTTTTAAACGTGGAAAAAGTTACTTTAAATAAAAGAGCGTAAGTGAAAAATAAAATTACCCTGCGGTAAAAAAAAATGATTATTTGAAATATTTTAAATTGTTTGTCAAAAATATGCGCCTATTCCTAGTAAAAATTGTGAATAAATTAAGCAGCATAATCCTGGAATCACTAAATTTTCTTATCGTTTGCAAAAATATTCGTAAAAGAAACTGATAAAAGTATTATTGAATTCTAAAAAAATACGTTTTTCCACACATCATATCAACATTATGCATTTACTGATTTATGCCCTCAATAAAGGGATTCTGCACCTTCGGGGACATCCGTTTGTTTTGGAAAAAAGAACCACGATTGCCTAAATGAATCGAAGAGATCATTTGCTATTCTTATTTTATTTCATTACACTTAAAAATAAATTTTAATAATCTTTTCGAGAACGAAAAGCAATTAAACTGATATGCATTGAAAATGAGATGCGGCCCATTGAGAAACATTCTCAAAATAAATTCGCAATCGAATGGTTGCACCTGTGCTTCAGTTCGTTTTAAAAACACTCTATCAAATATTGAAACAATATATTTAATCCTTTCTTCTTTAAAATATCAATATAAGTCCAAGTGAAGCTTATCGTCAATGGCGAAATAGGCAAGAAGTTAAAAAGCAACGCCTTTGGGTATCCTTTTCTGAAATCCACTCTCGCGGATGCCCTCGGGTCCAGTTTCGAAGTGCATTTAGAACCCATTCTCCGGAACTGAAAAGAAGGGGAGATGGTGGAGGGATAGCGACGGTTCGAAGGCGTGCGGTAGTGCTGATCAGTAAAGGGGTTGGTTAGAGGGAAGAAATATATCTCATTTAAGTTTTTATGCCAGTACTTAAAAGGAGATTTCACATTATAGTGGAATTTTTCAACGGGAAGAAATGCGCGCATTACATTTTCATAACCAAAGTATACATCAATTAATTTTATACAGTCGCTTAATAAGATGGGGCTTGTTTTGATCAATTTGTTCCCTATTTTCAATGACAGTCTGATTCATGTTTCTGAAAAGGAAATAACCTTTTAGTATTATTCATTTAAAAGGTGCTCTAGGCATGCATTTTATAATAAAGAATAAAATTCATGATAAATGCATTTCGTTTTATCCATCTAATAATGAGACTTTATCGACTTTTTTACAGAGTAAGCTTCGACTTGATACAAAAGAGAGAAAAAGAATCTGCATATATTTTTGGGGGCTTTTACTTCTTGATTGGAAATATTTTGCCGATTGCTACAACTAATACTTCATGCAATATATAAAATGTTTACGGAATTGCCATTAATTGGTATTAAATTTTAACTCATTGAATGACAGTTTTAAATAACTTAAATATATAGTAAATGGATTCATGGGCATACTGCTTATGGGGATAATTCCGGCACCACTGTTAAGGGATTAAATAAAAACAAGTATCCAAATGCTGATAACAAAAATAATGGGGTTCCAAAGCTGATGATAGTTATGAATATTTAATTTTGAGAAAATTAGTAGAACTTTGAGAAAATAAATAAAACTCGCAATAAAAGTGAAATTAATGTTTATTGACAATGAAGCCCTATAGTGTGATCAATTATGTCTTATATACAAGTATTCAAAGGGGAAAAAATTTTGCTGCATCAACCGTGATGATGATGGCATCCATGATGTTGGTGTTCGAGCACCTTGGCGATGATTCCGGCGGTCAAAAGAGCGGGCAGGCCATGACCCCTCCTGTGGTGATGATGAGCCTCGGCTTCAGGTACGAAGGCCACTGCCATCAGCACGGCGACCAAGAGAGCAACGAAGATCAGTTTTCCGCACTGCATTTCTGAAGAGGGAATGGCCTAAAAAAAGGAACACGTTTTTTTTTTTAATATTATCTAATAGGATTAAATATTATTCATTTTAAATTTGTTATATACTTGCGAAATATTGTGTTGATTCCAGCGAATAATGGAGCAAATGCGCGTTATTTACCAATGCAACTCAGTCTGAGATGTAATAGCTATTAAAACGATTATTTTATGTTAGGAGATGTAAAATTTCCCTTCACCCTTTTTTGCCTGTCTGTCATATTCGCGGCGCATGACCCAGACGCTTGGCTCCTAACAGACGAGGGACCCTAGCAATGCTTTATAAACCTTTTTTTTTTCCATGAGTTTTAATTGAGATTCAATGATTAGGAATTATATGGGTTTGATTACACAAGAAGCTCATTTTATTAAATCAAATGTGAAAATTATATCTTGGGTTCGTCAAAGAAAACAGTTTCATTTTGTTATGGATTTTTTTTTTGGGGGGGGGGATAGTTTAGAAAAAGATAAACTAAAAAGATGCTTAAATCAATATTAAATAAAGGATTAAGGTATACAAGGATGATTGATAAAAAATATTATTAGATCCCAGAATAACTGAGTTCAATGTAATAGGAGTAAAAGCGAGCCAACTTGATACTATTAAATAAATAAAAAAACTTTCGATATATTGAGTATCTTTAAAAATAATAACAATTTTTTTATTTGAATCTGATACATCTACTTTAGGAATCAGGTTAAAACAGAAATTTCAATTGAAAATGAGAGCTAAAAAATGCAATAAAAGTAAATTTTAAACTAAAATAGTACAAGAGAATTTTGTTATATTTAAGAAGTTAGAATAATGCATGATAAATAAATAAATAAATAAAAATTACTCATTTGAAAGATAATTTAAATAATCAACAACTAATTTTAATTTTTAAAAAATAGAATAAAGCATACGGAATACAATGAATGCAAAATAAATTTTCAATACGAACAGTAAGAATAACAACTAATATGCTCAAAAGAACTTTCTAAGAAATAATTAAACTTTTTGTTGCTTCTTTAATTGAACACACTATACTAATATAAAGTTCTGGTCTGAATTAAGAACCCTGAAAGTTTCCGTAATATACATTCAAAGATTCTTGCAATACCAAGAACAAACGTTTTTTTTTTTTTTTTAAACTACATTAGTTTTTTGAGGTTTCTGGCCCCGATCGTTTGTGAATGGATTGATTTTCTTTCAATTGCACTTCTATATAAGGGATGAATTTCAAAACTAATTTCAAAATTATTATAGCAGCTATTAAACTTTTATATATTATAGCACAATTATTCAAATATATTAGAAGTTGCATTAAAATAAAATATAGTTTAAAAATAGTTTTAGATAGTTTTAAAACATATATTTCGGAAACAGAAAATATTTTTTGTCAATTATATCTACGTCAAATCATTATTGAGAAAACATGCAACTCGGCAAGTAACACAAAAATGATTGCAGTGACTATCATAAAGAAGATTTTTTTTTTTCCTTCCTTTGCTTACGCAATACAACGATTTGTTTTAGTGTTTAGTTCTCAACATATAAAACATAATAAATGGTAGAATGCACTTAAGAAAAAAATATGTTCTAATAATAGGAGAAAAATTTCCGAAGTCTTTATAAAATAAAATGCATATTAAATGCGTATTGAGCATTTCTAACTACCATCTTATTTTTTATACATATTTTGTTTAACATTCCTATTTTCTATAAAAGATTTTTTTTTTTCTGAGTATACTATAAAAACTTATTTCGATGTTTAGTACAAGTCATTCAAAAATCATTGAATATGTAGTCGAATGCGCTTTAGAAAGAAACCCGCTCAAATGAAAGTAGTTAAAAACTTTTATTGTTTTTATAATCTTTCAAAACGAGCAATCTTCTGCTTCGCCTAACATTGAAAACGATTTGGGTGGCATGAAACAGCGTATTCATATTATAAACAAAAACATCCAAATGGAACAAGTTTAGCGAATTTGGCTGTCTCTGACGTCACAACGATTTTCTTCCCATAATATACTCGAATTCAAATAATTTTAACTTTTTAATTAGACTATAAATTTATTCAAATAATACAAATTCACAAATATTTCAAAATCAGCTTGATGAGAAAAAAATTTTATTCCATAAAATTAATTATTTTATTTTAATTGACTAATTACAGGAAATCCTAATCACACTTTAGGGTGAAGTGAGCAGTCAGTTGGATTAGTTTGATATTTTAAACGATAATTTTTAACTGTAGTAATAATTACAATAATTTTGATTTTTCGCTAAGCCGATAATTAAAAATAAAAAATGTAATCTAATTATATGACTGTCGGCATATGATATTTTGCGTTGTTGGGCAGCATTCAGATTTCGAACAACATTGCAATGATGTCTAAGGAAGGCTCCTTTTTTCCCCTTCACTTAATAACGATGATAATAATAAATTTTTAAATATCCTTAGTAGATAAAGGAGAATTTTTTAATTTATTATAAATGAAAGTTATTATTTTAAACACTTAGGAATTTTAGGAAATAATTACACAGGTTTAGTTTAGTGAAATGGTACTTCAATTGACTGATTCTAGTTCTAAAGAATGAAGAAAAGTTTGTTTGAAGGAAATTGATTAAAATCTGTAATTTTATATTAAAGCTTTTTCATTTAATTTAAGTTTCAAAACAAAAATACTTGTATTTTTTTACTAATGAATTTGAGAAATATGGTTTTATTACTATTATTTTATATATAACTAGTATATAGACATAATTCAAAAATAGTTAGCTCCCTATTTTCTGGTATATTTAATTAAAGCGTTTTATCTGAAATCTGAAATCAATTTTGAACGATTTTTGTTTTAAAAAATGTTAATTTTATTCTTTTTCAAATTATTTATTAGATTTATTTTTAGAACTTTATTTTGTTAGCTTCATTTTTTTATTATTATTTTTAGTATTCTCTTTACATTTTCTTTTTTGTATTACAATAGCACATTTTAAAAGAATTAATATTTCCCTAGTGTTGTATCATATTTTTTTAAAAATATATTTCACTTGATTTATGCTTAGAATTTTATTTTATTATTAACTTCTTTATTATTATTTTTTATTTATTATTAATGATTTCTTTAAAAAAAATTATAATACAAAAGCATTTTGTAAAAGAAATAATTCCTTTTGAATGTTATATATATATAAAAAAAACTAATTTCATTAAATGAAAATAACAAGAAACCGCAAATGCATCTCATATTCTATTATGATACATTTCAAACTTTAGAATGAATTGCTGCTAATTTTAGAGTATATGGAACCGTGATTTCTTACCTTTTACAGTCAAAGTAATAATAAAAAAGATTGTTTGCAAACTGATGCCTGTTCGCTAACAGAATAATGACAAAACGAAGAAAGAAACTCTTTTATAAGAAACGGAGAAGTTTCCCTTTTACTGAATGGAAGCGTCGAACCGTAAACGATTATTAATGGACGAATAACCACGAATGTAATTCCTCCTCCTACTTCATGTCATTGGGGTTGAACGAACTTTTTTCTCTTTAAGTTTAACGAGTTCGAATTCGTTATTGTTACTTGTTGACTCGGGATTTACTTAGCAAGTAATCTCAAAGGAAGGTTATATATATATATATATATATAACCCTCAAATATGAATAATTTTCAATATCATCCTCTTAATCGCACTGATTTCTCTGAAAATAGAATCTTAAAGATTAATTTCGAATAAAAATAGAAACACGCAGAACTCCAGTCTTCCATTTGAAATACTTATCATTTAAAAGTGACATAATAATGTAAATGATGCTACAGGTGTGGTTTATAATTTATTTTGAATCAAATTTGCATTTACAAATAGGTCGTTTTAATTTGAACTATAAAAACGCACGTTTTGCTAGGTTTCCAGCAATTTTGCCGGAAATTAAATTTATGCTCAAAAATATAAACTAATGTGCCCCTCTTATGGGCAGCACCAAAGTGACTCAGAAATCCTCCTCTACAGTCCGTCAATAGTTTTGTAGACAAAAAAGTGATGTTTATTTTCATTTTTAATCATCCCGTTTTCTATTTTTAATAAATTTTAAAAAATATATTTTAAGCCTATTTTTAGAACTGTGTATTTCATTATGAAAGAAACTGAAATCATTTTCTTTGTCGCTACTAATATTACCTGCTGGCTTTTTTCCATTGTTGAAGAATAAGAGGAGACATTTCAAATGAGTCTTCCTCAATGAATACAAATTTTTTTTAATTAGTGTGCGCTTACAATTGAGGTTTAATTTCAAAATCAAGCTATGATCCGAATTTTATTCATCTCTTCGTTAATTAACTCATATTAACATCATATTGTATTAACTCATATTCGAACATCGGGACAGACAAACAAATTTCCTCTGAATAGGGTCCTTGCTCAATATTTGATGGATATCTACACATTTGTTGGTATATACCTAATTTTATCAATACAGCTCAAAGCGGCTTTGAGTAACCTTCGTCATTGACAGACAGACAGCACAAAATTATGTTTTTCTTATTCAGGAAAGTCTAAAACGTGAAGATTTGTCACAATTTCGAATGCGAATTTTTCGACGATAACAAAACTTTATATTTCATTTAAGGGAAGTTTTTATATTTAAGGGAAAACTTCATATTTCCTTCCATATATCTGCCTTACAGTACCTCGTAATATCAATTCCTTTCTTATTTTTTCTTTCTTATGAACGTTTCACGGTTTTTTTAAATCACATGTCAGAGAATAACCAGTAAATATCACTCGATCGATTCCATCCTCTATATTATTATATTGAAATATTTCTCAGTTATAAATATATTAAATAACGCCTAAATCAAGATGGATCGAAATGCCTCTAGAGATAATCAAGAAACCAGTAGAGATTCATGGACTTTCAGGAAACACGATCGCATTCACCCGGACAAAACGTGCTCTTATTTTTCTATGAGAAATTACTGTAATAAAATTCACTGAAGCAACAAGAAAACATGGCACTGAAGAAAAGCGAATGAGTCTTAAATTATCTGGCGAGCAAATAGGTATTTTGAGTCTTATAATTTACGATCAGTAATTTTTCACTGCGAAAAATAAAATGCGAGCTAAAATGATCTAAACAAATTTGTAATTTTTTTTATTTGAAGATATGCTTCATAAATGCCAGGCTGAAAATTAGATTTTTCGAAGCCACGAATATTCTATATATGTAGGCCGAAATTTTGCAAATTGCTTTCATATCATTCTTTTTTAGCGCTATTTCCTTATTTTCCTTACAAAAAGGGAGGCTATTGAAGTTGATTTTGAATGCGTAACTCAATTTTGAAACAAATAATTTTATTCCTCGTTAAAAATGCTGACTATTGCAAGAATTTGCGTTTAGATTCGAACTATTTTTAATAAAAAGTTTTAAAATCATCTTGAAGACGTCTTGCAAAATACTTTGCCTATAGGGCTTAAAATTTCGAAATTTGTTTTTAAGAGTTAAATCGCATAAAAAAATAGGTAATAGATTTTACTCTTCAAAGCTATTTTGTCCTACCACATGCATATAAGGATGGGCAGAAAAAAATTAGTATCATAATGTGTTTAAGCAAGCATATTATCTATAAATTTAGACATAATAGTTTGAACATGTGTGGATACAGACATATTCATTAAACACATAGGTCATTGTCCATAATGAGAGTGCTAAATAATAGATTACAAAAATTAAATTTAAAATAAATTTAAATTGTAACTGTGAAAAAAAATACTCTTGCACTGCAACCAATTTTGTGTTATTTCAAAGTCACAAAAAGGGGTCTTTTAGTTGTATCAAATTTTTATCTAGTATTTTTTTTTTCTAATTTTAATACATTTTTTTCCGAATTTATTAAAAGTTGGTTTCATTGCAATTTTTCTTTATTTTACAGTCATGGATAAGATATTTTTCCCCTTCACAGTTATGGAGGGTATTTATGAAGACACTAATGAGCTACGATGTTTCGCACCATCACG
>JAOUZG010051635.1:476297-521061 GCA_026289955.1 Argiope argentata | reverse complement strand
CCAACAAGAATTCATATTTCTAAAAAAATATTCTAAAAGTTCAATAAAAATAATTAACGTTTGATATAAAATTCTGAGTCATTTTTCTAGTTGCTTCTAGAAATGCATTAGCAGTTTCAACCCTTTTAATTATATCTTGTTTTATTGTAATTAATAAAATATTTTAATAACTGAAACTTTTAATAACTAGAATTTCATAGACCCTCCCGGTATTTTTCATTTATTTTCATCTTGTAAACCCTCTCATAGAAAATTTGAATGGAATGAACATATAATTAATTAATTGAAAATATTTTTGCTTGGTAAAATATTAGCTTGAAAAAAAAAAAACCGAAATTTTTTCATTGTAGTCATTTTTTAATTTTCTGCCTTTCTTTTTGAATTTTTTAAAAGAAATATGTTCTTTAAAATAGGAAACTAATCTGATAATTTGTAACTGCTATTGTAAATGATAAAGAACAGTTTTTTCTATTGTACTGATAAATTGTTATATTATATTTTGTAAAATCATATCTAATCCTTTAAAAAAAATTTGTAAGTTGTTAGTCTCGGAACTCAGAAGATTTAGTTTAAAATCAGTGGTATCATCTGTTGATATCATAATGAAAGTGAAAAATGAAAATCATCGAAGGTCAATATAAAACACGAAATGCTACAAATAACTATTGTATAAATTCTTTTTTTTTTTTGTCTGAGTTTCAGCGTTATAAAAAAAAGTTCCTTCAAGACTTTTATTGAGAAAAAAAAAATCTCAAATCCCAGTTCTTCAAGCAACATACGAATAAAGCTGATACATCAAAGCAGTGAAGCGTTTTAAAACTTCCCCGCATATTTCGAATGTCATGCGAAATGGAACGCATCACTCAAAACATCTGAGCTTCATTAAATAAAAGAGAAAGTTTCCATCCATCAAAAATTTTATCAGATGATAAGGTCGGTTATAAAAACCAGCAGAGTAAAAATCTAGTTCGAATCGCATGTTTTTACTTTGTATCTTATTTTATAAAATTAGATTTATTTGCATATTCTCGTGTGGTTTGATTGAAATTTATAATATTTTTTACATGACTCACAGAAAGTTAAATGTTACTACTAATTCCAAAAATACAATAAATTAAAAAAAAAATGTTTTTCTTCTATTTGTGTTCTACGATGTTCAGCAGAACACGTCGTTGAGAGTTAAATAATATGTACTCGCCTTAGACTAAGAACCTACAGTTTCTGCACACACAACAGTTGATGTTAATATTTAAGACGAAGACGAAATAAATAAAAAGACAAAATAAAATATGCCCACAGCAGTCATAACGCGGTCTACAATGTTGCCATTCACAAAGAGATATTTTCAATCTCAGAAATAAAAACGGTTTCCAGATACAATAGTATAATTTAAAAATAGGTTGTAATGTGCAGCAAGAGTTATATAAAATTGGTTTTGATGTCCTCCTATTTCCAACAATTTTTGGAATATAAAACATCAAAATTCTGCTTAGTTTTAAATTGATTGAATTTTAATTTTCAAAGAATCGCTTAGAGGTACGCATTTTCACCCTCTAAAATACATGCTCGGCCATTTTGATAGATCTAGATCTAATGGTCTGCCCTGTAAAGCGCTGATATCCAGATACCCCCATACATTCTTTTTTATTATAATAGAGATAGTTTGATTTTGACGGAGTTCACCGGCGCTAAAACGTGTTGCGTGCTCATGCCTTATACTTATATTAAATATGAAACACTTAAAGCAAAAGCCTCGTAAGATATTCCTAGCAGTAGAAAAGAAAACATGCATCAAATGTCTAACGCCAATTTTATTCAAATGATAAACAAAACACACTGAATTCCATAAACTTAATAACAATGTTGCCATATTTGAAAACTAAATATTACAAATATCACAATAAAAAAGATAATATGACAAAATAGAGAGTTAATAGAACGGAACATCCTCCCACCTTGAGCTGTCGGAGGACAGCTCAATACAATCTTCATAAAATTTAGTATTTCACATATTACAAATTCATTCTTTTAGGTAATTTAATAATACGACCACTTCTTGTCACAAGAGGGGCATTTTCTTGTTCTTGAGGAGGACAGCTTTTGTCCATGGGGAAAGACTTTTGTGGAATCTGGCCAATGGGAATTTCTCTAGGCATACCAGGCCAACTTTTAGATGACACTTCCAACGGGAAAATTCTTTGAATAGGTCTTAATATCTCGGAATGATTTTCAATTCGTAAGAGAACCAAGCGAACAATATTGTCAGGGCCTGGAAGTAGTTTGGTGACCAGTCCAAGAGGCCAATTAATACGTTTGGCATTATCGCTCCCAATAAGTACGACGTCTCCTACCGACACTGTGTGTTGAATTGCTTTGGGGTCTCTTCGTTGAACCAGTAGGGCTAAATACTCGGACCTGAAACGTTTTCGGAGATCCCTCATAATTTTCTGTCGATAGCGTAGCCTTCTATTCAAGGATTTTTCGTCCATTTCATCACAATCAGGATTGTTCGCATCTCTGATATCCTGTAGAAACAGCAATGGCGAGAGTGGAATTAACTCATCATTTTCAGAGATGTAAGTGAGAGGACGTGAATTGACGATTGCTTCTCTATCACATAAGACAGTGGTCAATTCTTCGAAAGATAGATGCGCTCGTCCCAAGACTCTCCTAAGTATTTGCTTTAAAACTCCTATCAATCTCTCCCACCATCCTCCCCACCAGGGTGCAGCAGGAGGGATGAAACGCCATTCAATTTTCCTGGAAATGCTGCGTTTAACAATTTCATCCCAGTCTACAGCTTTTAGTGCAATTGAGGCACCCAAAAAATTTCCTCCGTTATCACAGAATACCACAGAAGGTCTACCTCTTCTCGCAATGAATCTTCTAAATGTTTGGAAAAATGATTCTATAGACATGGCTGTTAAAAGTTCAAGATGAATTGCCCTATAGACAGCACATGTAAATATACATATCCATGCCTTTTTTCCTCCTTTCAAAAATAAAGGCCCCGCCAGATCTATTCCTACGCACTGAAAGACAGCAGAATCATTTACCCTTTCTGGTGGAAGAGGCGCTGCTACAGCAACCAAATGCTTCTCTTTCAGTCGTTTACAAATGACGCACTTCGAAAGCACTCATCCAGTGGTCTTTCTGGAATTTAATATCCAATATTGCTCTCTCAATATGTTTTGCAATATTTGAGTACCCGCATGAAGATTTTTCTTGTGAGCAGACATAATCAGTTTTTCAACAACAGGATGATGGGAAGGCAAAAGTGCAGGAATCTTGAAATTCTCGTTATCTTCCCTATGAGTTAGTTTTGTTCTTACACGTATAACTCCCTGGTTATCTCTGAAAATATTCAAGGATTTCAGTTTTTTATCTGCATCCTGAGTAAATGTTTCGCCTTGAATCAACTTTATAACTCTTTCTTCTGCGTATTTGAATTCTTGACAAGATAGCTCTCCAATGTGACGAATAGCTGGTTGTTTGCAATTAAAAATGAATCTTTGTATCCACCCAACCATTCTAACAATTTTGTCGTAATCCGAGAAAAATCTGTAATACCACCCTAAACCATGATATATGCAAAGTTCATTACCTTGCTTTTCAGAGGTATCACACCAGACACAAACAGAATTTTGAGTCAAAAGACAGGTACCACCGGTTGAAGGAGTTTTCCTCTCCTGCAATGCCGATTCCAGATCAAGAGTCAATTCGCTCAACTGCCAATTTTCAGGAGATCTTCTGAGCCACTCTGGACCATCCCACCATCGAGAGGCTACAAGATGACCAACAGAACAAACTCTGGATGGAAGATCTGCAGGATTAATATGGCCAGGTACGTGTCTCCAATTTTTCGACTTAGTGAGGGTCTTGATCTCTTTTATACGGTTATTTACAAATACCGACCAGATCTCATCCTTCTGGATCCACGCCAAAACCGTGGTGGAATCGGTCCAAAAATAAAATTCCATGTCTTCCCTTTTCGAATAGTGTAGTCCCTCTACCACAGTAGCACACAATCTTGCTCCAATAAGAGCTGCTATCAACTCTAAACGAGGTATAGTGAGTACTTTAGGAGGAGCAACTCTAGACTTGGCGGCTAAAAGATTAACCTCCACTCTCTGAGCCACTTCCACTCTGATAAAAACGACTGCTGCATATGCATTTTGGCTCGCATCGCAAAAAGTATGGATACTAATCCTCTGCTGTTCAGTAGACGAAACACCAAGCCAACGCGATATGCTTACATTTTTCAATAAATGCAGATCATTGAACCAGTTTGAAAATTCTTTCTGACTTTCAGTTTCAATCTTTGAATCCCAAGAAATATTTTTCTTCCAAAGTCTCTGTAGTAGTAACTAGGGGAAAAGTAAAACTGGGCAAACAAATCCTATCGGGTCGAAAATTTTATGGGATATTGACAAGATCTTCCTTTTAGTAATATCATTTAGTTCAAACTTATCTAGCCAATCTAAATTCAAATGTAATTGGTCTTGATCTCGCTTCCAAGATACACCCAATATTAAGGAAGTACCCTTTTCTCCCGTACTTTGCCAGTCTCTCAAATTAAACTTTCCTGTTTCCATAATATCTTTGGCTTCTTCTTTAAATCGTAATAGTTCCTTTTTTGTTTCGACACTTGTAACAACATTGTCCACATAGAAACTATCCTTCAATTTCTTTAACAATTCTGAATCATATCTGTAATCTTCACAATATCTGTGTAAATGAAAATCTATGACAGCACCGAGCAAGTACGGACTGCTTTTTACACCGAAAACCACTCGCTTATGACGAAAATTTTTCAATTTTTGATCATCGGTCCACCATAAGAATCGCAGATAATCTCTGTCCTCTTCTCTCACGCCAATCTGCAAAAATGCCTTTTCAATGTCTGCTGACACGCCATATTTTTTCTCTCGAAACCTCAGAATTAGAGATGGGATTAGTTCAATTAAGTTTGGTCCACAATTTAAACATTGGTTTAATGATGGGTTGCACTTTTCCCTCGCTGATGCATCAAAGACTGGTCTTATTCTTGTGGTTCCATAATGTTTTATAATTGGTCTGTGCGGGAGATAATGCATGCCCGATTCTTTATCTGTAGACGGTACTTCTTCAATAAAACCTAATTTCAGCCATTCTGACAACGTACTGTCATATGCATTGAAAAGCTTTTCGGAATGAAGCCTCTTTGTCATTTTTCTAATCTCTTCAAAGCTAATTCTTTATAAGAGGGCAAAGGCAGATCCTCTTCTTTCCATGGTAGTGCGACCTCATAGCGACCATCTGTGGTTACTGCAATAGAATTTAAGAAGTTTATTTTCGTTTCCAAATCTTCTTCTTTCTTAGATTTTACCATAGCAGAATCTTTAATTCCAATAACATCAAGGTTCCATAGATCTGTGATAGAAGCCTCCTGTATAAATAATGAAGTCACAGTCATGGCCAGGTTCTCGGTTTCATCACTAAAAGTAACTTTACCCATTAATGTCCAACCTAAACGAGTCTCGATCGCAAGAAGTAAACAAGACAAATTTAGTTGCCTTCCAGTGAACAATTTGGATGCAAGATCAGCTCCGATCAAAACCTCAATAGGCCCTGGTGGATCATCAGTATCAGTTATATGAACATTAAGACATCTAGCCTCTTCCATCCAGGGACTTCTTTTTATAGAATTGACATTTCCGCAAATTATGGGTTGATCCAAAATCTCGAAATTTTCAATATATCTGCCTTCAAGACTTCCCAGTTCAACATTAAAACAGGAATGATTTTTCTTTGAAGTCCTAAGTCCACCGAAAAGGTAATGGATTATAACTTCCTGTCTGAATGATTCGCATCCCAATTCCGAGGCTGTTTCCTTCAGAATATATGACCTTTGGGATCCTGTGTCAACTAGAGCTCGAACAGCTCTTTTTCGGCATAGTCCCCTAGCTGTTATCTTTAAAGTTTGTAAAAACACCTTGGGTTCCTTGGCAAAAGTAGACAACGCAGAAAGATTTTGCTCAGGTTTTATCTCATCAAAACTAAGGTTTTTAGTTTCTTCTTTCTTCTCAGATAGCATCGGACACATAAGCGGCACATGGTGCTTGCTACATATTATACATTTAAGCTTAATTCGACACCTTTTTGCGTTATGTCCGACCTTTGAACATGAGAAACAAGCCTTCTTAGCTCTTAATATCTTCCGTTTATCATTGAGTGACATTTTTTGAGCAATAAAACAATCAGAACTAGAATGTGCTTTAGAACAAAAAAGGCAGAATGACCTTGTTTCATTGTGAACCAAGAGTTCCGAAGCAGTAGCCACATCTTCATTTTTTGATAATCTATTGGTTCGAACCTTTAAGTCCTTTTTGGCAAGTCCAAAGCCATCCATTGCCATTGAAATTCTCTGTTCGGCTTCGACTTCAGTCTTAATGAATTTCATAAGTTTTTCTAAGCGACCAGTAGGAGTTGGATCCGCATCAACATTTCTCCTGTAAGTGCGCAAAATATCTTCAGATAAACTGCTCTCAACAAGTGGATACAATAATGGAGCACATTTTTCCTCGGTTATACCGAGTGATTCAAGCGCTCTCATAGCTGATTCCAATTTATCGTATACATCATGAATTGGCAAAGGTTTTGCAACGTTCTTGATAACTAATTTCAAAAGTTCTCTTATATAGTCTTCCACCAACATATCCTCTTGACCGAAACGTTCTTTCAAACTCTGAATCACTTTTGGATAATTTTGTGCCGTAGGTGGGAAACTTTGCACTACTTCCCTTGCCTTCGAACGATCTTGAGTCGATTGAATCAGATACTGAAATTTGTCTTCTGGTGCCAAGCTAGCATCTTCGTGTATTTTTGAAAATTGGCTCCAGAATCCAAGCCATTCCATTAATTCCCCGTTATACTTCTTCAGTTCAATTTTAGGTAATTTGTATCTTGGGGTTTCATTGACAGCATTCGACACTTTATCAACTTTACCGCGATTATTCTCTTCAATAGACAATTTCAACTTTAAAAATCTTTCCTCATATTCATCGCGTACTGAAATTTCTTTTTCCAACTCTGCTTCATCACTATCTTCCAACATTATATAGAAAATACTTTTATCTACTTCTTTTAATTTCTCAATTTTAGACTGAATAATTAGAAATTTAGCATTTATCTCTGAATCACCATATCCTTTTTCACCTATTAAAGATTCCAACAGATTGCATTGTTTTGTAAACGCAGATCTAACGACAGTTCGCTCAGCCTTTTCAACTTTCGTTTTATCCATAATTAAAAATCCTGTCGCGGACGCCAAATGTTGCGTGCTCACGCCTTATACTTATATTAAATATGAAACACTTAAAGCAAAAGCCTCGTAAGATATTCCTAGCAGTAGAAAAGAAAACATGCATCAAATGTCGAACGCCAACTTTATTCAAATGATAAACAAAACACACTGAATTCCATAAACTTAATAACAATGTTGCCATATTTGAAAACTAAATATTACAAATATCACAATAAAAAAGATAATATGACAAAATAGAGAGTTAATAGAACGGAACAAAACGATTTCTGATTATGTAGCACCAACCATAAGGAATGTACAAACATATGGTTCATAAAAAGAAGCATGCTCACATTATAGGAGGTTAATTCAGTTTCTGTTCAATGTTACAAGTAGTGTAATCTAGATTAAATAAATAAATAACAATAACAATGTTTTTTAATTTTCAAAAAATATATAAAAAATGTACAAAACCAATCATTTTTAAAAAGTTGAAGAATTGAGAATGATGCACTTTATGAAGGATGTCTTTTAAAAAAAGGTAAGAATGAAAACATTGAATTCATTGAGGATTAAAAACGTCTGTACTGTATAGATATACAGTAGTGTACTTTTCCGTTAGCCGGGCGCCACCGAAAAATCGCCAGGTAATGCAGAATTTCGCCAAATTTCTAATAGTTTTTTTTAAAACTAAAAATGGTCAAATAATGCAGAATTCCGCCAAATTTCTATGGCGATTTTTCCCTGGTGCTTCGCCAGCAGAAGAGTACCTATTAGAGGTTTAAATAAACAAGAAAAATGGGAGGGAATATTTTTTTATTATAAATTAGTCAAATTTTTCACAAACATATTTTACTATTAAAGTCAAACATAGTTATTTCAGTTTTATTTTCAAACCGGTGGTCGAGGCTTCCTAAAATCTTTCCTCATACTTCCCAATAAATATGGTAGGAAGAGGCTGCAAGAGACGTCATCGCAAGTCGCTGTGGTTCACGCGTCACTGAATATTATGAATCACTTTTAGTGCTCTGTGTTTGTATAATAGTTATAATTGTCCGTGTTTGTTTTAGAATGAAACTGCTTTTTTGTTGTTGTTGTTGCATCTGGCAACGAGGATTTTGTTGTGATTAAAATAGAATGAGAGAGATACCTGTGGTCACACAGAATTGACGTAGTCTGTGTTTTGATTTAATTCTTTTAAAAACACTTTCAGTCGTTGGGAGTGATATTCTAAAATAAGAAAGGTTTATTTTATGTCTTATCGGACGTTTACAATCTGCATTTTAAAACGCAGATTCATGCGCTGCTAATATATTGGCTGTCCTCTTCCCCTCCCCGCATAAAATTGCTAACCTTGGACCAGCTTGTGCAACCTCACGAGTGTCCGGATGTTGAATTTAAGTCCTGCCGTAAAAAATATGCATTTCGTAATGCATTTGATTTTGACAGATTGAAATAAAAATGTGTCACCAACTTCTATTTTTTTCATACCATATTTTATTATCTCATTTTTCCTCCTACTGAATCGCTGCATTTTTAAAATTATCTCATTAACAAGCAAGTATATACGCAGAGGAGTAGACGATTAACTGCAGGTCGGATTTAGTTCAAATTTTCTTAACGAATTATATAATAAATTCCAAAACAACGGATAAAATTTTATCCTTTTAGCTCTCTATCTTTTGTCGTTTTTGTGTTTCCTCATAATCAGACAGTCAAGCAGTCAAGTTTTTGTCAAATTTTCGTTCAGATCTTCTTGGAAATCTACAAATCTGAAAAGGATTTGAAAGTTCATTCAAATCCTTTTTCAGACATCATGTTTGTAGACAGACGGTTGCAATCCTAAAAATATAACTTTCGTTGTGGTGCAGATCTGAAACGTAATGATTTCAAGTTCGAATGTTTCGATGACTGTAATGTTTTCTTTCTGTATACTTAACATACAAGATCATAAGAACGGAAAAAAAGCATCTCTCAACAACTTAATTCTTAACACAATTTTTATTAATATTTGTGCGTTGTTGCGAAAATATTTTCAAATTCTGGCGGCACGCATATATACAATTTTCATCAATATAACAGTACAACACCGAAAATTTTCATTCATTTGTATAAAACTTTTTAGTAAATGTACGGGACAACACTTTAAAACCAATTTGCACTTCCTTGGATAGTAAACACAATTGAAAACAACGGTAATAAATTTATATTGAAGTACCTTAAAAATAAAGTATTATGCCATTTGAAATCATTAAAAAAATTAGTTGACGAAATCAATTTTTAACGTAGTATATAAATTCTCCATGATGACAAAGTTACTCTCAAATCAATTTTTCTTTTAGAAAAAAGTCAAAACTCTTTTCTAAATTTGAATAGTAAAATTTAAGGCCATGGGTGGATTGGATGGACTGAATCATCGCGAGCAGGGACCGCGGTACCCTGGTGGTAAGATATCGGCTTGTGAGTCTTAGGGTGTCAGTTTAGTTACCGGATTCCACCGAAGGACCGTCTGATAGGAGTGTCTTTTGCACATTGAATTGGCCAGTGCAAACGCCTTCCCGCTGTTGTGCTGTGGTGTGGAGAGGTGGGGAGTGTCATCTCAGATGTCGTCTTTGTCATCTGATAATGTTCCAGAATCACGAGGTCCGTTCCTAAATAGCCCTAGTGTTGCTTTACAACGGGGCATTAATATAATTAACTCAACCGCCATAAAGCACTAATAATTTTTAAAAAATTAATGAGCATTTGAAATTTTTATGCTTGATTTAACAGTCGATATATTTTTCCATTCAATAAACCTTCATTTATTTCAAGGGAGAATTGAAAGATATAAATAGTGGGAGAAGGGAGAAATAAATAGTAGGAAAAAATAAAAGAAATTTCTGAAACTCAGAGATCTTTAGACTTCAGAATTCTTAATTCGTAAGCAAAAATGCTAAAAGGGAAAAATTTCTCGCTTAGAAACAGAGTTAAAGATAGTCTTAAAAGCATACGTGAAATAAGGAAAGTATTTTAATTTTAGAAATCATAAACATTATAAACTATTACTTGAGGGCTCCTGCCCCAGCTCGCTTATGCTCGACAACTTTCAGGAACTGCTGAATGCAGTTCCTCTCGGAGAGCTCAGCGATTCAAGCTCGTTTCGCTTCCTCGCCATCTACTAAACCACTTTTGTCTAGCAACTGATATATTAAGATCAATTTATTCCAAAATATTTTAGAACAATGAAAAAAATAAAAATTTCAAGCGAAAAGTGCACTTGCAAAAATCACTTGCATCAAAGTTCTTGGCAAATACAAATAACCTTTCATTTAAATAACTACATACACATATCAAAGTTGACAAATGTTAGGAAAAAACAGTGCTTTTGTGACAATTCTTCAAATTTTGGAACTATACTCTGAAGATTCTCTTAATCGCTAAGACCTTGCATCCGGTTGGCTGTGGGATGAGCTGTATGGTTATCTCTCTTTGTAATTGCACCTGACAGAAGATCCCCCCCTCTTAATGGGATCATTTGGACTTTGAGTCGAGTCCAGATAAGAAACCACACATGCGTTTTCCGTCCTTCCAAAGAAATAAATCGTATCTTAAAAGAGGAAGAGTGTCAAAACCTTCGGATGTAAATCTTTCTTTATTGTTGAGGGTCAGCTACGAGGGCGGATCCTTAACGAACATTCCCATGGTCAACTGGAAATCACTGGGGATATTTCTGAATAATTATTGGCTAATCGGGATTTCAAGTGCATCAATGCGAAAATGAGAGGCGGACAGATGATAAAATGCAAGATTTTGGAAGAGAAATCGGTTGGAGAGTTCTAGAGGGACTTCGTAATTTCGAGGTCTTCGGAGGATCGTCGTTTGAAAGAAGTGAGAAAAACTTTGTGTGAACGAGCTTCTGATTTATGATCCATCCGATGATTATCGGTGGATACCTTGAGCTACCCGTGCAGTAGCCATATGCGCTAACAATCTATTAGCTTTCCTTGTTTCTCCGAAATTAATCTAGGAACTAGTCATGTATAACTGTTAACTAGTCATAACTGTTAACTGAGATGTAAATGTTATCAATCATACTAACCGGGATGAGAACGAGTTGTTTTTATGTATTTGATGATGTAACTAAAGAATTTGTCTTTAAACGCTTCACTCTTTTTTTGATCGGATGGCATCAAGTAATTACAATACCATAGAAACAGAATTTTAAAAAATGATATTTACAAAAAACCAATTTTAAAAAAATTATGCATTTCTCAGAATTATACACTGAAGTGACAAAAGTCATGGGATAGCAATATGCAAATATACAGATGGCAGTATCGCAGCGAAAAAGTATAAATGCGCAGTTCGTTTTCCAGAGCTTTCATTTGTGTTCAAGTTATTCATGTGAACAGGTTTTTCGTGATTTATGGCGGCACGACGAGAAATAACAGACTTTGAACGTGGAATGTTAGTTGGAGCTAGACGCATGGATCATTCGATTGCGGATATCGTTAGTGAATTCAACATTCCGAGATCCACAGTATCAAGAGTGTGCCGAGAGTATGAAATTTCAGGCATCCCATCCCATCATGGACAGCGCAGTGGGCGACCATCTGCACTTAACGACCGAGACCACCGACGTCTGTGTAGAATGGTCAATGTTAATAGACACGCAACACTTCGTCAAATAACTGCAGGAATCAATGTGGGACGTACGAGGGACGTGTCCGATAGGACTGTGCGGCGAAATTTGTCTTCCTTGGGCTATGACAGCAGAAGACGGACTCGAGTGCCTTTACTGACAGCACGACATCGCCTTCAGCGACTCTCCTGGGCTCGTGAGCATATCGACTGGTCCCTAGACCAGTGGAAAACCGTGGCGTGCTCAGATGAGTCACGATTTCAGTTGTTACGAGCTGATGGTAGAGTTCGAGTGTGGCGCAGACCCACGAAGCCATGGACCCAAACTGTCAGCAAGGCACTGTTCAAGCTGGTGGTGGCTGCATAATTGTATGGGCTGTTTTTACATGGCATGGACTCGGTCCTCTGGTGCAACTGAACCGATCATTGACTGGAAATGGTTATGTTCAGCTGCTTGCAGATAACTTGCAGCCATTCATGGACTTCACGTATCCACACAACGATAGGATTTTTATGGATGACAATGCGCCATGTCACCAGGCCAGGCCTGTTCGCGATTGGTTTGAAGAACATTCCGGACAATTCCAGCGCATGATCTGGCCACCTAGATCGCCTGATATGAATCCCATCGAGCATTTATGGAACATCACGAAATGTCCGTTCGTGCCCAAACTCCTGCACCATCCACACTTTCACAACTATGGACGTCTATACAGACAGCATGGCTCAATATTCCTGCAGAGGACTTCCAACGACTTGTGGAATCCATGACACGTCGAGTTGTTGCACTTCGCCGGGCAAAAGGAGGACCGACACGATATTAACAGTCATCCCATGACTTTTGTCACTTCAGTGTATTCTTCCGATTGTTTCTTCCTTCTATTAAATCACTGATCAGAAAATCTTACAATATTTCGGTGTATTCAACAGATGTTCTAAAAGAATCTCATCATCATTATTATTATGAAAACTTTTCGTGTATTTGTCACTTGAATTTACTCTTTTTCCCCGTGAGGTTTCTACCAAAAAGGCCTATTCCCACAACTATGCTCCAGTAGTTCGGTTGTTCGGCTGGTTTTGAAATGATTTTTGGTGCGGGAACCACCAATGCCTAAGCTGCTCCATGCAAATAGTAAAATACAAATTCTTAAAGTAAATATATTGGAATATAAAATGCAGATAGAGTTCAAAACTTATAAAACTGGAATATGCATCAACAAAATTTCTAAATCCCAGTTTAAAAAAACAATTTAAAGTAGAAGCATATGGTATCAAATCATTATTGATCATGGTGGGTATAAATGAGGACCGAAATAAACAGATATGACACATTAAATAGAAGTAAAAAATCCAATAGCTTTTAAAAATTTAAAAACATTCGGGTGGGGATTTTCACCCTCAAAGTCCTGCAGAAACAAAGAAGTTGAATGAAAAAAGAGAATACGTGGGGAATTAAAATCAGGACACTCAATTAAAATATGTTTCACAGTAAACTCCACAAGGCATATAGGGCACTGTGGCACAGCTTCACCAAAAAGAAGATATCTGTACGTCTATCGTGTATGTCCTATACTCAGGGAGTCAACTTCACGTCAGTTTTGCGTATAGGGAGAGTGGACCACAATCGAATGATTTGCTTGATGAAATGAAATTTATTTTGGGTCCGCAGATCGCACGCTAATTGCCAAGTAGAAGAAATGTAGTTTGTTAAGTATTTCTTTATATCGCAATAAGGTAGCCTCAAAGATAAAAGGTTTGTTGTTGATTTCGCCACTGAATCTGCCATTTCATTTGTAAAAAGGCCAACATGACTCAGAACCCAACAGAAAATTATTAGAAACCCAGCATTTTGTAAGGTACGCAAAGTTAACAAAATTTCAATCGCAATTGAATGCATCCAATTATTATAGTGTGAAAGTGTTTCCAAAGAGCTCCTGCTATCGGTATAGATGGCAAATTGACGCTGAGTGAAGATTGCAATTATAGGGGGCAAGCAAAATAGCCACCAATTTAGCAGTAAAATTTGAGAAAAAATTATGAAGTCGTTGGCTCAGTGTATCAGATGGAAGTACAATACCACAACCAAATTGCCCATCTAATTTCAAGCCATCCATAAAAATTAACAAAAAGGAAGAATATTGATAGCAAAAATGTATGCATTTACACTTTTCTGGAGAAATTGTATGCCCATTATTATTACACCAAGCTACAACCTTATTAACAGCATTTTGCAACTGTCTCTCATTGATACTCAGGCTGTTACCCTGCAGGAGATCTTCAAGTCATCAACATAAAGGATTCCGTGAATTGCTGACGGCAAATGATTTAAGATTCAACTCAAGTGAAGGATAAAAAGCGTGATACTAAGGACGCTTCCTTAAGGGACACCCTTAGCTTGTATAAAAGAATTTGAATAAATATTACCAACTCGGACCCGAAATGTTCGATGAGATAAAACGTTAGTTAAAAACATGGGCAGATTTCCCCTAAAACCAATGTTAAAAATTGTTGAATAGCTCCAGGCACGGTCTCACGCCTTCTAAATATCGAAAAATATGGAAACAAGGTGATTCCTAACAAGCGTGTCGCGTATTTGGGTTTAAAGTAAAACATGATTATCAATAGGGGATCTACCTTTACGGAGACCACTTCGCAACGGGGAGATGCATCCTTGTTTCTCCAGTTGGAAGACAGGACGAGCATTGACCATGCTATCAAAGGTCTTATATAAGAAATTTGTAAGATCATTCGGTCTGTAGTTCAGAGGGTTGGATGAATCTTTACCAATTTTCAAGACTGGAATTATAATAGCTTCGCGCCATTGTGTGGCATACTTCTACACTTTCCAGATTCTGTTGAACAATATCAACAAATTAGAAAGGGAAGTTTTGTTCCATTTTTGAATCATGTGATATGTGATTCCATCGGGCCCTGTGCTGGTATCGCGCATTTGACATAAGGCTGTTTCTAGTTCAAACATCCGGAATTCATTATTATTTGGGAAAAAATTGCGGTCATTAAATCACAGAGGCAATCGTTTCGCACGATTCTTAGTCGCAAAAAAATAAGAGCTTTAAGAATCAGACGTGGAAACTTGTGCAAATGCTTCACCTAGAATGTTAGAAACTTCTAATGTACTCAAATATAACATATTACCACTTTTTAAGACAGGAATAGTGGATTCATGATAAATCTCATTAGCTTCTTTAACTTTTTTCTATATAATTTTACTTGAAGTTGAGGATGTAATGGTAGAAATAAAATTAATCCGCAACTCCCTCTGAATACTTAAGTGAATACGACGAGTAAGGGCTTTAGCTCGTTTAAAAGCTATAAGATTTTTCTTGTCGGGTATCTTCTAAATATGTTCCAATGATTTTTTTTTATTCTTGTAACTGTCGCGACATTTTCTATTCCACCAAGGTCTACGAAATTTTCTGAGGCTTTGAGAGGTTTTCGGGATGGGTTCATTATATGAACTACTCGTTCATTGCTTCTGAGATGTCAGAAATTTTGACCGCAGTTCCCGTAATATTTGCTAGTTGCGAGTAAATAGCCCAGTCTGCCCGCTGGTATAGGAAGCGTGGAGGGCATGTAGTCGCATCACCACGATCACCTTGGCTGACTATAATAGGATAGTGATTGAAGTGATATATATATATATATTGTTTTATAACCTTTGTTGGCAACGCTTATTTATGTTATGGCTTTTGGCATCACTGTATATTATTTAAATCAATCGGTTGTTAGCGTTGCATTCTAGTTGATTAAAGCTTAGTTTTAGTTTTCAGAATGTTTGTCTTTTATTACAATTTAATCAACTAGAATCCTTTTGCACTGCCTCATTACTTGATTCAGCAAGATGGAGCAACTTTTAAAACACGAAAGGTTCGATACTGATCCTACATGTGCGGGAGCTGAAACGAGGTGGAAACACTGGAAAAGAACATTCGCTAATTTCCTCGCACAGGTAAACCCTGTTACGGACGATAAGAAACTTCAATTACTGTGTAACTATGGCTCCTCTAATGTTTTTCGGTATATTATTGACTCAGAAAAATACTCTGATGCTATTGAATTACTCGATTCGCTATACATCGCCAAAAGAAATGAAATTTTCGCCAGACATTGCCTAGCATCTAGAGCTCAACAAACGGGAGAATCTATCGACGAATATCTCCAGATATTGAAACAGATGAGCAAATATTGTGAATTTAAAGCGGTAACGGCCGATCAAAATAGAGATGAGTATATAAGGGACGCTTTTATACGAGGAATTAAGAGTTCGCGTATACGTGAAAGACTCTTGGTAAACGCCACCATTACATTAGAAAAAGCCTATGATCAGGCTAGATCACTTGAACTAGCTGAGCTACATTCCGCATCTTATTCAAATTTGTTCAATTCGACTCCAGTAGCTGCCATCGATCACACAAAGGATAATTTAGAAGAAACCCAACGGACTTCAGCTGTTCTAACAAGCACCGAAAAATGCTTTTTTTAAGGAAACGAACGCCATCCAAGGAATTCTTGTCCAGCCAAAGAAGTTATATGCAGAAAGTGCGGCAAGAAAGGACATTACCTACGAGTGTGTAAATCAAGACAAACACGGCCAACCACAAATACTACAGCCTCTACATCGTTTTTGGCTTCTGCTATAGCAACACCACATTGTCTCCAGAAATCGATAACTAAAGTGTTAGTGAATGGAATAAAATAAAATGCCCTTATTGATACTGGTAGCTCTCTTACTTTCCTGAATGAACGTCATGTGAAAAAAGGCAAAATTGTCGTAAAACCATACTATGGTAAAATAACCATGGCTAATTCATCCTTCACTTCGGATATTACTGGATGTGGTTTACTTACCTTAAAGATGCTGGCCCATACATATTTTAATATTGCAGTGCTAATCATGAAAAATCTATGTGCTGACTTTCTGATTGGGCATGATCTTCTAAAGAGACATTCTTTACTAAAAATTGAATTCCGCGGTGACAGATCGCCCCTCAAAATATGCTCATTAGCTACTGCCTTAGATCCACCTGCATCTTTATTTTCAAACCTTACACCAGATTGCAAACCCATTATAACTAAATTAAGACGACATACAGATGCAGACAAAATATTCATTGCTAATGAAGTAGAAAAATTGCTCCAAGAAGCAGTGATTGAGCCCAGTAACTCACCATGGCGAGTCCAGGTTTTTGTAGTAAAGGGAGAAAATCACAAACCGAGAATGGTGGTTGATTATTCACAAACCATTAACAGATTTACAATGCTAGACGCCTACCCTCTCCCAAGAATAGATGAATTAATTCAGAAGGTATCTCAATATAAAGTATTTAGCACCATTGACCTCAAGAGTGCCTACCTCCAAGTGCCCCTTCTAGAATCCGACAAACAGTATACAGCCTTTGAAGCCGCAGGAAAACTTTATCAATTCCGGAGAATCCCTTTTGGGGTCACTAATGGTTTCCCATCTTTTCAGAGGAACATAGACAGCATAATTAAAGATGAAAGCTCGAAGGCACTTTTCCATATCTTGATGATGTAACTACCTGTGGTCATGATCAATCTGAACATGACCAAAATTTGAAGAGATTTTTGGATGTAGTAAAAAAAATATAGCTTGACAATAAATCATGATAAATGTAATTTCTCAACAAAGTGCATAAAGTTATTAGGATATCTCATTGAAAATAAGATTATTAAACCTGATTCCGATAGGCTCGCACCACTGATGAACTTACCTATACCAAATAACATGGCAACCCTTCAAAGGACTTTAGGTATGTTCGCCCACTACTGCAGTTGGATTCCCAGATTTTCAGAGAAAATTCGGCCCCTTACGAAAGGAGCATTCCCTCTTTCTGAAGAGGCTAAGGAAATATTCAGTTTTCTCAAAAAAGACGTAGCAGAGGCTTCGTTTCCCACGATTGAGGACAATATACCTTTTAGAGTTGAAACTGATGCTTCAGAATTCGCCATTGGGGCAACTCTCGGTCAAGCAGAACGTCCCATAGCTTTCTTTTCAAGAACACTTAATGCAGCTGAACAAAGGCACTCTTCAGTGGAGAAAGAAGCTTATGCAATTGTGGAGTCTTTGAATTGCATAAGCTTCTTTCATTTGAAGACATTTTGAAGTCATCACTGATCAGAGATCAGTCAATTTCATGCTTGACCAGCATCACTCCAGTAAAATAAAAAATGAAAAATTATGAGATGGCGACTCGAATTGGTTAACTTTAAATTTGATATAATTTACCGTCCAGGAAAACGTAACACAACTGCGGACACAATGTCCAGAATTACAGCAGCAATATATCCGGAGACCGGAACAAATCTTAGAGAATTGCACGATGCTTTATGTCACCCTGGCATAATTCGGATGTACCACTGGATTAGAGCTAAAAATTTACCCTTCACATTAGATGACATCAAGAGAGTAACTAATTCTTGCTCTTGTTGCAATCGCATTTTTACAAGAATGAAGGACATCTAATAAAAGCTACTTCACCCCTTGAAAAGTTAAACATAGACTTCAAGGGGCCTCTTCCTATCTCGTCCAAGAATCGTTTCCTCTTGACAATAGTTGATGAATTCTCAAAATTCCCATTTGCATTCCCTTGTAAAGATATTTCTGCTTCTACTGTTATAAAAGTATTGACGAATGTGTTCTCCCTCTTTGGGACACCGGCATACATTCATTCAGATAGAGGAGCTTCGTTCATGTCACATGAACTTAAAACATTTCTCAACTCTCTGGGCGTTGCAACGAGTAGAACTACGGCGTACAACCCTAGAGGAAATGGACAAGTCGAGAGATTCAATGGTATTGTATGGAAGACGGTACTTTTGGCCTTGAAATCAAAAGGTATGGTGACAGAACGATGGGAAGAAGTCCTTCAGCCAGCACTTCACTCTATCAGATCACTGCTGTGCACAGCTACAAATGCTACTCCTCATGAACGCATGTTCAATCATCCCAGGAGATCTTTTAATGGTCGTTCTTTGCCTACATGGTTGACCCAACTAGGTCCGGTTCTAATGAAAAACCACGTGCGGCATACCAAATACGATCCTATAGTGCAGGAAGTGGAACTAATTGAAGCTAATCCCGACTATGCACATGTAAAGTTGCCTGATGGACGGAAATCAAGTGTTTCTATTAGACATTTGGCGCCAAAAGGTGAGTTAGCAGTGAGGCATCCTGGGCCAAACTTACACCCACTGCAAGCTGACTCTGGAGAACAGTCACCAAAACATGCGCCATGTCATCCGAAGAACGTTAGAGTTATTGAAGAAAAAAAATCAAGATACAGCGGTACCGGAACTAAACAATTCTGGCCTTCCTGCCGACGATTCTGGACAATCATCTACTCCGAACGCTTCTTATTCCGGTCGAAAGAGACGACCATCGGCATATCTTCGTGATTACGTTACTTATTGAATTGACTTTCGATTGTTGAGGAGGGGTGAATGTAGTGATATATATATATATATTGTTTTATAACCGTTGTTGGCAACGCTTATTTATGTTACAGCTTTTGGCATCACTGTATATTATTTAAATCAATCGGTTGTTAGCGTTGCATTCTAGTTGATTAAAGCTTAGTTTTAGTTTTCAGAATGTTTGTCTTTTATTACAGTGATCACCGTTGTATAGCTCGTCAACTATAATGCAATTCAACAATGGCAGGAGTTCAGGGGAACATATGGCCAGATAAAGACAATGGAAGCTACGAGTGGATTTGTGAAAGTACGTACTACGTTTCCTCATCGTTATTGAGAAGGCAGAGAGAGTTATTAAATATAAACTATTCGATCTGTAGCCCTCGGAAGTTCGTACTTTTGAAACCCCACATAATGTTATGCCCGTTAAAAACCGGCAAGCAACAGAAAAGGTGGCGTAAGTTGGTCCTCTAAGTTGTCAAAATCTTCCTGACAAATGACATCATGAAGGAGTAAGTATATACAGATGACTGTAAGCAGCATTCTTGTGTGAACTTGAACAGTCACAACCTGCAGAGGAGTATGTAAATTGAGTGATGTGCTCTGTTAGTGATTGGACGTAAAGATAATTTCCCACATGTTATAACAACTCTTGAGGAATTGAGAGATCGTGAGTACTTACAGAAACCGGAATAGTAGCTAATGCTTTCAGTTTGAGAATTTGAAGAGATTGTTGTCTAGAATTGACTTCGGCCAACAAATCTCCTGAAGGAAGTTTGCAAATAGTAGAACCTTCTCCAAGTGTTCCATAAATTATCTTTTCTACAAGAAACTGGGAAACTATGTGGAATGTTTCTTTATTTTCAGAAATTCTTTTCAAAATTTAAAAAAAAATGATCATAATACTTTTATCCAGTTTTCGTATTCTTGAGATGCCCACTTAAGGTAGAATTAGATTTAGGCCCTAGACGATATTGAAAAAGATTCAGGTCGGACGGAACCACCCACCCCGGAGCCCTGCATTGGAAGGCAATTACCGGCTCTGGTCATTTCCAGCCTCGGCATCCACCTTAGTACTAGTCGAAGCCCAAGGAGTAACCCCTTCGCTTCATCACTAAGCAGACTAAACACACAAGTGGTTTGGTACTAGCCGATTAATACACCGGGCACCGTCCGTCTGTCTAATAGGTTGCTATGCACGGTCAACACGTGGGGTTTTGGCTGTCCATAAGAAGCAAGAAGCAAACAGAGCGACGACAGGTTCTCATGGAGGGCTAGCTCCCTCGCTTGCCGTCGAGGGAAGAACTAGCGTCTCAATCCAAACGTAATCCCTATGGGATGGACGAATCCATCGCGAGCTGAACTTTACACAGGTAGGGACGTTTGAGTGAGAGGGGCACCAGGGATAAACGTTGTCTTTTAAATGTTGAATTGTATCACATTTTTCCCGGGTCAGTTGAATCGTGTTTCGCAGAGCAGGATATGGGTATAGTTTTGAGTTGCATTTCATAAACGGATCATTTATCATTTAGAAATGTATAAATTACATAAGGAATGAAGAGGTAATGTGGTATAGATATTTAAGTTTCATAATATGGAAATAAAACAAATCTTTATCTATTTCATGCATGTTGATTTTTTTTGTCATATTATTCTGGTGCTTTTGTAGCTCTATGTAGATGCGAGTTAAATTGTCGTAAAAGTGATAAACTAACAGGAATGAAATAACTGACTGAATTTAAATAACGAGTTTTAAGGGTAGAAGACATATAACCCAAACATGATTTATTTTTTAAAAAAATAATCAGAACTCTAATTTTGCATAAATTTAGAAAAATAATTTTATAAAGTACTAAATGTATACTAATGTTTCTAATTAAACCATAGTGTTAAAATAGAAATAGCATATAATAGACATGGTAGATATTGTACATTACAATATTATAAGTTTCTAAATTTATTGTTACAATTTATTCTCCACTTTTTGATAAATAAAACAAATTGAGTTTTATTAACAGATGAATCTCAATTAACGAGCTATGAAAACATGAACCGTCTTAATGCATAAAATAAAACTGCATTTCAATTCATGTTTTATTTATAATTTAAGTACTTCTGTTCAAATTAATTATACATAAATTATTACAGAATTGTACATATACTTAAACTATTTTCATATGATGAATTTTTTTTCATTAAACATCTGTTAACGATTTACAGTTGCAAAGAATTGCATTTTATGATGGTATTTTTTTTAACACACAACTATTTAAATTGAATTTTCTTATGACAAATATGAGATTATATACAGTAGTATAAAGTTATTAAAATGTAACTCACTACAAATGTTTAGGAGGAAACAAGTTTTTTTAATACTGTTTTTCTTTTAAATTATGATTTACTTTTCTAGTTCAAAAATCATGTTATGAAGAGTTTCATGTTTATACTTGTAGCTTCCTCAGTATATTTCAAAATATAAATATTCTTGAAAGATTAATATAATGTTCTTTTTGATAAAAATTTATTCAGAATATTTATAATATTGCAGCCTATTATTGACATTCTGAATATAGAAAATAAATAACTCTTTTATTTTCCTTAGGAAACCACTACATTTTTCAGTTAATAATTGAAACAGAATTAATATTAATTGAAAAATGTTAACTACTATTAAACTAATATATTATACAAATATAGAGCTAGAATGTACAGCATGTCATAATTTCAATATATATATAAAGAATAACCATTTTTCAAGTAAATATACATCTTGTAACACAGCCAAATATGTTGTTTGAACCAATTAATTCTAAATAATAAGAGTCAATCAAAAAATAAATTGTCAATAAAGCTTTATTAGATTGCTGATATGTCATTTTATCGATAATCTATTGAAATGCAATAAAGTAAGTTTCCTTGTTTGATGATAACTGTGAATCAATGAGCAGAATGCAATCAATTTACTTGCATAGACTGTGGTAGGCACAGGGAAATAAATACGAAAAAAACCCTATTCAGTGCAATATATCGTATAAAGGAAGGGATGTTATATTTAAAGGTTCCACATGAACCTTGGAACCCTAATGTTCTATTTCTAGTAGCACCAATGTGTCCCTGTTAGAAAATCTTTCCCCCTTTAATTGAGGTTTAATGGAGTTTAAGTTCATTCTATTTAGTAGCAGTTGCCACCAAATGGGGAAAATTATTTTATGGTCACCCTGTAGTTTAATTACACCATTTTTTTTAAAAGTGATATGAAGAATTCATATTAGAAAAGTTAAAATTGGAGCAAATAAATAATAGTTAGGAAAGAATTGATTTTACCTGCTAAATCATGTAGCAGTTATTTTTTTTTATGTTTAGGAGTATGAATATCATATCCTAAAAATTCTGTAATTAAATAACAAGCTAATGTTAAATTTTGAATGAAGCAATCACACTCAGAAAAATAGAAATACAGTCAAATACCAAATTCTTATTGGTTTGACAGCATAATATAAATAAAAGAAAAAATTAATCAACATATGAAATAAAATAAAATAAATGAAAAAAATCAAATAGTATATAGCACTGTATTACACAATTTTTGGCTAAACTGTATGAAGTTCATGTCTTAACTAGGTAGTTTTTAGAGAAACAAAAAATAAAACATCAATTGTTAGCTTTATACAGCTTCAAAATGTTAATAAGTTTGTGGTAATTTCTTTTATATTGTTGTTCAAAGATATAAAATCATATTAGCAGTGTTTGGGAATAAAGTCTTGTTTCATCATCCTTTTGTGAATAAATGAAATACTTATTAATTTATTTGAAAAATCTTGATTAGTTTGATTTGATTTGTCCAACTTTTTCTTGCCTAATACTTAATGTTTATCTGATTAAAATGATAGTGCAAGTTTACACATTACTAAAGTTTCTACTATTTTAACAACAAAATAATGTAAAACACAAAGAAATCCTAACCAAATATGAAATCATGATAAGAAAAAATTAAAGTTTACTTGATCACAAGGAAAATTAAAAGCTAAATTTAGAAGCTAATTGTTTTTTGAGATGCTTATACTTAAGAGATATTGCTCACTAATGGTAAAATATTTAATATATAATAAAAAAAGCAATATATATGGATGGACAATCTATAATCTATACATTAAAAAAATATTATGTAATCAAACATAAACAAAAAAAAGTGATTAATAAATGATGAAAAAATACTATGCCATATTAAAATATGATATTGTTTTCATATTTATTATTGTCTATTCTATCATTTTGTTATGCATTTCATTATTTATAGCATTAGGTGACCAGGAATATTGACTGCATTTGTTTTCAGATAAATTTTTTTAGATATAATTTCATATTAATGAGTCAATCAAGTAGTTATAACATTAAAATTGTGATTTTCAATATCTTACTTAAATATTCTTAATTATTCTGTGTATTGTGACCATAAACTTTTCTGATTGAGACTGTTACTTGACATCATGCCACTTTGAAAATATAAATAACCCTTTTGTCTTTTAGATCTTCTAAATGTGAGGCATTGTAACTTCATTTTTTTAATTTGTTTTACAAATTATTTAGATATTAAGTAGAATACTTCTTACTTGACTTTCAATAATGGATGAAAATCATGCGATTAACTAGATGAGGACATAATGAAAACGATTTGGATTTTAGGGTAATAATGTAACCTAATAAATGTAAGAGGAAAATATATTTATTCTATAATTCAATTGATATAAACAAAGAAAATTTCAAACAATGTAAAATTCATGTTTGTTCTGTGATATTATCGTGGAGAAACGGCACATTACAGCTTAAAATACTAATTAAAATTTCAAAAAAAAACCATTTCAGGGTTCCCATGCCCACCATTCAAGGCTCAAGGCTCTTTTACTTTTATTCCTTATTGAAATTCATCAAAAAAAAATATCTATCATGAGTATCATTTATATTTAATATAATAAATTTCCCTTTCAATAATATTTTATTGCATAATTATTTGCAGAAAATTTAATGCATTGTTTAATTCATATTTCAACAATAATGTAAATATAAGAATTATAGCATAAATATAAAAATAAGGTATCAATAATAGGTAGCGATTCTGTAAATATCTATTCAGTTTTCAATCATATTTTATCAAAATCTCTTGCTTGCTATTCAAGAACAAATTGTTAAGAGACACGTGTGAATTAGTGTACTAGCAATCATATAAAATATTTTAAGAATAAATTAGTTCCAATTGTCAAAATAATAATTTTATTGAGTGAAAGAATTTTGCTTTCCAAATTAATGCATATTTATTTTAATTTAAGTTTCATTTAAATATGATAACACCAAAAAAATCATGCAAGTAATATACTAAATGAGTTTTTATATAGATAATGCAAACAAAGATATTACAATAATTCTGTGCATGATGACTTGCAATTCTGTTATTTGGTTAAGTGTTACAAACTATATTTTGGTTCATATATTATAATTATGCTAAATAAATTAATGAATCTGTATAAATTCAGATCTCAAGAATTATGAACTTGGTGATAGCTGAATGATAGTTAATAGATACTTTATAGAAAATTTTAATTTAATAAACTTTCAACTTTCTTTATCATTATTATTATTATTATGAAATATAGCATAAGAATATAGCATATATATTTTTTAACTTCATACACAAATCTTAATTTTTCAAGAAAGTTGTTTTTATTCAATTGAATTTAATTTTTTGATCTAATTATTAAAAAATTAAGCCTTGCCGCTTTATTAGAAACAAAGCATTTTACAAAAACATATATTTCAGGATTTCATAAACTTAATTTGTGTTGACTTTTTGGAGAGATTAACTTTATGTAATAAAATATATAAAAAGAATACAATGAAAATAGTTTCCATTTTTTTATTAGTATTTATTCAAAGATATGCCCTTTTCCATGAGTAAAAATATATTTCTATAATTTTTAACACAAAGTTGTAACAAGTCTGAAAAGTCAAGATAACATAGAAATCATGAATGAAAGTATTTTGGTAAAAACTCATTTTAAATATTTATATACCAGCTGAATTTTCTAAGATGGTTAAGAAAATGATATTTTTGTTTTCATTCAGTTTGCTTGAAAATTATTGAGGAAACAAAGGTATAAATGGCTGCTAATCATAAAACTTGCAATATACTCTCAGTTAACATAAAAACCATTGAGCACGCTCTGCTATAAATATAAAATAAATATTTATTCACAAAATATAGGAATGTTGCAGTGACAAAGAATACAATAAGAATATTGATATCCTTAGGGCTAAAATCCATTGAATGTTTGTTAAACATTTCTTTTGGTAGTAGTTAGCAATTAAAAAACCAACAACTACAATCTTTTATTTATTTACACTATATTAAAAATGTAAAACATTAAATATGGATATTTTTCTGAGCTTCGTCAACGGACATTGATATTGCATAGTATGAAAAGCTTTAGACATAGAATATTTTACTAAATAATTTTTACAAATCAAATTTAAAAAAGCAAATTGCTCACCAAATATTTAAAAATGAATTATTAATTTTAGAAGATGGAATGAAAACTAACAAAAGCAATGAATAAAGACATAATGTGAATGAACTATATACAAAATGCTGAACTAAATTAGTTTACTTTATAAAGAATAAGACAATGGATAGTATAAAAAAATTAATTTAACTGAAAAACATGACCATACTAGCAGTTTAAGAATAAAAAATCAATAAAATATGGAAAGATATAAGAATGAATTATTTACCTAAGTAGTTAGAACACTATTATATCTTCTTACTAATCATAGTGTTACTTTTTATCTTTAAAAAATGTTCGGATTCAAACTGCCAATTCTGCAACTACTTTGAAAAAATCAATTTTTGTGTACTTGGTACATTCTAATATAAATCCCCTGAAGCTATGTACAAAATATTGTAATATTTTACATTTTTTAAAAACTTTTTCATAAGAATTTCCAATTGCATAATTATTTTTAGAAGTTTTACACCTGAAATTGTCTGAAGGAAAATAAATGCAACACATATTAAGTTCCCTGATAGTGTCTGAAATATGTATGTATTTATGGTATGAGAGCATGATAGTTTTGGGAATGAGATTTTATGCCATAAAAATTAGTCAGCTATAAATATCTTTTAATAGGAATTGCAGAAAATACAAAATATTACTCCAAAATGTTTAAATTCTCATTAAAACAACATCTACTCCTAACACTAATCAAATAATAGAAAATACTTCTACAGTGAAAATATTTCTACTTCTAGAAGTTTATTCTTTTTAATATTCTGGATTCTTCAATTTTCTAATGCATTTTAATTAGCTATGATTTAATAATCCAACCTTCAGTAAAATCAAATTTTATTTCACAAAACAAATGTACTCACATCATAACTTTAAATTAGCAATAGCAGAATAGAATGTAATTATTTTTTTTTTTTTAGAATAGGGTAAAAAAATTTTTAAAGAATAGAAATGTTGAGCTTAGAAATTATTTAAAAAAATAGACAGTAGTTGTTCTGAGTGTGAAAGGAAATATAATCATCAGAAGAAAATTTTTCTCTGACAACAAATATATTATATTCATTCAACGTTTAAAAAAAAAACAGAAACAGTGCAAATTAAATATTTGTGAAAAGTATACAGACAAAAAGTACTTTTAAGATTCATTAATATCAGCGAATTCTGAATCCTCTAAAAGTAGTAATAGTAATATTAAAAAAACAACAGTAAAAAGCCACTAAATACATAAAAACCACAAAACTTGTATTAAATATCCACTAAAGAAGTAAAATGTTTACAGATAAAATATGATTTAAGTTCATCTGTCGACACGTGGTTTAAAAAAAAAGACACCATTCTTTCCCAACTCGCCGGGAAAAGTGTTGTGATACAACTCAACATTTAAAAGCCTACGCTTATCCCTGGTGCCCCTCTCAGTCCAACGTTCCTACCTACGAAAAGAACAGTTACTGATTTATTCGTCCATAGGGATGTACGTTGGGATTGAGACGCTAGTGAGGGAAGGAAGAATAAAACAAACAGCAGAAGATGAAGGGAAGAGAACGTAAATGGAGTAAAGATCCCTGGAAACCTTGAGATTGGGACACCCGTACCCGCCCAAAGAAGGCGAGCCCCTGAGGGGGCCTGTAGTTCTGAAACTTAGTTCCGTACACATAAACATTTGACCCTATCTCATTCATGACGACTGGATCTTCTTATGAACGATTCTTAAGTATTTTCATTCGACATATCTTCTCTTCTGCGATGATTTCCTTTCAAAATCAATACGGCACAACTTAAACTCATTGTACGTTTTCTATTATTTATTTAAAAATATATATATTATTTAAAAATTTTCAAAAAAAAAAATGTTCAAACAGATTTAAGAATAGCGATTGCTTGAAATCTGATGAAACCATGCGTCGATGTTCCCGGACGAGGTTGAAGAGTTGCGATTGCCTAATTCGATCTGATTTAGCATCCATGTGAGTGTTTTATGCATATGGATATTTTGTAACAGACGCTCTAAAGTTCAGAGTGAACACTGTAACTCTTTTTGTTTCTCATACTGCACAAAGTAAGGTCCATTCAATCTTTCAGCTTACTTCATGTACGAATGCTTGTGCAAATGTCTTTAAAAATAGACTTCTACTTCAGTAAAAATGTGCTTATGTATTACTTTTGGAAAAAGTTTCCAAGTAAAATAACGGCCCGGAATAAAACGGAAATTTTACTTGTTATTATGAATTCCGTTTTCTTTACATAGTATATACATAAAAAATGTATGTATATTTACATGAAAGCGATTTTTTATGAACAATCTTTTTATTTCTTAACCAGTTTTCCCCCATCAAATGTCTTTAAAAATAGAGTATTTAATTTAATGAGGAGCTATTTACATAAGCTACGTAGTAACCGCATTTGGGAACCAGTTCATTCAATGTGAATATTGTTTACATTTATTTTCAATTACAACTTCAAAAAAGTTGCTCTCAAAGACCAATTCCCGCCTTCCAAAATACATATGTGCTAAATTTAGGTCTAACTGTATGCACCCGTGGACATGCACCCATTTGTTTTCATTATTAGTAGAAATTTTTTTAAAAAAAAACTCCAAAAACTTTTAAATTTTAATGATTTTACTTTCGTCCAAATGAAATCGAAAATTTTGGGAATCAAATTATTCGAAATTGTTTTTTAAAAGAAAACGTTGTGAAAGCAAAAAATATCTTTTACCAGAATATAAATATAATGGTTGATGAGCAAAATATTAAAGGCAGAATGATTGATGAATTTCTTGTACAGGCTGGAAACAAAAACGCTTTTAAACATCACTCACTCAAGCAGGAGAAATTTTCAGATAGAATCGAGCTAAAATCTTGCAAATACATAATTCAAAAGAATGGAAATTTCCGTGCAGGAATTATTAAAATTTAACCGTGGAAATCTTCCGTCTTATCATATGAAATTCCACTTCCTCTATTTAGAAACGGAGTGGTTTTCTGATATCTTTTTTTTTAATTTATTTCCTTCCTTCTCTTTTTTATATCTTTTTTTTTCCGCCTTTTCCCATTTTATAAAAAAATAACGCCTTTGAACTGGATTGCTAAATATAGCCAAATGGTTTCATTAAAAAACGCTTAGGGTAATATGAATTTTCATTAAAACATGTATGAATGGAAAATCTTTCATTTTCACTTTCTCTTATATTGAATACAGATAAAATGTTGTAATAGTAAAATAATAATAATAATAATAATAATGAACTCGAGATTTTGTCAAATCCCCCCTTCTTGGATCTCTCTGAATTAAAAAAAAAACTTATTTCAGACATTTTGAAACGTTTTTGAAAATATTTGCAAAAATAACGTTTTTGAACTTGTTTTGATTACTAAATATAGCTCCAATCGTTTTATTAAGAGCTATTTAGGATATTAAGAAAAATAAATAATTAAAATATGTATCAATAAAAAATTTCCATTTTTACTTTTGGTGTATAAAATCCAGAAAAAATATTGTAAACGTCAATGAATCCAATCTCGGGAAATTTTGACAAATATCCCGTTTTAGACTTCTGAGTTAGAAAAGCATATTTCTATCCTTTTTTTCAGTTCGTCTGTTTATCTTGAAAAAGATAAAGTAACAATATATTAATCAAATCATTGAGATTTGGTATATCTTTTCATCAAATTTGTAGATAGTTATCGTGTCTTGAATCAAATCCTCTCAGAAAAAATCTGTCTATGCATCCATCGGAATACAGATTGATACGATAAATACAAAACAGCTTTATGGAAAAAAGGGATGCATGAGCTGCGGGTATTTATTGAGCTGAAACCAAGTCAATCAAGAGGTTCCCTTTCTGAATATCTCTGCTGTCGCAAGGATGAAAATAAGATCACTCAAAAACACAAAATGAGTGATAATTAATCGTGACACTAGAATTGTAGTTTTAGGTAGAATTTTGATTTCAATCATTCGAAAACTTTATGTCAAAAATTCAAGTTTAATTTTTGGACGCCTTTTGCAAAATCGCAGAGATTGATATTAGAAAAATCGTAAATCATCACACGATAAATTAAATAAAAATTCTAAATTCACGCCGAATGTCCGTGTCTCGCAACTATTATTCGCCAATGCCATGCAGGGCATTCAAGGCCTCAACGACAATTGCAACTTTATGTTGAGGGACGGTAATGAAATGTTTATTAGAAAATATGCTAAAAAGTTTTGGGGAGACCACTCTCACCTATTAGCATATTTATTGGTAAAGAGTACTTATATGATTGCAATCATTTCAATGTTTCATTTCAAAGTCTTCTACATTTTATATAGAAGCTTTCTACATTTTATATAGATTTAGATAGAACATTCATTATATTTTGAATTTGTATTTCTCTTCTTCCGTAGCCAGGTGACGCAGCAATTCAAACTATGAACTGTATGGAGGAAATTTAAAATCACTTAACACAAATATCTAAAAGTAGGAGATATTTTTTTAAAAATTTGTTCAGCTGGTAGATTGTCAGTCTTTCTGCCCCAGTATATGAGCCTGATTAAGTAAACAATATAAAAGCTAGTTGGTTGAGATTTGACTTTTAATTTTTACACCTAATTGTTTACTTGAGCATCATATAGAAAATTGGAAAAAAGCCTATTCAGTATAAATAATTTATTTCACTGATTCTAAAATGACGAAATGGAGAGAGAGAAAATAGCACAGGCGTCATTCTCCCCACAAATAATGGAGAGAGAAAGAGGAAAAATCTATTTATTATTGTTGACAATGATATTGAAAGTATTTTCTCCTATTAAAGCGGATCAAATTATTTTTCTGAATGCTAACCTTCACCAAACTGAGCATTCAACCATATCGATTTTTTTTTCATTGGTGATTTCTTTATTTGTTGATTTTGATGATTTCTTTATTTGCTGCAGAGGGGCGAATGAAAATAATTTTGATGATATCATCTAAATGAAATAAATAATATTCAACGTTTTTAAAACTATTAGAATATTTTATAAAAGGCTGTCAATAGCTTATTAAATTTTTTTTCATAGTTTGAATGCGTTCCATGTACTTATTTGAAATTATACTAATGTGTTTCGAATTTCTTTTAATTCTTAACAGCAAATAGTATGTCACCTTTATAAACAACTGAAAATACTTTATATATTAGTCATTTAGTGTTGGATAGAATTATAGAAATATTAACCATTTCATACTTTCCAAAAAATGCCTCTATTCTATTTTTCAAACATTTCAGATTACATATACATAAAGAAAGGATGATTGTTTTGATTATTTAGTTCATATATTATTTCAATGCGTAGAGCCAATATAAGATAAACATTAAAATCAGTAAAGATTGATTTAAAATTTACATAAATTTCAAGGTAATACATAAATGTTTACAGAGTAATTACAACAGAATATCTCCAATTTTAAAATACTATATTTTTAAAGTTTTTTTTTATTTAAAAGTCAAATGAGGAATGTCATTTGAATCCCCTTTGACTTTCTCATATGCTATCATAATCTGCTCGATAAGAGAGGGATAAAGAAACGAAAATTTGATGAAAATTTTGGTTGGAATTTTTAAAAAATTGACCTCACAATTTAATAAAGATTCATAATGTGGAGGACAAAACCATATTATACATTAGTCATATTGCACATCAGTCGCTTTATGCGACCATCTGATTTACCAAGATGAATTATTACTAACATTTTCAATCAAATCTTTTATGCTGCTTTCCCTTCATGATTCTTTTAACAATTTTAAATTTCTTGGAAATGTAATACTATTTGTTGTTGTTTCTAATGGAACTTGACATGGGCAAAGCCGCAGACGCAGTCAGAGATTTGAAGCCGAGGGTACGTCTCTTGTTACAAGTAGTGCCAATTAGGGCCAAGAGTTATTAATTTTTCAATCCAGGAGAATGGGCAAGATCTACTTGCATGAAAATGAAAGACTTCGGACTTATTTCCGAAGAATGGATTCAATCCTTTATCTCAATAGTTTTATTACTGACAGTGAATTTTAATAAAATGTCCCTTTTTTAATTTTTTAAATAAACTATTTACTTAAAATATATATTGAATTGTCTTAAATGAGAAAGGAAATGAAAAAAAAAATTTTAGTTGTATTTTTCAACTTGTGCAACATTGCCTGGTGTTTCTGTGTAGCTGGGATGCTCCAGATTTCTACCTGATTTTCGCAAAAAAGACAATATCCTAAATTTTAATTAAATGGCACATTTGTACCACATTAAAAAGAAAAGATAAATATATTTAATTTGGAAATAACGTTAGGATGAATTCTATTCATCAGCTTTCCTAATCGTGGGATATAACCAACTTAATACAATTTACATAAATTGGAAGGAAAAATAATGAATTAAATTGTAAAATGCACATATTGGATTGAATGACTACTGGTTTTGAAAATTTTTAAACCATTAATTGTGTGATTATTTCTAAATTTATTTTGTTTTAATTATTTATTGGATTTTGAAAGTACAACCATTCATCTGCTTAGCCAGGATTTGTTGATATATTTTGTATCAGAATCTGGAATATTTGAGACTGAAAATTCGTCTAATATTTTTTTACTTATAAATAAAAAATAATATGGAAACAATAAAAAGAAGTTAGAGATTTTTCATAAAATGAATCTAATTTCTAAAGAATTTGTTTCAATAAAATATGGTTAATTTGGTCACTAACATTAAACACAAAGAAGAAAAAAAAGAGTAAATAACTGCAAAGCTTTCTCTCTCTAACATTCGTTATGAGTCAAGACTGTTCCGCATTTCTGAAACCTTGTCAGCAATTTTGTTTATTTGTATGTAACTAAAGTTTTTTTAAAAAGTTGTGCGAGATTCAAATAAAATAATTTGGTAGGAATATTGCTTCGTGCGAAATAGAAATTATGATTACTCCTATGTCACCAGGAATTGATAAACAAATAGTTGTAAATTATATTGTTACACAAATGCTTACACATTAAGAAGTATTATTTTTTTTTGTCATATAAGAAAACGTTGTCATAAAAGCAGTGACCAACTTAGTTTGAGTTAAGTTTTATAATTCAGATTTATGGTTGCTAAAATTTACTTGTTCTTGATTGCTTACTAACACGAGTATATTTAACTTCAAATTCTATGAGACATTTAACATTTAATACTTTTCTAAAAACCGTATACCATTCCGCATTTTGTGCAATGCATCTCTTTTAATTTTCAATATTCTCAACTGAAATAGGAACTTGAAAAACGAAAGTGTTTAAACTTCAACTAATACAAAAACTTTCTCATTCAGTATTATTTATACGCAGTACAGATAATATTCTAATCTAATATTAATTAATTTTACTAACATTGAGCCTTATACCTCCAATAATTTATTACATTAAAGAATAACAATATTTTAAAACTTTATAAAATTTACATTGCTATAACTTGACGAAACTATTAACAGCACAAAATTAATTTTTGCATAACGATAAAGCAAAAAAAAAAATAATAACATATATTTTTAATGATAACACAGTTTTCTTCATCAATATTTTAAAGAAAACATTTTTGATTTCCAATCAACGGAATCATTCACTAAAACTGAATAATTTATGAATTTTGAATATCGTTCTTCTGCAAAAGCTGACGATTTTAGACTACTTCATAGACGGTCTCAAAGAAGATACGCTACCAGGATTCCTCGACGGTGATTGGATTGATTATTGATTATGGAAATATTGATTGATCTAATATTGATATGTAAAAACTAACAGATTTGATAGCAGAAGACAGGAAGTTTATTTATTTAAAACTCGAAGTATGAAGAGTATTTTTCAGAATATGATTCCTTAGGAGCAAAGGACTGTGTAAAATGTAAACTTCATAATGTTTTTATAAGAACATTTATTGACTGAAGTCATATAAAATATTTATATTTGCATCATTTAAAGGTTTTAAAAGTAAAATTAAAAATTGAATTTTACGAAAAATCTGTGAAATTTCTGTTGAATAATTCTTTAAGATGTTATGAAAATTACAAAAGATTTAAATGAAATCTGCTATGCATATTTCAATGTATCGTGTCAGAACATAATTTCTTGAACGGCCAAGCACCACGTGCTCGTGGAATTTAAATTATATTTTTATTCATTTTAATGGTTTCATTGAAGGAGTTCCTTTAGTATTGCAAACGATCCAAAAAAAAACTTTTTCTCGCTTTTATTGATTAAAAAAATATCATTTCATATTCATTACATTTCATATAATCACGTGCTCAAAATAACTTTATTCTAGGTTTTATTGGCTGTAGTCATTAATTTATTTTTTAAATTAGAGCTTTTGTAAATGCTATGGCAACGCTTTATTCAAAGCTGATTTTTCGATATGCTCGTGCGGATAATAAAATTTAAAATGTTTATTTTTCACCTACGGATTTTTGTTGACACCAGAAAACCTCATTCCCAAAATATGTTCTGACATGATAATAATTATTCTGCAATTTACATACAATTTCAATACTGAACGACTCTGCTTTCAATTTTCATATTTAAAAAAAAAGATGTACTTGATTTCAAGAAAAAACGTTTATATTAATTACAATTTAACCTCTCCACTCTAATTTATCATGTAAATTTTATGCCCTCTGACAGAAAATTAGTAAGAGATAAGTAATATAATGAACAGAGCTGTTTAAGGCCTACATAATAATATGACACAATTATATAGCTATCAAAAACTGAAGATTTGATAGCTAAATATTTTTCAAAAAAGGCTATTTAGAAACCAAGTTATATAAAATATGTAAAGCTTTAGATATCTTTTCTACTATTGAACCAGCTGATCGTCAAAGACGACTTTTTAATAAAGATATTGCTTAGTGAGCTATTGTAATATATATACACATATATACATTTTTTAACCTTTTACGACTATTGATATCAACTCAACATGAAGAAAACCCATTCAGAAACTTGAGAATATTCAAGTATTAGTAAAGAATAAAAATATATATAAATTTTCTTAAATCTTACTTTCTTTAAATGAATTATTACCGCTAATTGTTTTTTTCTGATAAAAGCAATCTTATTTTTCAATTGATAATAAAATTAACCATTATTTATTGCAAGATATATGAATAAGATAAATGTATGTACAAAATCTCATAAACACAAGATCAAATAAATAAAATTTTCACAAAAAAAGAATGCAGACAAAATAGCATTGATTTATGAATTGTATGTAAAAAAGTACAGTTATAAAAATATCCAGAGAAAAAAAAGCTATGAAAGAATTAGTGCTTTCTCCTTTTTTTTACATTAATTTTTTTTATTTGATCCTGTATAATCGCAAAAGGATCCGAAGTTTCATTCATTCGAGATATCTGAGATCAACGAATTTTGGCAATAAACAGTCAAATTAAAAGAATAAATTATTTTTTCATTGTCAAAATTTTGGATTTATGAATAATTGTTTCTGTTTTCTGCCGTCCACTTTGAAAATGAAAGTTTTTTTGTGTGTGTTATATGCAGCTGGACCTGCACTTGAAAATAATATTTATGATTTTTATTTATGGTTGTTTTTCATCTTTGCTTATTTTCCAAAATAATTTTTTTAAAAAACTTTTATTACTTCATCCCGAGTAATATTTGCTGTGCATTTTACTTCTGAAATTCTATCACTACCAATTAGCCCCCCCGGAAATGCTGCTAAATATGCAAAATTCAAATTCTTTTACAAAATTTTACTAATTTTGTTTTCAGGGTTGCGGTAGTATTTGCTGAAACGAGTGCAGATTGTGAAGGGGCAGATGACCACAGCTGTGATGGTAAACAAAATAAAACAAAACAAAAACAAAAAGCAGAAAGAAAATAATGCTTAGGGAGAAATTTGAAGACGGGGTGAAGACCAGATAATAAAAGTAACAATCCATCACGTGGTAAAAGGAGGGTTTAGTGTGTATTCCTCCACGAAAGGGAGGAGTTAAATGAACTTTAGGGGGGAGTTCAAATTATTCTTCCAAGTTGAGTATAAAATGCTGTTTGTACTCATTCTCCTAATTTCTTTTTTTAAAAAAAAATTATATGTATCGGAAAGAAGGTACCAAAACGAATGTATTTCAGTTGCTAGTTTTATTTTATTTATGAAAGATTTTTTTTAAAAAAAATCGTTTAAATGGCGCCCTTGACATTTTTCGATTTTTATTAAACATTTAAAAATATTTTGACACGCACGAAAAAAAAATTCCTTCGGGAGAAACCTGTGTTTTTATTCCCTCTTGCGATGGCAGAATGACTTCATAATAAAGACACCGTAATAGCAGACGAAACACGGGACAATATTTTCCCATAGGATAACATTACGTTTGAAAATTGTAGGTGGCGTGTATGCGGCACTCTTAAATACCCACTCATCACATTCGCTTGCACAGTCCCTTTCAACAGAGCTACTTTCACACATCTCACTGATAGAACGGAGGAGGAATAACCGTGCCCGAACCGGGACTGGAACCCAGGTCACGGAGAAGACGCATTTTCCCTGGGCCAGGACGTCGACATAGCACTCTTTATACGCTATTAAACAAAATGTTATTTAAAATATAACACGCTGTTCCTCTTACTCAAAATTATCGTCCTAGATGGCGTATGAATTGCTTAAATCTCAACTAACAATCTCAATACTTAAAATTAAACTAAAATTTTCTTGTTAAAACTTTAAAAAAAATTATTTAAAATATAAGGATCAGAACTGAAGTTTTGTATGTGCTATAGAAAATTTTTCATAATTTTTCCATTAACTTAGATAATTATTCATTTAAAATTAACTAACAAACATCGTGAATGCTTACTCGTGAGATTAAACATTGTAATTTTTTGTCTTGATCATTCATAATGGAAAAAGGCGAAAACGAAATAGATGTAATAGTAGTGATAATTGAATAGTAGTAACGATGGAAACAGTTTGAGTCTCACTTCATTAATGAAATATATTATAATGAAAATACTCTTATTCTTAGTTAATTAAAAGTCGGAAAAAATATACGATAAAAAAGTTGATACCATTGAAAAGTTGATTTTTTTTTTCAATTTCAAGATGATTTTAAAATATTTTTTTGTGTTGTAATATCTTCAGAAGTTAAAGCGGAAAAAAACCCCATTCAAATCTAGCTTACTTTTCAGTAATTAAAATTTATATAAAAATTTTACAGTGAAATCGTTCCGAAATGTATATTCGAATTCTTCAAACATTTCATCTTTGTTATTCATTGAGGGGAAAATCACATAACAAATGTCTGCTTATTTTCATCTATTTAACTCTTTGAGTTATCGTGTTCCCAAGAAATGATAGGTCGATTTTTCCGTGAGGTAATCTTTTTGAAATTCGATAGAAATCTGTAAATTTGGTAAAATGACCATGTATCAAATTTTATTCGCTTGAATATTTATGTACCTTCTTGAACTAAATTAGCCGCAAAAAAAAATGCGCGTGAGGGTGGTTTGAAACATGGAGATTCATCAAAATGTCCAGATCGAATTTTTTGACGATTTGGGTACTTTATCATGATAAACTTTGCAAACGAGAGAGCAAAAAAAGGATAGCGTGGAATTACTTATTCATTTAGAAGTCTCATTGTGAAACTGAAATTCATAGTTTTTTTGGCCCTACTGATTTGAAATATCTAACAAAATCTATACAAAATGTATGTTCGATTAATATATGCTTTTAATGTATTTTTGTTTCCTATTATTTCAAAATATTGCAAAATATCTCTACAGCTCTGTTCGATAACCTATTTAATATAATAAATTTTTCGATAAGTCGTAATCATATATAGGACATTTAATAGGGTGCATTTTTGTTGCTTTCAGTTATTCTTGTTTTGAGGCCTTTAAATTTAACCAACTCAAATCTTTTGTATTTGTAATAAAAATTACAGGTCAAATCTGGTTCAGTACGAAAGATATATTCTGATCTGCTTTGCAGTGGTTTCATCCTTATGGCAAATTTTTATTCAAATTTCAGCGAAAGTTACATTTATAATTAAACGAATAAACTTTCAAACATCTTCCACATTACGATTTATAAAAGGATATTAGTTATAAAATGTGGAAATGTTGTTAACTTTCCCACTTCCTACTATTAGCTCTCTCTCTCTCTCTCTCTCTCTCTCTATATATATATATATATATATATATATATATATATATATGCTGTTCAAATTTTCAATCGTTTATAAAGTACTTTTTATTCAGCCAATCAAATTCAAATAAATTTGTTAACACTTGTAGTGGTTGACATTTGATGTTAATGCAGTTTTTTTAAAAAAATATTAATTCATTAATTTTTTATTAATTAATTAAGAACTAACTGTTTGATGCATTTAAAATTAAACATTGTTAATTAATTGAGTTTTCCTATTCTTTTTGAAGTAGTTTCGAATTAAAATAATGCAGTATAAAGAAAATTAGAAATTTCCGATCTGTATTTCTTTCCCCAACTGGTGTAGAAAAATCACGCATTTTGCGTTATCACACTTGGCTTTCAAATCTCAATGGGTGTTGAACATTCAGCTCTAGTATAATTTTTTGATCAATTATTTATAGTCATTATAATCGTCTTGTCGGTATAGTCTGGTTGGTATGGAGTTGGATTCGCGTCCCTTGGGCTGCGAGTTCGAACACCATATATGGAAAGGGAAATGGAAATTGCTAGGAAATTCGCTTTCTCTTTTACCGCTTATATTGTGATTCTGTCATATTTATATTAATCGTAATAATTTAATAAAAAGTAACTAAAATAAAATTTTATTTGTTAACCTAAGTAGGACTTGATTTTAAAAAATTGTTTTTTTTTTTAATATTACTTGTTCCTTACCGCATCACAAACTGCAGTGAAGATAAGTTATTTTGTGGTCGACAGTTTGTCCACCTAGTGAACTTGCCAACTTAATCTGGTGTCAAAAACTGTTGCAATAATTTTACCAAGCAGAATGTAAATCATCACCAGCTTTTTTTTTGTCCTTTATGAACCTCAAAAGCCAGTTAAAACCATGAGTAAACATAAAATACTCCTGTATTCCTGCTCTGGCATATCTAGAAAAGTCCAGGAATCGATAGCTCATTACAAAAGATGAATATCACACCTTGTTGATCGAACCGATGTTGGTTGGTTTGTGGGGATTAATGGCACAAGGGCCAAGTTTGGCCATGTTGCGCCAAACGTTTGTTTAAATTGAACATTGATACTAAAATACTCTATATTTTTATAAAGTTATCCGGAAATTTTTTTAAAGATTCATGAAAAAATCAATTATAAAATATTTAAGAGATCTAAACATGGTTTTTAAAATCGAGTGAAAGTCTAAGAAGAAACATTGTGATAAAAAAACAGCAAGCACATCGAAGTGTGCTCAAAAAACACTTTGTCATGAGAGATGATGAAAAAACAAAAGACAAATGCTATAATGCTATAAATGGAATCCAATGTAAAACAAAAATTCCCAAGCTTTGCAAAAGGAAATTGCAGAAGAAAAAAAATTCATTTATTTTTACACTTGGTAGGGATGATATATTTGAATTTTGGCTTCTTTTCCCCCAATGAAAGGGGGCGGAGCGCAGACATCGTCAGACGTCTCTTCGAGTTCCTCACTCATTTTACACTCCAACACGAACCAATGTTGGATCATTAAAATAAGTTTCTCATTTCTTTTTGGTAGAAAACCGGAACTTACTTGGGCTTCATTTGGAAGAAAATCAAGAAAGCGTTCTAATGTCAGACTGACGTTCAAAATGAAATTCACTGCAAAATTGTTCTTTAAAAAAACTGTTCTTAAGTCAGAAAATTTTTTTCCCAGATTTTTTTTTTTTGCATGATTTTTCAATAGAGGTGATATTTCTCCTCATAGAAATTGTGGACCTAGGGGAAGATCGTAAATGACGCTTGTCACAGATTTTCACTTTCTGGATTCTGATAATTGGTGCTATCACAGTCATGCAATGCAGAAACGTGTGCGTGTCATTTTCCCAAAGGATTGAAACCAAAATGTGTCACAAAGATGCAATTTTTATGGGAATATCGTATGTTGTGCTTTCACTCGTTTAGGTTGTTACACTTTAGAATTGTCTCATGCTTGCAAAATACAGCCCGACAGACGGTCAACTTCTTGAACATTTGGGTTCGAACCCTGATACGGATATGCCCTCTAGATTCTAAGACTCTGTACCATTCTCTTATCTCGCTTTTCCCTTTTACGGCCATCGTGTTCAATGGCAGTCGCTCTGACGGATACCAAATTTTTAAGGGTGGATTTAGTGCAAACGTTGATTAAAGTCCTGCATTTTCTGTATCATCACTTATCAAATGTCATGCGTCTAGCTTAAAGCATTTTTATTTTCTCGTTTACCAAGTATAGATGATGAGTTGTGACCGCTAAGAAATTCGACCTTGGCATGTTGACGAATCTGTACATCACATTATCTCGGAGGATTATGTCCGTACGCGTTTCTGTCTGTTAACTCAATAGCTCAGAAACGTTTTGAGACGGCTGAAATTTCCAGTCGAACTTACAACCAAATATTGATAATTTTATCAAAACGTTGAAAGAAATCTATCCTCAGGACGTTTTTCTGACTATTCGAACACAAGTAAACTGGATAGCATCAAAACGCAAACACCTATTTAGATAAAATTTTGTATACAAATTTATCATCTAAAATAAAGATTTTTTTATCAAATTTTGTACAGAATAAAATCAATTAAATAGATGACCAGCTTTCGGTCTGTATTTTCCCATGCATCTAAAAATAATAATTCAAAAACCAAATGACTTAAATAAATGCAATTCTATGTTTGATTTTGTGACTATTTCTGTAGCTCCGTATCAAAGAATGGGGTTCGATCGGTAGTCAAAAATGGCATTCAAAATTCATATACTCACACAAGGTTATTAAAAAAAATGTAAAATTCAGTTTCATGACTACAGTTTTGCTCACTTTTTACGGGAGGGTGAAGGGATAAGACCTTTGTTGGAGAGTATCTAGAAACTTTAAATGGACCAGTACAGCTGTTTGCTCTGTATTCACAGAAGCAGACATATTTATAAAAATGCAGTTTTCGCACTGATGGAAATCTGAAAAATAGAGATCCTTCAAAATTTCGAGGTTAAATATTTTGACGAGTACAATATTTCCTTTTTGCCTACTTTGTGTATTAAAAAAAGTAAGAGTACTAAATAGAAGCATGGCCCGGATCAAGAGATTGGACGTTTCTTGGAGTCGAAGAACTCCTACTAGGACATTATTCCATTAGGGACATTTTTGACTTTGTATTTGGCTCTCTCCGAATGTAAAAAGTGAACGCTCATCTAATGTATTTTATCCATTTTTAGTGTTTCACAACTTAGTATGTAATGTAAAATGTAACATTTTTTTAAAACGTTTTCTGTGCTCATAGCGTTTTCTCCAGAGGGCCCTTCGTTGTTTCCGAGAATCCGACGTCATCGAATGCTCCTTCGCGTTGGGTGGGGTAGCTCTTCGGCGGTCCCGTCAAGTTTCGCAAATGGCCTCCGGTGAGAGCAGAGTATCGTCCAGGTCGTCTTTTTTCCACCATTCCTATTCTTCAGCCACAAAAATGTCTTAAATAACAAAGTCATTGATGCAGACATAATTTTTGAAATCAATAATCTCAAAACTATCCCTGAAATATTTGCTCTGAAATTGAATACCCTAAAAACTAAGCAAACTTTAAAAAGCCTCTGAAGATTTTTAGAACAATTTCTCTGGGAGTTTCCATTCCGTTATTCATATAATTAGTCTTTCAAATGCTTCTTTCGTCTTTGCAACCACTTCGGGAGCTCCGTCTAACCGAGTGATGCATTGTCTCCCACTTTCCGATTGCACGTAGTTCCGCGCCAAAATCAACCAGCCGTGTCCGACAAAGGGAGAAACTACCACTCAAGCTAAAACCCATTAAATTTGCTTTAAATTCTCGAATATTTGTTGCATGACGGTTAAGGCAATTAGTTGACGAAAATAACCTCCAAACCAGACCGAATAAAATCAGCATTTAAAAACTTTTCTCATTTAGCTTAACTGTCTTTGGGAAAGAGAAGCCATTTTCGAATGAGTAATGACTCTTTAAAACTATTCGGTATACAGTAATCAGCCTATTTATTATAATCCTAGGAAATTTGTTAGATCGATAGTTTAAAATCCAAATGGTTTCCTCATGGAAATTGAAATTTCTATATTCAGTTGTTCCGAAATGTGAAACATATTTTTCGTGAATTGGGTTAGTTTTTTTAAATTTCCTTGGATGCCTAATTTTCTCAAATGCAAAATGTTGTAATTATCAAAAATATTGATCGCGAAATTTATATAGAAACCTAGGCGATACGAATTAGAATAAAAATCCTTTCATACACTTTTTACTTTATTTGTTATTAGTTAAATTTTGTAATATATTTTGCACATATTTCTTTATAAGTCCGAAGCTTGAAATTTTGTGTACTCATATTTTTACAATTTCACCCTGTTTAATAAAAATACTAAAAATTTACTGTTAAGCAGCTCGATAAAAATATTTATAATAATAGTTTTCTGAAAAGTTAGTCTGAAGCATAACGGAATACAAGTATACACACATGATAAATGAAAACAGACGAGATTGAGGGATAAAATTATATATTCTTCTTATCAAAAAAGCTCCGAATTTTAGGGACGAATCCCAATCCCCGCAGGAGAGGACCTCCCTGAATTCGGAAAACATGTTTTTACTTTCTCCTTCAAGACGTAGAACAGAGAAAGTAGAGTAATCATCTGAAATAACGAATTCGAAATTTTGTCGAATATCCAATTTTCGGATTCCCCCATGTTCGAGATACAAAGTTTTAGAGAATGTCTATCTGTCTGAGGCAAAAAAAAGTTAAAATAGGTTTGAAATAGTTGAATGAAATTTACTAATATATCAAATTATCATATTTCTGGAATTTTGAATTGAATCTATTTAGAGGAAGCTCGTCTATCTGGCAGCGATAAATGCAAAAAACGAAAGAAAGGAAGCTAGAAAGAAGAAATTCGGTCCACAGATTTAAAATCTGTAGTGTAGACATCTGACTCGTTTTGAGCCAAATGCAACTGCCAGTCGACTGTCTATCGATCCGTACTTTCAGAAACATATAGAAGCAAGGGATTAAAAATATCAAATTTTGGGATTTTCTGACTACAAGGGCAGTTTTGAGTCCCAATTTTATTTCAAACGGCCAAGGAGAATGTGTTCAAAACACAATAGTCGATTTTCGGATACTATCAGCGGCATGCCGGGAATCAAGCGGAAAATACAAGACCAGGATGCCACGATAAATTTACAGAAAAAGGCTAAATTTACGCCAACAGTTAATATTTCGAAAATGTTGTTTACCAACGCTATGTTGGGCGTTCTCCATCAGGGCAAATTTATTAGAGAAGGTGTGAGAAAAATATGAGGAGACCACACCAGTTGATTTGGAAAATGTTCGCTTGTCCGTCTGTGAAAAAGAGGACTGAAAAAATGGTTTAAGATAGACGGATGAAATTTGTTACGCGATATTTACACCAAATTTGTATATTTATAGAAAATTTTGAAAATAAAATCCATTCAGAAGAAGTCTGTCGCTCCGCTGTTCGAATATAAGTTAGCACGACAACTACCAAAGGAAGAGAGCCAGACAGATGAAATTCGGTACTCAGGTTTAGCAACCGTAGTGTGGACCCCAATTGAATTTCGAAGCAAATCCAACAAGGGTGGGCGGTCTGTATTTTCAAAAGCATAAAAACGCAAAAACTCAAAAAGGGAAGGACCTAAATATATCAAAATTGGTACGGCTTTTTGTGGCAAGCCTAGTTTTGCCTAAAAATTCAATTTCCATCATTTGGGGGAAATGTGTCTAAAAACTCAGTATTCCATTATGGGATACTGTTAACAGACAATAGGGATTCATCGCCAAAAACCCGCTAAAGATGGCGCCATAGATTTAGTAAAAAATGCTAAATTCACGTCATAGGTAACTATTTCTTAACTATTAAAATCAGTTCTAAGGAGTAGGAGGGAAACTTTTGAGAAGCCTTTTGATTAGTTCTATTAACTTACTATAAATCAAAGTTCCACATATCGTGAAAAAACTACTTAAGAAGTTTTAAGAATTATAATTAATTAGTGCACCGCCTTATATTTTCTTAGAATAGTATCCGACGTTTATCAAAATTATCCTCTTGCACCGATACCCGGGAAAAATGACAGTTTTGCGTAAGCTCTTTTTAAAATACTATGACAATTTCGATTACATTAAAATGATACTTTATCCGACTAGAGACGATATATAAAAAAGACATTTGGAATAATGCCAAAAAAAATCAAATTGCCCCAAAAATCGAGGATTATCTGTTAACATTAAGATGACTGCTATCAATAGTTAATGATCAGGTGTGGTGATTTCTATTTAATATTATTATTTCTGTTTCTTATTATTAAAAGGTTTTCATAGTGATACTGTGCACCTCAGTCCTTCAAAATAGCTGAGGACAATCGTTTAAATCAATGATAAAAGTAACAATTTAACCTTCCATGAAAACAAAAGTATAAACTTCCAAACAAAACAGTTGTCCCTTTCTTATTATTTAATGGCTTTTTATAATGATACTGTGCATTTTAGTTGTGTGTGTATATCTATCTATATCTATATCTATATATCTAAATCTATATCTATCTATCTATCTATCTATCTATCTATCTATCTATCTATCTATCTATCTATCTATCTATCTATCTATCTATATATATATATATATATATATATATATATATATATATATAT
>JAOUZG010051635.1:406240-465764 GCA_026289955.1 Argiope argentata | reverse complement strand
GCTCGCTCGTAAAAATATATATATATATATATATATATGATTTAATTTATGAATTTTCTGCATTCAAGCTAAAACATTTTATCTAAATTTTTAAAACTAATACATTTTTTTCTAATGCGATCATTTTGAGGATTAAAAGCTCTTTAAAAATGTTACTCGCTTTTAGTTAAGTGAATTGTATAAGAAAGCGTGACAAAAAGTGTAGACTCAAATCATTTTAACTTGCTAAACAAACTTTGTTAGGTTTTTATATCTTTAAGATAAATTCAAATTTCAAATTTGAATAACAATTGAATTATTTCAAAAATTAAAGCTTAAGTATGAATAAAACTTTAAGAAAGAAGTAAAATTTAAATTATTAATTATTTTCTTTGACTTAAAGAAATGAAATATTTTCTCTTGGCTTTTTTGTGCATTGTATGAGGTGTTTTTACTAAGTCCATTCAAAACTGGAAATAAAATTCAAAACTTATAAATTATTTCTCAATGTCCTATGAAATGTAAAAAAGTACTACTAAAAATTTACGTAATTGTTTAACCACTTATTTTCATTCAAGGTGACAAAATGTTGCAAAGTTAGGAATAAAAAATACCGCAAAGTATCTAATGAAGAGTTGAAAATGATTTTAAGTAAAGAAATTAAAAATAATTGATTCGTTTAAATTTTCGTAACCCTATTTATACGTAGCTATCCTAATTTTTTTGTTCATTGTGACAAAGGCAGATTATTTCAATTTAAAGGCAGATACACTTAAACGCAATCACGAGTGAAGAAGTTAAGTTTGTTCTTGAGATGGACAGAAGGAAATAAAAAAAAATGGGAGTCTTTGAATCCGTTTCAATCTCCCTGATCGCTCAACCATAACCGCCGCTGGTTCACCCAAATGTATTCGCTGCCGTAGACGCAAGAATTGTTTGCTTTTATCATGCCACTTTAATCGTTCTTTTATTTCTATGCAGGTTCTTTTAAAATGATCCTCGCTCCACTTCTTTCACACCTCGGTGGGTAAAGAGAGTGTAGAACTATCTTGAACTGGGACAAATTTGATTTCTCTTTATTTATTTATGCGGGAAAAGACTTTCTTCTAAACAAATTTTCAACATTAATGGAGGCATTACGGATTTGCAAAAGTATCTGAAACATCTTATTTGCTGCAGGAAAGAAGATTCATTCATTCAACAATGAATGAATCAAATTTTATTTCCAGTTTTAAGCAAGAATTCTACTAAAACTAAGCATATTTCTTTCGTTGTTGCAGCTTAATATCTCTCCTCCGGCAGGTTTTAATTATTTTATAGCTCAGAGCAAACGATTTACTTTATTTTCTTTACTTTAGTTCTAGAAAAATTTTATTTTAGTGATGCTGATTATAAAAAACATTCAATTTAAATAGCTACACTAATTTCAAAAATGTATTTCTCATGAATCATTCTATTATCATAATTAAGAACACTTCTTTATTCAGGAAACAAAAAAAGAATAATCATTTAATCACTTTTCTGTAATGAGCAATATTATCTGTAAAAGTACTTAAGTCTTCTCGAATTAAACGTACTTTTATTTTCAAATACTTGTCAATTTTTAAAATTTAATTTGTTGGTTAAAATGTATTTTTTTCCCTGAAATTTTAGCAAAATTAATTACGAATTTCGATATTAAAGCCTTCACAAACCATTGTATACTATTCTGATCAGAAGATTAAAATTTTGCTTAGTAAACGTATTTATTATTTAAAAAATTAAATATTGCTGTGTTTGTTTCTGAGATTCTGCATTTTATATGGATTGCAAGAAAAAAAAAATTCAATTTCGCTTAGCATCCGTGTTACTTCAATCCCAAACTTTGCGAAACTTAAATTGAGTGAATCCTATTCTTAAGTAGTTTTGCCCCATGTATTATTTTTATGACATCTTGTATACGATGACCACTTTTCTAAATATGAAAATTCATTTTCATTATTCGAATTTATATTCGAATTGCCATTAATAAATTTGAAAATAAGTTCTAAGAAAATTATGAGCTTTTCGAATATTTCTCATTGATTTTTTTTAAATCTTGTAAAAAAGACGAAATTTTGCGGAGCAGACAAAGCCTAGAAATTTTTCTAAAGAACTCTTTTCATTACTTGCTGGATGAGTGATTTTTCATGTCATTTTGGTAGGTAATCAAAATGGCAATTTGTTTAAACTAAGAGAAAATGGGAATTATCGATGAATATTGTTTCTCAATTAATTTAAAAGTAAATGACATTTTTTTGCACCTAGAACAATGATCTCTTTCAAAAATATAGGGCAAAGTTCTGGTATTTAAAAATCTGATTCAATAAGAAAAATAAGATCTACTTAAAGATAGATTTAAATGTTGAATTAAAAATCTTCTGTAAAATTTAAATTCTGATGCAAGTGAAATTTTCCTCAGTATTCAATACTTGGCTACAAATAAATAGACATTCGAAAGCTTAAAACATGCGATGGAATTAACGAGCACAAAATGAGCCATTTCGAAGGACTTGCGCATCATTTAAAAGAATTTAATGCCAAAACTAACTTAAAAAGTATGATATTATTTTACAAATTTATTTTGAAATATTATTAATAGTTAAAATATTCGTTGTGATGAGATATAATTGCTAAAATGATTGTAAAAAGAAACAAAAAAATTTAATATATAAAACTAATTACAAATTTCCAAAAATTACTGAAGATAAGAAACTGATTAATAATTGAAAGTGTAAAAAATAGCAACTATTCCGAAACTTTTGCGAAAAATAATAAATTTTTATTATTATTTGATTTAAAAATATTAATTTTCTAAAATTCCAGGTGTCTTTTTCTCGTAATATCTCAAAATTTTTAAATTTCGACAAAATAAATTTAAAGCAGACAAATAATTATAAAAGAATTTTTATTTTCCTTACGAATTTATGAGCCTGGAAAGGATGGAAATATATTTTTACTGCAGATGGATGTAGGAGCAAATATACAGCAAGCATGATAACTTGTACAAGTCAGTATGTAAAAGATCTATATTACATTTCTTGGCGCTCTTTCTCCGTCTTGGCGTTCATCATCCGTGATGGCATCCGTGGTGTTTGTGCTCAGACAACATCTTGGCAACAATTCCTGCGGCCAAAAGCTCCACAATATTGCCTTGTCTGTGATGGTGATGAGCGTCCACTTGCTCCGTAATGAGGGCACCCAGAATAGCCAGGATTACGAGGAAGCAGACCATTTTCTTAGCAGACACCATTTTGAATATCTAAATAAAGGGAGAAACAAATGAGAACTGCCTGAAATCAAAACAGCAGATCATCGTGAAATACTGTTGAAAGCGTTGCAACAGATCAGGGTTTGACTTGAATTGCTAACGTCTGTTATAGATTTCATCTTTCGTGTTGAATAGATATAAATAGAAAGAGTTTAACTAACTTCTCAAATAATGTTTGTTTAGTTTTACTTATGCTTTTGCTTAGTTTCACTTACGTTTTTTGCTTTTACTTATTTAAAAATAAAAAAAATACGGAAACGTTGTTCAGTAAATGTCAAATTTAAACAAAAAAACTCAAATTTGAACTAGTAAGAAGCTCAAATTTGAACATATTATTTAAAAGGGGTTTCAAAGAGAATTCCGGGCTTTTTATAATTATCTCTTTTTCACTTGAAAATATTTTGTTGAAAGAATAATAATAACATTATAAAAAAATTCTAAACAAACAACATCATTAATTTAAAGAAATATTTCAGTTGAAAATTTTAAGTATTATAGTTAGGAAATCATAAAAATTATTTAATACTTGCTACGTTCATGAAATATTTATCCTCATTTCTAATTATCAGGAAAGCTTTGGAATGAGGAGCTGACGAGCTCATGCTCACTTCATGCTCATGCGACAAGGCGCTGGCTTGAGTGCACGCACACGTTTGTTGGAAATGAAAATTAGCAATCGGTTTTAAAAATTAAAAATGTGTAAAGATGGCTTGAGATAAAATGCTTCTCGAAAATTAGAAATTATATTCTTGAATTTTGCGGGTGAATATTTTAAATCATGCGATTTTGAAGTCGGGGATACGTTATTAATTTAAAATTGTAGTGGAATGAATACTTCACACATACATAGAAAAAACTCATTCTTTTAAAATCCAATGTAATGGTAAATTTTTTTCACTCCTGTTACTACATTTAATAGTTTTTTTTTTACTTTGAAGGCATCTAAACAGAAGCAGGGAATTGAATTTCTTTGATCATTGTTGAAAGAAAAAAGAAAAGTTAAGATCGAAGAAAGTTAAAAGAAAAGTTATTAATATGAAATTTTGCATTCGTTTGCCATTTGTTATGTCTTGGCAGAATATTTAGAAGTTCATGACTCATAGATATACTTACATGGTTCAAAATATTTGTCTTATTAAAGAGTAAAACAATTCAAAATTTTATCAAACGAAACATTTAAGGTATGAAAAATAACAATAATACTTATGATAAAAATAAATCCACTTTCGGCAATTAGCTGTTATCCCAGCTTATTAACGGCATTTATTTTGTCAAGGAATGAACTTTGATGATTTGTATCTTATCCTAATAAAAGAAAATTAAGTTTGGAATTTTACAAAACTTACTTTACTTTACTTACTTACTTTTTTTTAATTTAAAAAATTAACTGGCGAAAGCATTTTAATTGTACAAGCAAAGCAATACGTCTCGTTATCAACATCAAATCATTATTTTTTCAGACATCTTTCCTAAATAGAAATGGGTAATATCGATACGGTGACAATGGATATAGGAAACTTAAAACTCTTCACTGTATTCAGTAAAAAAGTGCTTTTGACTCTCACCAAAACTTTTCATTTTTCCCACAAAAATGTAAGGCATTTCGAAAATTGGTTAAATCAGATCAATGGTTAGGGTTCTAATTCTCTGAGTATACTAATTTTCCCTACAACCTAATGCATTCTTTGAGTATCTATTTCATGGCATTTCCTTAAAATTATTTTAACAAAAGTTAAAAATATTCCCTGAAAGAACCAAAATTAATTATGAAGTAACAAATCATCGAAATTTTAATTAAATTTTGATTCAAAACATTAATGATAGATTTTTCAGTCTTTTTATCCACAATAATATTATTACAGTTTTTCATTGAAGAAAAATTATTATTGAAAGCTGTTATTTTAATTTACTTCATTTAACATAGAAGGAGTCAATAAAGATTCAGTCAAATAAAATGAAATTAATTGTATCAAAAATAATTTACAAAAATGTTGAAAAACTTCTAGTAGTTAAGAAACTTTCAAATGAAGAGGATAATTCTTGAGGTTCAAATTGAGACGAATTTAATGGAATAACATCAAGAAGGTAAAAAAAAAACTTGAATTTCATTTTTAATAAATTCAAATTATTATTTACAAAAAAAAATTGTGACACAATGCAAAAAGTAAGATCCAAGCGAACTGTGACTCGCCTCTTTGAACCGCGTATCAACTCATTCGCAGAACTGAAAGATTTTGATGATAAAAAACACGAAAAAAGACCAATTCTTTATTTTATTCTGAACACTCAACACTAATTTCTAATATTAAACGACAAAATATATATAAGAAAAGATACATTTTTTTTCATCAAAATTCTTTTTTATTTAAAATATAACTTATTATCAGAAATTATTTTTAATAGAATATTAATTCGAAAATGAAACTAATTTAAAAGGGTAATAAATATGCATTGTTTTTGATAAAACCTCTTTTCAAATTAGTTTTTTTTACCTAAATATAGTCAACTAGCCAATTAAAAAAATATTTTTAAGAAGTAATATAAATAAAATCAAAATGAATAAAAAAAAGAGGGGGAAAATTCGAATAAAAATTTTCTCTACAATACTAGTAAACGATTATTTCTATTTATTATATTTCATAAAACAAACAGAAAAAGTGCTGTTTTATTTAGATTTTCATATCTTTTTAACAAGACAACAAGTGGAGTGAAATGAGTTTTTAGAGAATATTGAAAATAAAATTAAATCGAACTTCAAAGAAAAGAAAGAAAAAAGAACGCGGATTCAACTTTTTCTCCACGAAAGTAGCAAACGTTTATTCCTAAATATCAGATTTCACAAAACGAACAGAGAAAGTGTCGCTTTACCTGGATCTCCTTTGCGTGTGGATGCAAATGATGGGTGGGAGGGTGAGAAATCCAGCTTATATACCAAATGTTCTGAGGATTCGGATCAGTGCTTCGATCACTCACCCTGCGCACTTCCCTTTTCCTTAGCGGGAAAAAGAGGAAGTAAAAAAAAGTGCATATCCTAATTTAGAAAATTTTATAAACTTTTCCTTCGATTAATGTGAAAGCTAATCTCTGAGTGGTTCTGGGCTTCACAGGATTTGGGAAACTCGTACCACAGGAGCCAATCGATTGCACCCTGACGTTCGGAAATGCCAATCATCAAATCATTCATTGCGCATTTTCATTCTTAAGATTAAGAAATAGGGATAACAGTTGCCGTTATCGGTTCCGTTTAGGTTTTTTTTCCTTCGAAAAGTAATGAAGCAATGCTAATTAGGCATAATACTTACGATTTATAGATTTTGTTACTTATTTCGGGGAACGCCGGAAAAATAAGGGTACCATTGAGTGTTTCCTATCTTTTTCTGAAGAGGTGGGTTCTCAAACCTTGATCCTAATGTAATTTGCTTAAAAAAATTATCACTTTATTTATCTTCCGCCTCTTTAAATTTCTCATTCTCTTTACAAAATTATATGCATTAGGTCATAAAAAATATTATTAAATTATGGTTTCAAATTTCGAATTTTTAACTTTGAATCGAACAAAACAATCATAAAGAATTTTTCATGGATATGGAATAAAAATGCAATTTTCTTCATTTATATGTATATTATAATTCCATTTAAATTGGTTTCGCAAAAAAGGCCTTTTATTCGTATAAGTATTCAATAATTTATTAAAGATAATCGAAATTACGGGATATTGTCAACACGAAACTTTCACCTTAATAAAGGCTAAAAAAGTGCTTAGTTCCATATAAAAATCACAGGCAAAGTTAAGAGCACCATGAGTGTGAATATTTTTATTTTCATTGCTCAGCAAGTGATCATGTTATGCTTCGTAGTAATCAAAGAGAACCGAGTAGGCTTATTGGGGAGCTTTTCATCAGTCGAACAAAATATTAATATATTATTAAAGGGAGTTAAAGTAAAATCATATAACGAATTGCATTAATGTAAGTCATCCTGTTTAGAGGCATTCAAATGTGCGGACCGACGAACAATCGTCTGTGACAGATTAAATTTTAAAACCTGTAAGACTTTGTCCATCTGGCTCTCAGCCTTTTGGAGTTACTTGCAACAAGACAGACAAGCTTTGCGAATTTCGTTCAAATTTATTTAAAATCTTTTAAATTGGTATAGAATCCAAATTTTAATCATATAGTTCAAAGCGTTTTTGAGATATCGTATTTAATGACATTTAAATGAATATAAGTTCGAAAATTTGTTTTTCGAATTCAGAAAGAGTTAAAACACTGAAATTGGCCAAAATTTCGTTGCTGTTTTTTTTTTTTTTCACGAGTATCATAATTTCTCTTTCTTCGCATATTGGAAAATGAAAAAGGATATGTGGAAATTAACTCTCTCTCGCCTTTTCTCATATTTTCATTAATGCTTAAAAAATTACTTTCACTTCATTGCGCATTCTCTGCGGCAAAAACCCTTGTCCCAACGGCAACTGCTGTGCCGCTTTCGAAAACGTTTATTTCATGCCAAAACTCTTTACCCCTCAGATAAATGATAAGCATTTTATGAAATTCGGTTTGAAAAGGCTCAATGCAGTAATGCTGAATTTCCACAAATTTTTTTTATCCTATGTAATTTTTCTGCTTTTACAAAGAAAATTATAGCATTATTTTTTTTTTTCAGATTACTCTACTTTTAACTTTCCTTCTTTACACCTCTTTAACCTCAATATTTTTTTTTCTTTTTCATTGCTGAATATTTTATGAATATAAACAAAACCTAACATAAGAAAGCAAATACCTTTTTATTTACCTTTTTTAATTCTAACATTCTTCTGCTAATTATTAAACTCCTTCGAAATGATGCACTTCAGAATGTAGATTCTCACGACTTAGTGTCACAGAGATGAGAAAAATTCTGCCCCCATTTCAAGAATCTCAATTGGAACTTGAATCCTTAATGGATTGATGTGTTACGAGATGAGGAGTTCGGTTGCGTTTTAAACAAACCCATGCACGGGTTCCTACCCCCGAAGGTTCTCAGAGAATCGACCCACCCCCGGAGCCGCGCGTGCTGGAGACTGCGATGGATGAGACGTGCGTTCCGGGCATTCAATCAAACCAACGCGAGAGGGGGGAAAATGTCACAATGATGTCCAAGTTGTTTTGGGTACCGACGCCCCAGAAGAGGGGTTAATGCAAAGAGGTTTAAGGCTCTTCAGTTCTAAAACTGTTGAGAAGGTAATCGAAAGTATATAACAACTTTATTATCATGACAGAACATGATAGTATTTTTGGTATGAGGTTTTCGAGGTCAATAAAAAATCCGTGGGCGAAAAATAAAAATTTTATTATCTGCACGAGCGTCTGAAAAAATCAGTTTTTAATAATGTGTTGCCAGTGCTTCTGCAAAAGCTCTGGTTTAAAAAATAAGTTAATTAATACAGCAAATAAAACCTAGAAAAATGTCATTTTGAGTACGTGATATATGAAATGAAATAAATTGGAAATGCGATATTTTTTAAAACAATAAATGCGAAACAAAGTTTATTTTATCATTTACAATACTAAAACGACTCTTTCAATGAAGCGATAAATAAATAAAAGTATAACTTAACTTGCATGAGCACGTGGTGCTTGACTGTTCAAGAAATGAAGTTCTGACATGATACATTGAAATATGAATACCAGATTTCTGGCAAACTCTGAATACGTTGAAGACGAAACGAAAAATATCTCGTACTGCTTGTACAAAATGGATTAACAAGATTTATTTGTTCTTTGAAAGTTGTGATATTAAAAAGGAAAGTGATCAAGAACAGCTTTCGGAGCATTTATTAAGTTTAGAGGCCAAACAATCAGATCTTAAAAAACTTAACAGTGAAATTGAGGATTTAATTTCCGATAGTTTATTATTTGAAACAGAAATTCAAAGCTCTCTTGAATGTGAAGAGCAAATAAATGAAGCCAAGTTCAAAATTAAGAGCAAGATCAATAAGTTTAAAGTTGATCAACAACCTATCGCTCCCCTTGCAGCTGATGTTTCCAGTGCAAGAACTAACTATCCTGCAACGTGCATTAATTTGCCTCAATTAAGAATTCCCACATTTAGTGGAGATGCTAGCACTTTCCTAGAATTTATAAACAGCTTCAATAATGCCATTGACTCGAATGATTCATTAAGTAATGTTGATACATTTATACATTTAAAGTCCTTTTTATCTGGTGAGGCTGACAAACTTGTTTCTGGTTTTTCTCTTACGGACGAAAATTACAAGTCGTGCTTATCTTTGTTAAATGACAGATATGGAAGGCAAGACCATTTGATAAACCCTTTCATGAATAGGCTATTAGAAATTGAACCAGTAAAATCCTCTTTCAATCTCAAAGGACTACGAAAACTTCATGACGAGAGTGAAATCAGCATCAGAAATTTAAATTCAATGGGAATTGCATCCGGAAATTATGGGCACCTACTCACACCGGGATTTAGTCATTGAGTTCCATCGTAAGAGAGATCCTACCAAGATTGGCGACATTAAAGAATTAATAAAATTCTTAAAATTTGAAATTGAATCCCGCGAATCTGCAAACATGGTGAACGGACATTCTCAAAATATTCCAGAAACTCCTCGACATTTTCCCCGAAATTCTTCTTATCCTGGACAATCTAAATTTAAAAATAAGGTGCCTTCATCTGCCGCTTTAAATACTATTGCTAAAGATGTGTGCATTTTTTGTAACTCAGATTCGCACACTGCATTAAAGTGCAAAATTTTCTCGGACGAACAAAAACGTCATAAATTAAAGAAAGATGGTAGATGGTATCGATGTATGGCTTATAAACATCTAATTTCTCAATGCAAGGTTAAAATTTCTCCCTGTGAAACGTGCCGGAGCTCACAACACAATTCCTTGTTTTGCCCGGAAAATAAAATCGAAAGTAGCGCTTCTGAAACCGAAACTTCTGGACAGGAAGTTGTGATTTCTTCCGTTTTAAGAACAGAAAATAACCCTGGCAGTTACGCGTCTTTACTTCAAACAGCGAACATCCAAGCTGAAAATGGTGCGAACAAGGTAATGGCTAGGCTTTTATTTGATTCAGGATCTCAAAAGTCATTTATACGTAATGATCTGAAACAAGCTCTTAATCTAGAACCAATAGGGCAGGAAGAACTGTTAATTTATACCTTCTCGGAACGAAAACCGAACGAGAAAACATTTGTTGTTGTTCTTTTAAAAATAAGAAGCAGATTTCCCCCCCCCCTTTCCAATCTATAAAGGTTGAGGCTTTGGCGTCCGACGAAATAACTGGTGCGGACATACATTTGGATGTTGACCCCAAACTCGTAAAGAAAGTAATTCCAGCCACCTGCAAGCTAGCGGACTCCCCCGAAAATTCCAATCCTATTCAGATCCTCCTCGGTGCTGATTTCCTGTGCAATGTTCTGAGGGGAGAAGTAAGAAGAATGAACAAAAACTTGTTTCTGCAGTCGACTCTCTTTGGTGACACACTGATAGGTCAAATGTCAAACTCTCGAAAGGGGAAGCATTCTTCCATTTTTACTTTATCTTGCGCAGTGGAAAATGATCTGAAACGTTTATGGGAGATAGATTCTTTCCTGCTCGATGAGACTTCGGATAATAAATCCAGGGATAATTTAGGTAACTTCGGAAAAGAACTTAAAATAAAGAACGGACGATATGAAGCCCCATTGCTATGGAAAACAAATGAGGTTAAGGAAAAATTAAATAATAATTTTGACATTGCGGAAAAGAGATTTATAGCTTTAGAGAAAAGATTTAATAAGGACCAAGCGTTGTTTAAAAGATATAATAAAGTTATGCAAGAACAAATTAACGAAGGTATAATTCAGATGTGTTATGACGAATGTTTTACTGGATATGTAATGCCGCATAGAGAGGTTTTCAGGGAGACATCTTTCAGCACACAAACTAGAAAAGTTTATGATGCCAACAGTAAGCAAGGTAATAATATTAGTCTAAATGAATGCCTTCTTTCAGGAGAAAATTTAAATCTTAACCTTATTGATGTTATATTAAAATTTAGAGAACACAAAATTGGATTTTGTGAAGATATTTCTCGGGCATTTTTTACAAATACAAGTTACAGAATCGGATAAGAACTATTTGTTTCTTGTATTATAAAAACTGTGATAAATCTCAACCAGTAACAATGTATCCTTTTAATAGACATTGTTTTGGTGTAACTTGCTCACCTTTCGTTTTGGCTGCAACTGTTAAAACACATATTAAAGAATACAAAGATAAATATCCTCTTGCGTATGAAATGTTAACTAAATCATTATATGTTGACGATCTCTTTTATGGAAGTTCCAATGTACAAGACGCATTGAAATTGTCTTCCGAAGCTGTACGCGAAAATGAACGTGCGAAAATTCTGCACCAATTCTGAAGAGCTGAAAAAAATGTGGCGCAATTCTAATTCCATGATCGAAATTAATGAGCATGCGGATTCGCACCTGAAAGTGTTAGGACTGGTTTGGAACAACATCGACGATACTTTAGGACTAGATCTGGGATCTTTGTCGTCAAACTTGAATGACAACGAATGCACAAAAAGAAATGTGCTTCATACTGCTGCAAAATTGTTTGATCCTTCTGGATTTATATCCCCATTCCAAATTCGAAAATGCCTCTTTCAAGAATTATGGCAAATCAGTGTTGGATGAGATGAAGTGTTTTCCGGACAATTAAAAGAAATTTGGCATGCATGGTGTAAAGAAATTATTGATTTGCAAAATTTAAAAATCCCATGACACTATTTCCCCAATACAAATTTAATAAATAAAGAAAATATACAGTTACATATATTTTCTGATGCTTCTTTAAAATCTTTTGTAGCTGTGGCTTACTTAAGGTGTAAAACTTCGAAGGACTCTTTCCAGACTAGCTTTGCAATCTCAAAATCTAGGGTAGCACCAATTAAAAAATTGATTCTTCCTCGACTTGAGTTAATGGGCGCTATAATTGCTTCCAGAATAGCAAAACATCTTATGGGAATTTTTTTAAATCTTGAAAGAGTTGTTTTGTGGAGTGACTCAACGATTGTTCTTCATTGGATAAAGGGTTTAGCATTTAAATATAAACAATTTGTTTCAAATAGAGTCATGGAAATTCAAGAAATTACAAACCTCAGTAATTGCAGGCACTGTACTGGTAAGCAAAACCCAGCCGACTTGTTAACAAGAGGGATTACTAGCAAGAATTTAATCACTTCTGAAAGTTGGTGGCATGGTCCTGAATGGTTGAGAGAAGCGGAAAATCTTTGGCCCAAGGCAAAAGGATTTTTACAGGAATCTATGGAGCCAGAAATTGCATCCGAATTTAAATCCAGCATTATAGTCTACACAGCTATTGTTTAAGAAAAAATCATAGATCCCGAAAAATTTAGCTGTTTGCTTAGATTGTTAAGAGTGACTTCTTGGATATTGCGTTTTGTAAATGCCCTTAAAAGGAAAAACGTTGAAAAGGGCCCTCTTACTTCAGAAGAACTTTCCGACGCAAAAATGTTTGGGGTGAGAATCATACAGAACGAATTCTTCGCTAGCGAAATTTCGTGCTTAGAAAAAAAATAAACCTCTACCAAGAGACTCTAAATTATTATGTTTAAGCCCTTTTCTTGATAATTTTGGTGTTCTTCGAGTCACTGGAAGACTAGGAAAACAACCCATTCATCGACCTATGAAAAACATCCTATTATAATCCCTCCCAAGGCCAAATTGACAGAATTATTATTCTGGGAATCTCATAAAAGAGTTTTTCATTCTGGAGTATCCCATACGTTGGTACAAATCAGAGAAAAGTTCTGGATCTTAAAGGCCAGAAAAACCATTAAATCTCTTCTTGGAAAGTGCATAATATGTAAAAGATTCAACTCTTCTCCCGGAAGTCAAGTGATCGCGCCCCTTCCAGACATCCGTGTAGAGCATACCATAATCGGAGTTGAATTTGCTGGTCCTCTATACGTGAAGGGTAGTACTAACAAGCAATATATCTTGTTAATAACTTGTGCAGTAACAAGAAGTGTTCATCTAGAATTGGTTGGTGATTTGACTACAGATACGTTTCTTCTAGCTTTCCGACGTTTCATTTCTCGACGTGGCTTGTGCTCTGTGGTCGTCTCTGATAATGCTCGTACCTTTAAACGTGCAGAATTAGAAATAAAACTCATTTGGGATGTTCTTAACCATGCAGATGTAAAAAACTTTTACTCCGCCAACGGAATTAAATGGAAATATATTGTTAAAAGAGCCGCCTGGAGGGGGGGGGGTTACGAACGAATGGTACGTACTGTGAAAACTGCTCTGCGAAAAACACTTGGAAAATCATGTCTCACGCTTGAACAATTACTAACAGTTCTTACTGAGATTGAAGGCATGATTAACTCTCGGCCGATCACATATGTTGGTAGTGACACTGAAGACCCAATTGCTTTGACTTCAGTACATTTTCTTTTAGGGAAGCGGGTTACCTCCTTGCCTTCTGTAAGACTTCACCTTAATTCAAATCTTTGTTCCAGGAAATGCTTGATAAAAGCATTTAATTACCGAGAAAAATGGATGAGATCATTTTGGTCTAGGTGGAAAAATGAGTATTTGTTGAATTTGAGATCGGCCACCTCAAGTTTTGTTAAAAACATTTTGACTTTTAAAGTTAACGATGTAATCCTGATTAATGATAATCATCTACCTCGTAATTTCTGGAAATTAGGAAAAATTCTTGAACTATTTCCCTGAAGAGATAGCAAGATGAGGGCTTGCAAAATTAAAACTGAGTCATCAACTATTAAACGTCCTGTACAATTGTTGTATAATTTAGAAATGCAGGACTGAGAAGTAATATTGTAATAATAATCTTATTATATGTATATATATTTAATTTCTTGAATAATAATTTCATAGGTATCGTATATTTAATTTCTTTAATATTGATTATTTGGCTAGTAACATTATTGAATATTGTTTGATGTAAATATCTTATTATTTGAAATGTTTTCTTTTGCTATTAGCAATTGCTATTTGAAATGTGTAATTGTTAATATTAACTGTTATTTGTAATGTACATTTGTTATTTGTAATTGTTATTTGGTTACTTGAAATGATCCTTTTCATATTTCTTACATGTTATCAATCATATTTTTCTTGCAAATTATTCTTCCCTATCAAATTCCCTTCAATGTTCCCTATCAAATTTATTCTTGAATTTAATTGTCGTTTAACATTTTTTTTATAATTACCAGGTAACTTTATTGAAGCTAAATTTACAGTTTACGAAATACAAGCGTAAGCTCTTGGAAATTTTGATGAACCCCTTCGTTCATCCGGGGGCAGTATGTTAAGAACCAAAGCTAGCCACGTCATCTTCTTGGGCGGAGCCAGCTGCCAATCATGTAAACATCACGTGCCTTTTATTATTATTTCTACTTAAAACATCAATTTAACTGTGACTCTAATACCGAATGTTTTTTTTTCCTTCAGCTTCTCTAAAATCACCAGTCTCTCGCCATTCATATGCTGTAACGTACATTACAAATAAATCTCTTAAAAGACAACCTGTGTCTTCAAGTTATTTCAAAGAGACTACAATCTTCACCTAGTTCACCTATTAGATAAGTTATTGTTCGATCAAGAAAAACAGCAATAATTTAATTTTGATTTTTTACAGTTAAAAATCCAAATTAAGCCATTTCAATAGTAATAATGCCAGAGAGAGAGCGTGTCTTGGTAGGACCCCAAAAGAAACTCTGAGAAATGAATTTCGAATTTGAATATTAGTTGCACATTTGTAAATAGTCATTATTTACCTGTTATATTTCAGGAAACTCATGTTGCCAAATAGAATGTAAAAACGCTTGTCAAGGCATTGTGATGGTTGTCAAAGTCATATTATTTCCCCAGGCACCATTGCCATTCTAAATCATTGAGGATAAGGGGGGGGGGTGGAATATTTGTGATTGGAAACACACGCTCTTGTTCCGCCAGGAGTGACATCTCAATCTAGAGAGGAAAGAAAATTCATAACAAATCGTTGATAGTTCTCTAGAAATTTGGGAATTTCTTTCGTTGATATTAATTTAGCTGTCAATGCAAACTGATAAATTTTACAAGTATGTATATTTGCAAAGCATTGTATGATCTTCTTTCTCTCCTTTTCTACATTTTTAACAGTGTAAAAATAGCGATTGAAGATAGTATTTAAAATTTTCGGAGTGTTTTTGCACAATGCCAAAAAATAAAAAAGGCTGATATTTTTCATTCTGTGCTGGTTAAGAATAAAAATGACACTTTTTTGCTAATTATTCATCGCTAATTTTAGGAATTCTACTATCCAAATATAATGAAAAAGAGACTCTACTGCGAAATCAATTGATTCTTAATTCTTTTATTTCCTACAACTCCAGTTTCTAAATCTTCGAAAATGACCTGCTTTTAACCTGAAGTTTTCCCTTTATAGTACTGTACAATAGCCAGGGATGGCCCTTAGAACTCAATAACAGTTCCCCTCAGTGTTGCTGTCTCGGTAATCCGGCCATTTAACTTTTTCCGTGTGCCTTTCGGGGAATCGGTGTAGTCAATTTGTGATACACAATAAATATAATTTAAAGAGGGCCCTTAAAATAACACAGCTTTGATGTTGGGTAATTTGATGGAGTCATGGTCATGAAGTTATATCTAAATGATTTATCTGGAATTATTCATAACCGATATTCCCACTAGCTAGCTTATGAAGAATAATGTCAAAGAAGTCAGATTATTCAGAAAGCGACGTTTTCAATAGTATTATGATGTCATAGGGTTTAATTTTATTGAGATACACACTGAACAAAACAGATATACGATTGAAATTACATGACTTAGAAGTTCTTCATTATTTGAAAATTAAAGACCTTTCTTCAGTGGAATCCTGAATAAAAAAAAATTAATTGAAAGAAAAAACCACTCATTTTCTTTGAAAATCATCTGGTTGCCAAAGGCGGCTAGTTGTGAATAAACATAGAAGCCTTGCAATCTGGAGCTCATAATAAATGCATAAATAGATATATTTTTACAGAATAAACTAAAATAAAAACATAACCTAAAGTAAATCAACAAAAAGTTGATTAAATTAAAGACACGTGTTGAAACGCAAATTTATTGAGATAGAATCTGCACAGAGCTGCAAAAATACCAAAATCTGCCTTTGAATATTCTATTACAAATTCGAACAAGTAAATAACTCGATATTTTTGAAAATACGGAAATTAAATTTTCGATTGTTAAGGAAATACGTTTAAAGAATGATTAATGATAATAACATTTTCATGAGCGTTTTCTATCATCTTATTTATTTACTTATATTCGTAATCATCCTAAATTTTTAATTAAAGCCAGATTCCAACCTATTCGCGTACCAATAGAGGTGGCGAAAACCAACCACCCTGACCGGAAGCTTCTTGTCCTCAATTATGAGATGTCCCTATGGGACCTGTTTATTGTATAGTCATAAACAGACTCTCCGACCCGCCACGAAGGCACAGGGATTAGCTATAAAAACTGAATGATCAGACAGCCGCAACTGCAGCTGACGGGAACTGTAGCTGAGTCCTAAAGGCCACCACCGGCCACGGTACAACCCTCCCCGAAGGAAGTACGTCCCGTTATCTATGGGAGGAGTCTGATCCCCACCAAATCCAACTACCAGACCGGAAGCATCTCATCCTCCATTAGGAGGTGCCCCCCCCCGGGGATTCTGCTTATTGCATATATATAAACTTTTCTAATAAAGTCCTGTTCTCTAACATACCACATCACAACTTTCTTAAAAATGTAAATATCTATCATCTAAATTTCGCAACATTGTCGATTCACTTTCTTTTATTCGTCTTGTAAACTCTGCACATATCAATCAGAATCGTCCTTCTTTCACAACGACAGAAAATCTCGTGATGCAATATTTGAGGAAGTAATAAAAGCAGTTTGAATTTCAGGGAGACAATGTAATATCTATTAGTTGAAAAAAATGTATATATTTTTGAAAAATTTACAAAATTTTGAAATTTAAGGGAATATAATAGAACATTTTTATGCTAAAATAAGCTCAGAAATTATTTCTGAAAATGATGAAAATTCGCTCTAAGTGACTCATTTGAACGCTTTAAATTATATGCAAGATAATCCTTACTTTGAGCTTTCTATGAATTAACTACTCAGCGTAAAGACTCCAAAATAGTTGAACATACTAGCCAAGACATGGAAAGACGGATTACGCGGAACAAAATTAGTTTGAAAAAAATACCGGTAAATAACACTGTACAAGAGAAAATATTCTGAAAAGACCCAAAATATATATTTGTTTCACATCTAATTCGAACTTATCTAACATTCAATCCCAAGGACCTTATCAATGCAAGGGAAACTGCTCCATGTGGTTCCTTTCTTCTGGACGCAAAACCTGCCTTTTTTCGACAGCTTGTTCTCACCTGCAGAGTGAGGCTGCTTTTCAAACCTGCCGATGTTCCACCAGATGTCTTCAATAAATAGCATTTTTTTGAGAATCCCCACAGACAAAACTTTCAGGAACCAAGACGTGTAGAACGAGATGGTTATTGCGCTAAGAACGCACGACTCATTACTGTATCGTCAGTCAAATGTTGCCGGAGAAACCGATGCACACCAAGTCCAATGAGTGCAGTCTACTTATCTTGGACGAAGACAATGGAATAAAGTCATGGGTGATGTTGCATTGGGGTCACAGCAAAGTTTTTGAGCCTGTTTCCGCAACTCCTGCTTCTTTGAGTCCATTCTCAAGTCGACGGAAATCTCGAAGTGCATCCGTAGCATTTCCTTTGTTTTCATAAAACATCTTCACAAGTCATCATTGATCATCAAGAATGACTTTTTACAGCTTTATCCTCTTTATACCTAGAACATGTGCCGTATAGAACTTGATATGTTTGGGCTTTTACTTCCTAAAAGGAAAAATCCGAAACTTTTATTAATACATCAGAGCAGGTTTTCCAAACTCGGATGCCTTCCAGATTATTAACCAATGCAAGTGGTGCTTTTACCTCGAATAAGTTCGAGTATTTCTTCAGAAACGACAGTGCCGAGCCTCTGTTGACCCATTCTCATCATCCACAATCCAATGGGAAATGTGAGAGAGTTAACCAATCAATAGTAACTAAACCCAAGTGTAAAGTCAACGCTTCTCCAACTAAAATTCCTTGGTCTAGACTTTTAGAACCCATAATCAATGAATATAATTTAACACCCCATTCTGTTACAAAATTTCTCCCTGCATATTTGTTGTTTGGAACTTTACCTTATCCTCCTCCCTTAATTCAAAATTGATTCTATCCTCAGACAGAAGAAGCAAGAAAATTAGCTGAAGATATATACCATAAAATATCATGATAAAACTAAAATAAGATATGATGTAGATTCTCCATTCAAGTGTGGCTGAATGGAGAATTTCTGAGGAATTTAATTATCCAAATCGTAGAAAATTATCTCCAGTATTCTCAGGTCCATATGAAAAAGTAACTAAAATTTCAGATGTAAATTATGAAATAACTAAACCAAATTTAATAACAAACAAAGCAACCAATATTGTTAAAGCAACTGATATTGATTATGAGTCAAAATTAAGAATCTACTATCCACCAGAAAAATTAAAATTATGTCATGAATAATAATTTAAATAGAAAAAAAATATCTGTATTTCTCATGTTTCTTCCATTTATACCCCACCTTAGGTTGGCCCGTTGTCTCCACTCGTAAGAGTTAGATTTTGCCTTTTCTTCATGATGATGATGATGTTGGGATGGGTAACATCACAACATAAACTCAAATAGAGTGGTCTTATTGAGATGTGAGTATAGGGTCCACCTCACAATTAATTTCTATTTCTATCAATTTTTATCCAATTATTATCCGCTTGGGAAACAAATATTCCTGGATGAGAGTAGAAAGAGAATGAGAATTCCATCCCCCTTCTTGATGTCTTAATTTTAGGTCTTTAGGTTTCACCCACAACTAGAATTTAGGTGAAAGGGTTTAGCTAGTCGCCGCTAATTTACTGACTAGTGGGTAAAAATATTTTTATTATAAAAATTACGCATTTTTACACTATTTGTTTGTGTATTAATGTTTATAATAAGAATATTTTAACTCTTATAATAATTATTTTCCTATTTAAGTGTTTCGTACAAAAAATCAGAATTATGTCAATATTTTATTATTATATAAATTCAATTTATTATTTCTTTATTTCATATCCAGTTTATATTTTTGGTGAGCCTTCAGCTTTTAAAGAACAATGTGTGCAAGTTTTCTTTAGAGACATTCATCACCAAATAGAGACAATCATCTGAGTTTCTGCAGAACATCATTTGTATACTGCACATTTCAATATTATTTTGTGTGTGTGTGTGTTGTTGAATATTTCATTATCTCAGATACTTTTTTTATATTTTAAATAATCTTGTTGCATATTTATATAAAACAAGAGAAACTCGGGTATCACTTTTAATAATATGCATTTAAATTTTAATTTCGTGCTTGAACATCACTGCAGGGTGTGACTGTGTGTCGAAGGACCATGATCCATTTCTCTTTTTCTATTTAATAAATCAAATAAAGTCTTGAAAAGATAATGTGTCATTGATGACTCCACGTGCCGAGTGGATGGATAGTAAATCACTGATTTAAAAAGATTCTTTTAGAAGATTCCTGCGTTTCTCTTAACAAGGTCAAGAATTCAGGTAAAAGAATTCCTCGGAAATCTACACGTATGTGATTTTTGAGAATATCATAGAATATACGGCCAGAGATAATAAAAAAAAGTGGACATGATTTTGGGCCACAATTCTATATATATAAAGTGAATAAAAGTTAAAAAAATAAGAATCCGGTCTGATAGTTTTCTAAAGAGTCATCTCCAAACAGGACATTTTTTCTGTGAGCGGTCTGACTATTTGTCCAACAATATTGGGATCCCTGCATGAGGGTAACCCTCGAGAAAGTCTTTAGGACGGATTGTTATTTTATCTTTATTCCTTTTCACTTTCATTAACTTGATATTTTTACTAATTTGGTTATGTTCATTTCTGCTTTAGGAGTATCAGCATTAGCGCTATTTAAATATAATAGTACTTTTTTTTAAAAAAAAATATTTAATTCAGATATAATTTTAGTTTTATTCAGTCATTTCTGTGATTGTTTTTAATTTGTAATTTCGTGATGATTATATTTTTGATTATTTCTTATATGTATATAATTCATATTAGCTATGGGAATTAGAAAGGCAAATTCCAATTCTCGTATGTATTTTGTGTAATTATTTATGTCTTCTCATGATGTTTCCTTTTGCACAGCGCTGTCTATCGGTGTCTCTTGAACTATTTTTTTTTCATGCAATCCATCTCCATTTACCAATCCCCCCCTTTAAGCCAAGTATTTAGCGGTGTAGGAAGCACAGAGTAGGAGTGTTTTAAATTTGACCACCTTGTATATATACTATATACCATGTTTTGTAGTTGTAGGTAAAAAAGTCTAGTTTGAAATGATGCACATTTTTCTCTCGGCTCTCTAATTTTGAATCTTTATCAGCACTCATTTCATATGAAGTTTTTCTTGTGATCGGTGCATTGTTTCGGAACTTATGCTTTCGACTCTCAGATTTGGTTTGTTTTTACATGATAATGAAACTAGTTACAAGAGTTTGTTGACATAAAGTGATCCGCATGTCTTCCGGAAGAAGAATATCTAATTAATTTATCTTCACTTAAACGTAACGTTGTTCAATTGAAAAATGGTTTTCAAATATATAACAAGACACTTGGAAATTGCTGGACAACGAACGACAGTGATATCCCCCTCGCTATTGTTTCTTTCAACTTTACCTACTAAACAATGAAGGGGAAAAAAAAGAAATATTTACTGATCATTTTTTAATAATCATTGTGTCTTTATACACTTCAATCCTATAAAAATTTGATGAATGTCTCATTGATGCATTCGATTGTTTTTACAATCCTCTTCTGACAATATGCTTATTTTCCTAATACTTTTTTAATAACCGTATTTTCTGTTTAATCCCATTAAGCTAAAAAAGTATATTATTCTCGATAATAATTAGCATGATAAAAAACGCAATATAAAAGGCATTACAACTAAGAAAACATTTTTGAATTATTCAGTGTTTTTTTTTTTTTACTAATCATTATTACTACATTGTTCAGTATGATTTACCGTAAGTCATTTATAAATTATACATCATTCTTTAACAAAGATTATAAGTAGATTATTTAATAAAAGATCATAAGTATTTTTTTTTACTTTTGGATTCACGCGTGTTCCCATTGCACATTCGCGGCAACGGTGTCCGGGTGGTAAGGTCTCGGTTTCGGATTCACAGCGTTTCAGTCCGGGACCCGATTCCACTGAGGAATCATCGTGTAAGCGGGTCTGTTGCACGTTACATCCGACGGGGCCTAACGTCCCCCAGCTGGTGTGTTGTGGAAGCTTGAAGAGGGGTGTGCAGGTTCGGGTGTCGTCCTCGTCATCTGACCGTGATTCAAAATTGCGAGATCGGCCCCAAAATACCCCTGGCGGTGCTTTTAAACGGATCATTAACAAAACTAAATTCATTGTCCATTGAAATAAGTCCCAACTTCTCCCAGGAATCTTTCATCTAAACCCACTTGTATCCCGATACCATGTGAGTGCCGATGCTGCTGTGCGGTACCACATGATAATCCTTACTAGTGATTAAACAACCGAGTTGGAATCTAAATCGATAAATACTCTCTCAACTTTCACACTAAATATCTGAAAAGCAGCTGTAATTTTGGAACTATGTACAGACGCCACAGCGAATGTGAATTTCGAAATTTTATGAAAAAGGTTTTCTAGTGTGTTGCGACATGATGTTGCTTCCATCTTTGATATGGCTTTTCACTATTAATTCTTCTTAAATGTAAATATATTATTAAATATATTAATGCACTACAGATGTTCAAAATATAATTTAATGGCAAGGATTTAAAAAAAAAAAGAGTTTCTTCCTACATGTTCAGTTTAAATACTTTTTATTGACTTATTTTTATTTGCTCATTTTCTTGCATGTCTGTTTGACACAAATTTTGTCATCGGGTGCAGCTCATTATTAAGTAAGTTTAAAATGGTTTCAAAATTCTGAGACATATGACTCAAAAGTAGAAAAAAAATTATTCAAATATATCATGTTTTTAAAAGGAAATAAAAAGTATACAATAATTTCTCTTAACTGCATAAAGATTCCTAATCTCATAAAGTTTTTTCCTGAAAATTAAAGATTATAAATTGTTAGAGTTCAAAATTCGGTCTAAAAAATAAATTCATAAATTTTTAAAGTAAAGTGCAGTTCATTCAATTCTTACTAATATCTCTCACTCTCTCTATGTGTATTTATTTATCTTGTTCACATTTTCAATCGTCAATCACATTATATATCTTGTTAACAATTAATAAAATACTTTTTATTCAATCCCTCAAGTTCAAGTAAATTTTTTAAAACTTGTAGTGGATGACATTTGATGCTAATAAAGTTTTTTCAAATATTAATTCATTAATTTTTTTATTAATGAATTAAAATCAAAATTTCAAGCCAAAAATCTTCGTTTCCCCGCCACTAAATAAGTAACGAATTCAGCTTGTTTTTTCCCCGTGCAAATGAGGTTAAGCTTAATATGTTTTAGATCGATTATTTCAAACGATTCTGCTTATTTTCTTAATGTTTAATGCATTTCAAATCACACATTTTCGATTAATCCTTAATTGGCGTTCAAAATTCAGCGCTACTATAATTTTTTGATCGATTATTTAGAGTAATTGTAATTATTAGGCCGGGATAGCCTGATTGATAGGACGTTGGATTCGCATCTCTTAAGCTGCAAGTTCGAACCCACAAACCGAAGACTCTCAACGTGTGTGTATCTTAGACGTTAAATGTGTCGTGATCACAAAGTCCTCCTTATTGTAATAGTGCTGAGGGCTACTGCGTCAGAGATGATCGTCCTTGTAATGTCTTAGCTTAAAGTAACGAAACTCTTTAACACTAAGAACATTTATTCACAGACAACACAAAATATTTAAAATGAATTTAGAAACAAGATTTAGAAAATTAACAAATAAAAGAAAATTTAAAATTCAAGAAATATTAGACAATCTAGAAGTCAGTTCTGTTACGCGTCAAGACATGCTAAACACAATCTTTTCCCGCTCCCACACAATATGGCGACGTCTCTTTCGTCGAGCGCTGACAGCGCCATCTATCTCAATTTAGGACAGTACAGTCTCTTCCCCTCTTGGAGACTTTTCGACGTAGGCGAAAAGATGAAAATAGATTAAAACAAAAAAAAAAATACTACAGATACATAAAAATGATAAATGACACACAAAAATATATATATGGAGATAATTATATAAAATATTAAATGTTTACATAAATACAAAAAAAGGAAACTTTTTCTTTTTAAAGATCCATTTCATATTTGCCAGACATTACACTACTTGACAAGAAGAGGAGGGATCCTACTCAACGCGTCATCATTTTTGTGCTGCTTACCCTTACGATGAATTATGTTGAAATTAAAGGATTGGATTGCCAATGACCACCTCAAAATTCGAGAATTTTTGCTTGCATTGGTTTTGAGTCAAGTTAGAGGATTGTGATCAGTCACAATAGTGAAGCTCTGGCCATCCAAATAGCATTTAAGTCCCTGAACTCCAAAAATAATAGCAGCACACTCCTTTTTACTAACACAGTAGTTCTTTTCCACGTTCGAGAACTTCCTACTAAGATAGACGATTGGATGTTCTTGGTCCTCTTCAGTCACTTGAGATAGTACTACCCCTATCCCATTATCACATGCATCTGTCTGTAATATGAATGGACGGTTATAGTCAGGAGAATGAAGCACTGGTTTGCTTGCAAGGGCCTGCTTCAATGATTTAAAGGCTTTCTCACAATCTTCCGTCCAAAGCACCTCTCCTTTTCGGCATTTTCCCTTTAAAGCATTTGTTAGAGGCGCGGCAATAGAAGAAAACATGGGAATATAATGAGAATAATATCCCGCTAGACCTAAAAATGCTCGTATGTCCGTTTTGGTACGTGGGGTTGGAAAGTTCTTAACAGCCTCTATCTTCAACTCTGAAGGTCTTCTACATCCTTGTCCCACTATATGTCCTAAGTACTGGACTTGACTTAGCGCAAATTTACATTTAGGTGGTTTAATGGTCAAACCAGCCTTTTGTATTCCTTGCAACACGGTTTCTAGGTTCTTGATATGGTCTTGGAAACCGACAGAAAATATGGCGATGTCATCGAGATAAGGCACAGCAAAATCTTCACAAGCCTCGAGCAATTGTGCTTACCATTCTACTAAATTCATAAGGAGCGTTCTTAAGCCCAAATGGCATACGTAATGGTATGTATGTGCCAAAATTTGTGACGAATGCAGACAACCTTTGAGCATGTTTAGACAAATGAATTTGCCAATATCCTTTTGACAAGTCTAAAACTGTTATAAATTTTGCAGAAGACACTGTTTCAATTCTTTCTTCTATATTCGGTAGTGTGTAAAATTTGGTCTTCGTAATTTTGTTGAGATTTCTATAATCTATGTATGGACGTGGCTCTTTTCCAGGTGCTTCCACTAGTACCATTGGTGAGGTATAATCAGAATATCCTACCTCAATAATTTTCATGGAAAGCATTTTCTGTATCTCCTTACGTAGAATTTCATTTTGCCTAGGTGATGTCCTATAAGGCTTTGACAGCACTGCATCGTCCGACACTAGTTCGATGTCATGAGTGACGAGGTTAGTTTTTCCTGGAACATTGGAAAAGCATTCTCGATATTTCCAGATAACATTTCTCAATTGTTCACATTGATCTTCCGTCAATGTACTTCCAGTCAATTCTGGGGTGATTTCTGATAAATCTAGAAGATTCGGAGTTGGTTCCAGGTGAGGAATCTCTAATTCATCAACTCCAATTCCTTCTTCAGTTTCTAAGGAAAGATAATTAATCTGTTCTGGTCTCTTGTAATACGGCTTTAACATATTCACATGGTATACCTGAGACTTATCTTTCCTATTCGGAACGGACACCACGTAATTAGTTTCAGAGAGTTTTTTCAAAATAGTACCTGGCCCCGTCCAGTGTGGGCTATGCTTGTTTGTTCAACAGTTAGCGAAAATCAGTACTAAGTCTCTTTCCTGAAACTTCCTTTTCACAGCTTTCTTGTCATACCAAATTTTGTTTCTTTGTTGGGATTTTTCCATTTCCTTGACAGCAAGATCTTGGTACCGTTTCAATAGATTAAGTAGAGTGAACACATATTCAGTCACTGGAGTTTGCTCTTCTTCGTATTGGAGCCAATTCTCATAGAGTAAAGTAACGGGTGTTCTAAGGTTTTTCCCATGAACCAATGCAGCTGGGCTAAACCCTGTAGATTCGTGAGTAACAGTTCTTAGAGCGAATAAGGCGGCGTGAACATGTTTTTCCCAGTCCGTCCCTTCTTCGGCACATAAGACACGGAGTATTCAACCAAGCGTTCGATGGAAACGTTCAACAGGATTGCTTTGTGGGTGGTAGGCTGAACTATGTTCAACTTTAACTCTAAACGTTCAAAGAATTCTGATGTGACTTCACTCATGAAAGAAGTCCCTTGATCATGCTGAATTTCTCTCGGAAATCCCATGCGACTAAAAATTTGAAGAAGTGCATCGATGACAGAAGTAGATGTGATATCCATTACAGCGACAGCATCTGGATATTTGGAAGCCAATCACATAGCTGTAATCAAATATTTCTCCCAGATTCAGTAATCGTCAATGGTCCGACAGCATCAATATTGATTTTGGCAAACACTTCTTGAATTATTGGAACTAATTTCATAGGAGCCTTTTTCTTGTCATTAGGTTTTTCCGCACGTTGACAGTGATCACAACTTCAGACATATTCTTCTATTTCCTTGTAGCAATTCGGCCAAAAGAAATATTTTGCAAGAACGTCTTTAGTTTTTGTATCTCCTAAATGACTTACTATACCTTCATGACATAGAGTCTTTAGTCTTTATCGAAATTCTTTAGGCACTACCAATAAAAGCTTATCTTCGCCTAATTTATTTGTCTTCCTTTTCACCAAAATTCCATTTGGGAGAATTTTGAACCCAATATTGCATTCTGTTTTACCTACATTTTTCATCAAAGATTGTAGTTCTTTGCACTCTTGTTGAGCAGTGATAAAGGCTTTAGAATTAATCTTTAGTAATGACAAACCCTCAAATTCTTCTTTCGGAGGAAAAGAGAATAAATCATCATCTTCAATTGCTTCTGTAGCTGCCGTCTCAATCTCCTCTACAGATAAAGGTTCATTTTCTTTGGAATGCACCAATTCTTTTTCCTCTTCCAACCGTTTCTGAGCTCGTGTTTGGATTGCGTTGAGTTGTTGGGAAACAGGAATGTTCTCCATATTTTCTATAAGGGCTGTAGTTCTATTCCCTAAAAGATATCTACCTTTATCGGCTTTGTTAGATACAATCGCTGCCTTAGTTATCAAGTGTCCAAACTCACCTTTCAGCTCAACTTCAGCTAGTGGTAAGCACACCGGCGAATCATCTCATGGCTGCTGAACCCAAACCTGCTCGCCTGTAAACATTTCTGGTTTTATTACTTTGAGGCTCACAACATCAATACTAGATCCTGTGTCCCGCAGAATAGGCATAGGGAATCCATTTACTTCGCCCATAGAAGTGTGTGGTAACATTACATCATCTTCGTAAGCTTCAAATATATGATTTACAGTTGCAGAATTCTCTTTGTTTATCAACAAGGGACAATTTGGTCTAATATGATCCGTAGAACCACATTTATAACATTTAATTACTCTTCTTTTGTCAAAGTCTTCATTATTTGCATGCTTCTTAGCACCAAAATCTTCTTTTTTAATATGAAAGGATACTTTATTTTCACTCGGAGATTCAGCTTTCCAAGTCGGAGATCTATCTCTCTTTTGAAGAACCACTGAAAGGTTTTTTCTTCCAAAGGCTACGGATGCTATCATATTCATCCAGCTTTTGAACAAGTACTTCTGGATTTTTTATATCCGACCATTCGTCAATAAAATGTTCTCTAGCCTCCCAAGGCACTTTTCTTTTAATCTGCTCAGTCACAATTAAATCGCTGAGTTCGGTGAAGGTGTTTACTTCCAGTCCTTTCAACCATTCTTCAAAGTAGCTCCTCACTTCATATAAGAAACCTGTCCAATTGCTATCCGAGCCTTTTATGTGGTTATGAAATTTTTGTCGAAATTTTTCCGCCGAAAATCTGTATCTTTTCAGCAATAATTTTTTTATGTGCGAGTAGTCGTTTGAAATTTCTTCTCACTCTCTGGCAATGAGCTGCGACATCTCATAAGGCAACAATCCAATTAAATGAGATACCCATAAGTTTTCAGCAATATCAACTCGTTTAGCTTGCCTTTCGAACAAAACGAGATACAGACTTATATCACCATCTTTAGGATCAAATTTTTGCATAAGATATCTAATTTCCAGCTTTGGTTTATTAGGCACCAGAGTCATTTCACTCGACTTGGACTTATTTTCGAACTCTAGTTGCAATTTCTTCAGCTGAAAAACGTTTTCTAGCTCTTTTTCTTCAAGAATACGCTCTGTTTCCATTTCTTTTTCATCAAGAATACACTTTGTTTCCATTTCTTTTTCAACTCTCTTTCCTTCCTTAATTTCTTCTTCAAGCCGTGTTTTTTTAACTGTTTCTAGCAATTCTTCAATATACTCAACTTCATCTTCAAATTTATCTATTGAAGAAATGGCATTTTTAATATTAATAACTGTTGCAGAAGCATCGATATTGATTGAGAGGCACTCCGCTAGTTTGAGCAAATCTGCTTTTAAAACTCTCCCCAAAAAGGCCATTCTGATAAAATATATATAACTCTATGTGTCTTAATAATTTTATTCTAAATACCAAATTGTAACTAACTTTCTTATTTTTCATGGTATCCCCACTCTTTACAAAAGTTAACTAGTTTCAAAAATTGAAAATGCACAAAATACATGAAGAGAAACTAAGATATTTTAATTTTATGTGCAGAATCTAAATATCACTATTAATAAAATTCTTAGTAAACTATCATGAGATATAATATCATAAACAACTGTGCGGTTCTATATCATAAATTTCAAAATAAAATACGAAAAGAATTTCTTTTTTAAACCTAAAACGTACACAAATATGATTCAATTTCCCCAAAACGAGAAAAAAAACTAAAACATATTTCCACTTCCTGTTTAAAAACAAAATAAAAATAAAAAGGCAACAAGTGATCAAAATAATACTGTAATAAATTTTCTTTACCAGCGATGATACACTATTGAAGAAAAAAGAAACAAAAAGGAATCATTTTGTTTCGACCGGAAGTCATCCGTCTCAGATCAAAGCAGAACTATACCGAATTAACTATATTTTCTATGCTCAATCTTCAAAACAAAACAATAGTTCTGTCTTGAAATTTGTTTCATATATTCTGATAAAATTATTCAACTTTCTTTCTGTTTAATCAATATATAGAAAAAAAATCAACTAGATTTCTATGTTAAAACAGAATGCACAATTATTTCCAATTGATTTAAACTAACACAATAACACCTAAACACAATAAATATAACTCTTTCCATAGAATTTCTAGTTATTTATACAACGCCAAATAACTTTTATGCAATTGAAATTTTATATCACAAAACAACCATACTGATAAACAAACAACCAGGCAAAATTTTGCTGTAAAAATAAACTGCAAAATTAAAGTTATAAACTACAATTATAGTAACAGTATACACAATACTTTACACAACAATAATAATTAATCCAAACTGAGTAATTTACATTCAAGCAACCGGAATTAAATATGCTGTACAAAAGTATACCGCATTCTCTTTGCATATAACCAAAAGCAACTAGAGTTACCAATGCTATACTAGTACACGGCACAATAAAAATTCCTTGCTAAATAAATTCTCACATTTTCTTAAGTAACATTTCATTCTACAATTTAAAATATATAAATCAACTATTCAAATTTTAACATTTTCAGAATAGATACTGTCTGGCAAAAAATGAACTTACCCCCAGCATGCTGAAAATTAATTTAAAAAATATGTAACAGAACTGACTTCAGTTTTGTGGTTTGTGTGGATCGAAATCCCAAGAGCTGCCACCATTTATAAGTCTGTAATGTCTTAGCTTAAAGTAACGAAACTCTTTAACACTAAGAACATTTATTCACAGACAACACAAAACATTTAAAATGAATTTAGAAAATTAACAAATAAAAGAAAATTTAGAATTCAAGAAATATTAGACAATCTAGAAGTCAGTTCTGTTACGCGTCAAGACATGCTAAACACAATCTTTTCCCGCTCCCACACAATATGGCGACGTCTCGAGCGCTGACAGCGCCAACTATCTCAATTTAGGATTGTACGTCCCATGTTCCAGATCTAAATTAGGATCTGTGGATAAAAGTATTAAAGGAATGAATGAAATCCGCTCCGTACAAAAGGTTTGTGACTTGTGTGAGCTAGAAGTCAGACTTCTGCCCTTGGGTGCTCAGGGGTTCATTCCTCAGAAGCTACTGCACCTCGACTTCCATTGTAAAGCAGCATTTCAGAACAACAACTGTAATTATTTAATAAAAAGCAAATAAAATAAAAAATTTCTCTCTTAACCTACGTAGGAATCGATTCAATTTTTTTATATTACTTTTTTAAAATTTTATTTTATATTGCTCTATTGCTTTTCTGCCTTCTTTTTTCTTGATTATTGTTCACAGATACTTCATGTTTATTATTTTTTTTAAAAAAAAGTCCTTTTTTTGTAATTGCAAAGATTTTTTTTACATATTAAATGTGAAGTGAATCTTGTTGAATCTGCAAGAAATGCATACCATTCAAATCCTAAATCTTTATTTCCTTGTACGACACTTTTTTCCCTTTACGAAATATACAAGATGGTGGAATAGTCAAAGAGCTCGATCTCGTGATTTCGATTCAGTCACGTCATTCGGCCCCTTCCCTCTCTTATTGCGAAGTATCTTTCGAAATATGTGAATGCGGAAACTAAAAAAATCTTTGAGCTCGACCAATGAATACGGTATGCAGACTTAACACTAAATTTCTACAGATTCCTATGAAATTTTGAGCAGAATCAATCCTGTGTGTTTTTTTATCTGTACCGATTGGAAATGAGCAAAATTCAAAACGTAAAGAAACAGATAAATGAAATTTGGAGTACAATTTAGCATTTAAAGTATAGATGTAATTCAAATATTGAAGCAAATTCACCTACATGTTAATCGTTTGTTGGTCTGTGAATTTACACGTATTCGCAAAAACTTGAAATCAGAGTGATTTAAATAAATGAAATTTGATTTATGATATTGTGATTACAGTTATAGTTCGGTGCCAAATATTGTTTTCTGGTGATCAAGAAAAAAACCGTGTAAAGTTGTCTTTTTTTAATACTACAAAGCACAGCATGCTTATGTGCAAATGAACTGCTGAAATAAAACTCTGAGCACTCATGTCGTTGACAAACTTATCCAAGGTTCCTAAAATTCTTATGCGGAGAGCAAATGCGAGAAAAATTCTAGACAACCACTCCCGTTGTTTCCAGGCATATGGAACGCTATAACATTTCATAAGTTCGACCCGCGTGAATAAAAACGCAGACGGATCAAATGTGAAACTCTGCGGTGTTTCGATACAGCTCATCGACATTAATGAAACTTTTTCGAAACAATCAAGGACCTCAGGTAAGAATCCATTTGCGAAAGGGTCTTTCATGCAAATTCAGTTTCAACTGAGGTGTGCATGAGTCTCAACGATTCGAGTGATTTGGGTGAGGGAGTGGGTTTTTTTTTTTTTTTTTTCCCTTCTCAATATGCAGTTAGAGGCAAACTGAAATGGTGAAGATTTGAAGATGAATAAAATTAGTATCTAGTTCGTGCAATTTTTATGAATTTTTATTCGAGATTTTTTAAAAACTTAAATTTAATATTTTATTTTGATATGCGTTTGTTATTTCCCCGCAAAAAAAAAAAAAAAAAAAACCGCCAAACAGCAGGGATGCATTGAAAGAGTCCCATTTTGCTACCATTGGATTAGGAAGTGTGGAATATTTTATATATATTACTGATTGTGAATTCAGTGTCTTCTGCACTGTGGTTGAAGTTTTACACACAATTCCACGGAGCTTTTCGCTTTGATGCGGATCAAGTTCTTTTACATCCTACTAGTTAGATAATGTATTCTAAATTTAATTTGATCCCACACATTTAAAACGTATAGTAAAAGCGTGAATTAATTCTAAGAAACAAAAAGGTATAAATAATTTTACAAAAACAAAGAATAACTCATTAATATAATGATGGTATCATTTCTGAGAAGAACTTCGCTTCTAAACATCATTTTAAAAATGCAATCGGTGAACTGTTAAAGACGTCAAACACATCGCATGAAAACAGCACTTAACTTCAGAAGAAAATAGCAAGCATGGGCTCTAAAACATAGCTGGGCATGTGTGAGGAACAACAATTGTAGAAATTTACAGCACATGGAACAAACCACTGGAGTAGATTAAGAATATATCTGCAGAGTTCATGGATCGTCAATCCGTTGACTGATTCATTTTAGCTCTCTGGTATTTGTAGAGGTTTTCTGACAGAGCTTAGAAATTTCTTTAAGAATCTCGGATTACGTGACCACATAAAGATATCGCCAAAATTCCTACATTTTCTAAAACCTTGAGCTTTATAGTCGCCAGTTTTCCGCCATGTTTATAACGGAGGTCGGATTTATTGAAAAGACCTTTCAGTATCACTTAATTATATTTATAAATCCCTTTTCCTTAAGAATGAGACTATAACTACTCTGGGAATTTTACAAACTTGTAACAAAATGATTTTCGGAAGTAAGTGAGGTCATTAGCCGTAATTTACCGCTGACTGTTGTCTTTATAACTGCGAAATGCATGCATTTAGATGGGTGTGTTGTTTATTAGCTATGTATTTTTTTAGCAATAAAATCACAATTGTATTATAGAGAATTTCTTAAATAAAGAAATTGTTATTATTGAAGAAGTTGGTACAAAAAAAGTTATCATTAGAATTCTTTCATATCTTTAGGCTTTGTATTAAATGAGAAAAAAAAAAGCGGACTAAAGGAAAAATACTTGCGATTTTGAAAGAATTTCATTTCGACCTATCCAAGTTACAGAAATCCAATCAGTCCATAATGGATATGCTGCCCAGTCAGACAGATGCGACAAGGGCCTTTTAGCCCTCCCACTGGTATGGTATGGAAGTTTAGAAAGGGAGAGTGCTAGCTCAGGTGTCATCTGACAGTGACTCAAAATGGCGAGGTCTGTCTCACATAGCCCTAGCGTTGCTTTAAAACGGGACGTCACTATAGCCGAAGCAAACCGACCGATAAAGGCTTTCAGATTCGCCGCCTCTCACATAACTACTAACAATATTAAGGAAATATTTAAAAAATAAAACAAAATAAATGAGAATTTAAAAACTACGAACTTAGTAATTATAATAGAATTTGGGAAAATAAAAATTGCACAAAACTTATATTATTTAAGACTTAAAGAGTAAAAAATTGTAATAATAATGTAAAATGAGTAAAAAAAGATATAAAATAATAATAAAATAGGCAAATGAATAAAAATAAGCGATTATTATTTATTGAAACAAATATTATGCAATATAATAAACAATCTTAATTATATAAATAAATAACAAGAATATAAGTAAAATTTAAATGGAACATACAATAAAAGTAGCTTATAAGATTATAATATAATTAAGAGATAATTAAATATAATTTAATTATAGTATGTGACATATTTAGCAATGAAAAACACGGTATAAAATCTGAAATTAATGCACGGGTAAGATTACTATGCAAATGAGTTTTCAGTATATTTTGAACAATGCTCATTATGCTCATTTTTCTTATCTTATTCTGTACCACTTCTATTTAAACGGAAAAAAATCATGAAAATTATCATATAGAAAGCAAATATTTATGGCTAGCCATCAAGAAATATGGAAAGGAAAAAGTGAGCGCTTTCGTTTGCAAGTTTTAAATCTTAAAGAGTAGATCATTAGAACTAGAACTACAAATTTGGCGCAGATCACTTTGTGCATTATAACTAAGTTGATAGGTCGCGCTGTTGCGTCGCAGATTTATTTTTACTTCGCTAGTAATCATGAAAATCGCTAGAAAGACGGACGAAAGTCTTGAAGCTCTAGAATTTATACGTATTTGTGTTTTGTGTTCCATTTCAGTTGTGTTCGTGTCGCTATACCTATAATTATGCAGCTTTTTTTATGTTTTTATACTTTATCGTAAAATAAACTATAATCATTTGAAGCTTCGCTAGAAAAGTATTATAAAACCAAGATGACCGCCGTCTGCCACAAATGAGGTGAAACTTGACCAATCACAGAAAGTTAAAAATATGCCTCTTAGTGCGAATTTTTATTTTGTTTGTTTGTTTTAGCTTGATAACTCTTGAAAATTTTATTGTATACAGACGATTTTTAGGTCTGTTTAAAATACAAAACATTAAGTATTCAATTGATAATATAAAATGATAACAACTTAATCGTCACTCCAATTGTTCTTGAATTTTGACATCCAAAAACAGGGATTTGTTTGCTGAGTTCTCAACAATTATAATATTTCATTTAAAGTTAAACCTTTTTTTTTTTACTTCAGTAATTATTTAATAGGAATATTTTTTTCTGTTATCGAAAATAAAAGATGGAAAATTCTCTTTAATACTTATGTAGTTTATGAAGTGAATCCGAAAGGGAAGGTACAGTTCTACGAAAATTCAGAAGATAAGTAAATGAATAACTGTGGATATGTTTTCAAGAGCAATAATATTTCAGGATTTCACACTATTAGGATGGTTCATACACACGAAGAACTGAAGAGTCGCTAGTTTATCAAACTGACGAAACCCCCCGCAAACTCGATTCCACCGAAGATCCTTTGCGTAAGCATGCCTGGCGCCCTCAAATACGTCAGGACTCAACTTCCTTACGCTGGCGTGATGAGGGTGTTCCAGCCAGGTGTCCTCATCCTCGTCTCACTGCTCAAAGCTATAAGGCTCGATGGTCGCTGAATCTGGTCGCTTTTTTTCAAAATGGTCGCTTTTTGAATGAGACGCTCATTTAACTGAACCAAACAGATTTCTTTCACGATTTGAGGCTTACTAGAGATTTCTTGGAAATCGTTAATATTGAGCCATACACAAGAAATTCAATTGAAATAAAATACAGCAGAAAGCAACAGGTCGCCAAAGAAGGTTAAAAATAAATTTCAAAAGAAAGTGGCTATTCAAAAATAATTTTTACCTGACGTACGATCTGAAATTTTCCCAATCCCAAAAAGAAATTAAATATCTTTTCAAAACTAACAACCCTAAACTCTAGATTCTGATACTCATCGAGACGCTTAGCATATAATTTCATTGAAAGAAAATATTTAGAAACAGGTTTAAGTTCATCGTTCCAATTAACGACTGAGTCGGGGAACTTTGACGCGCATCATAAATTAGATGAGCGTAAAAAGTGGAACCATCTCAGCTTGACTTGGAACTAACCAATAAAATTTTCAAACCAACGACCGATACGAGATTTATAAGTAATAACTTAATCAAGCGACTCTTTTCAAATAAATAAACAACAACAATTATAATTTACTATGATCTCTTATCTTTGATCTTTAATCCGATTCGATCACAGCTGCTTTATCTTCGATCGTATCTAAGTAAGTATATTTTTATCCGTAATAATAAAAATTGAAGCACCATTTTCAATAGGATTGCGCTTTTCATGAATTATGAGGGAATTGCTTTCCTTTAATTTTTTTTAGTGTTTCGGTGGATTCCCCCAGTGAAGATTACGAGATTCATCCCTCGAGCTACATTGTATTACAGTAGATTTTATGGAAAAACTAGTGGGAGTTATCTCCCCAAAACATTCTCACATAGGTACACATTCTCACAAGGTACTTTTAGGGATAATATCTAATAAATATATTATCCCTAAAAGTACCTTGGTGTTCAATAGTTACAAAATATTAACCTTTAAAATGAATTTAGCTTTTTGTGGATTCTGTTGTGTAATCCTTGTCGAATTATTTGGCGATTAATCTCAGGCTTGCGGTTAAATTCAAAAATCGAATTTGTGTTTTACATGTGTTTTTCCTAACTGGTGGAAGCAAAAAATTGATACAAAATCACACCAGTAGTCACAAAACCATATTCCAAGTTTGATATTTTTAAGTGATTGCGTCTTCGAATTATCGCGTTTACCTGTCTCTAAAGGTACAGATAGACAGACGGTCAAAATCAATTCCTTATCGGATTCGCTTCAAAATTTGTTGGGTGTCTAGACCATAGATGTTAATTCGGCAAATTGAATTTTATCAATCTAAATCTCTTCGTACTGTAGATATCGTGTTAAATAACATTCAAACAACTCGGCAGACAGATTTTCCCTGAGCGGATTTAGCTCAAAATTTGATTTATACATTCGGCAGTATGAATTATACCAAATTTCATGTGTTTAGATCAAAGCGTTTTTAAGTTATCTTTGTAATAGACAGAGAGACGGAATTTTTCCAAAAATGTGTTTTACGATCTCAGGGAGGTCCAGAACTCGGCGATTTGTCAAAATCTCGAGTTCGAATTTCTTGGCGTTTGCTATACATTCTTATATGGGGGGGGGGAGAGATTGAATAAAATTGTTTTTTTTTAAAACTTATTTGTTAAGCAGTGAAGATTATGCCTTTAATGCCCATTTTAATTTCATGCTTTTCAGTTCAACAACATTTATTAGGTTCTAAAGAGTTAACACTCTAATTATCCTTACCTTGCAGATTACTAAATATCAAATTAAATTAATAAGAAAAGACAAAAACAAGAAAGATTTTTATTTGTTAATATGATAATAATGTAAACGAGCTTTTATAAATGAGGTAGTATATGATATACAACTCACATACTCTGTACACGAATTCTATGGCTCCAAATTATTTTTATACTATGAACACTCATTCTCTTTCAAACTTCTTACGTACTGAATATATAAAGTCTTCTTCTGTTAAAAAAAGAAGAGAGAGAGAGAGAGAGAGAGAGAAACTCCTGGATTCTTTTTTTTATTTCGAGAAAAGAAGAGGGGAAAAAATCGTGTGAATATAGATTTAATGTATTTCCAAATTATTTATTTATCTACTTTTAATGCCTATAAAAATACGAGTCGAAATCACTCACGTGTTCACGAAATTCATCGTTCGGATCTTGTTTCGCATACCAATGTAGGGACTAAAAATTACATAGTTAATAAATAACATAGACGAGACGAATAAACAGAGGACAGGTATGTACAGCCGAGACGAACACAGGACTCTCAAAGCACAGACAGAATACAGCAGGAGAGGGGTTCCTCGGAGCTTCGCTCTACGATCTCTCCAGACGGCTGAATTTATTACTGTCTCCTCGCTTTAGCTGCAGATTCACCTCTACACTCTGACTACTCAGCACACTATACGTCACTGCTTGCACAGTAGACAGCACGACTCGGCACACAGCAGATCATCACTCGCTTGAACTAAACACAGCGCCGGCACTCAGCCGTTGCTACGCCATTCTCTCGAAGACTCGTCATTTGTCTTCTACGCCAGCTCCACTCAAAGCAGATTCACAATCCAATGCCAAGGATGTTGAGGGCTCTTTGGAAGCGTCTAGGCTCCACGACCTTTATTTTTCCATTCGGCTAATTAGATAAATGAATGCAAGACAAAGTATGTTGAGCGTGAATTTTTAAACATCTAAATTACCATCATTGGCTTGGGATTTTTTAATTTAGGAAAATGGTCAAAAAAAAAATGGAAGCTAGGAATTTAGGAAAATGGTCATGGAAAAAATTATTTTTAAGCTAATGAATTAGATAAATTAAGATGGTTGTATATGTTATGCACATATATAATTAAATAATGGTTTAAAATTTATTTTAATGGATAGGATTATATATATATATATACACTGGGCAAAGGCAAGTTGTGATCAGGCTGGACAGTTGCGGGGGAGTATCAATCAGTTGTTTAAGAGGGCTATGGGCCTTCTGCGGTAGCGGTTGCTTTCTGGGTCAATTGGTGGGATTTCTCTAACTGCTGCGTTGCTGTTTTTTATCAAGCTTTGGTAATTAGTGGCTAATTTTTTTGAATAGGACCTCTATTGTAGGGAGTCTACGGTCTTTTATTATTTTGTTTCTAATGTACCATGGCATATTTGCGACTTGTCTTGCTGTGACAGATTGGAGGGATTCTGGTTTTTTAATGTCGGTTTTCGCTGCCACTCCCCATACCGGGGTGGTGTCACTAATCAGTGGATGCAGTAGAGCCTTGTACAGCAATAGTTTGTTTCTCACGGTGAGCTAGGAGTTCCGGCCCAGAAGGGGATTTAACACGCATGTTGCTTTTTTTAAAGTTTTCCCCTTACTTTGTCTATGTGAGTTTTAAAGGTTATATTTTTGACTAGGAGTACCCCAAGGTACTTGGTATGGTTTTTTCCACTTGATGGGACGTCTGAATAGTTTTTTTTGGGGGGGGGGAGTTTCTTTTCCTTGTAAAAAATACAGCCTGGCATTTGTCAACGTTTATTTTTATTTTCCACCCAATTAGCCACATCTCTAGCTGTGTCAGGTGATTGTTCATTGACCCCATTACTGCAGACCTATTTGGGTTAGTGCTTAAAATTGCAGCGTCGTCGGCAAATAGACAAAGGCGTGTGTCGTGGATTGATAGATGTCGTTAATATAGTGGTTGAAGCACAGGGGCCCTAATTCAGATCCGTGTACTACTCCCGCTTCTGTTGTTCTTGGTGCTGAGTTCTTTCCCTGCTCTTACTTGAATTTTTTTCCTCTGAGGTAGGATGCGATTAGGGTGATCAGGTTATCAGGCATTTTTAGTTTTATCATTTTATGTATTAACCCGAAAATGCAGACCCGAGCAAACGCCTTCGCTATGTCGAGGAACACTGCTGCTGTTTCTTCCGAATTGACAAAACCTTCACTGACTATTTCGGTAACTCTGGTTAGTTGCTGGATGGTGGATAGCCTCTTTCTAAATCCAAACTGAAAGAGGATTAATTTCCCTTCCGTTGCCTCTTCCAGTTTTCATAGGATAATTCCCTCTAATATTTTGCTGAGGGACGATAGTAGGCGGATCGGTCTATAATTTTCTGGTTTTGAGGGATTTTTACCCTCAAAACCAGGCCTCTATCCACGAGTTTTGTGGATAGATACTATAATAGCTGGTTTCCAGCGTTGTGGGAAGTACCCGAATGTTAACATGTTGTTTACAACTTCATTAAGTTTAAAAATGCTTGTAACAAATAATTTTCTTTATCATGCTGTAGCTTATTTCGTAGTGACCTGGGCTCTTCTTTTTATTTAATTTATTAACTGCTGCTGCAATTTCTTCATGTTTACAGGGAGTTAGATCTACTTCATCCTCTTTGTTTTCGAACTTTTCTTTTAATTTTGAATTCTGTAGATAGGTGGGAGAGGTTATTTTTGAATTGCTCTACAAGACTTCCGCTAGGTCTTTATTATTGTAGGTTATCGTGTGTTCTGCTATAGGACAGGGTCCTGAATTTTTCGTTTTTACATTTTTTTTTTACTAGATTCCACAGCGATCCTTTTTATCGTATAGATTAAAAATCCCCTTCAGCTTCAGTCTGCCAGACTTTTATAGCTCTTGGGGGCGGGGTTAAGAATCTTCTGGGCCAATCAGGGCGTATCTCGGTTTCTACTGGAAGGATCGGAAAAGTTCTTGAACTTTCTAGTACTCTCCATTTTGTCGCCAAACCTTGACATCCGCTCAGCACGCAACAGTGCTGCTCTTAATACAGTCTTTCTTACTATTACACTGTTCGTACTGGGGAGCAAAATTACAGCTTTGTGACAAAATATATGTATATAAAAACATCGATAATTTCGATATGATTGTTGCTGCAATCAGTTATTTTCTTTATCCAAATTTTAATCTCATAGTTAAAATACAGCCATTCACCTCTTCTGTAAACACTCAACTCATCAGCTGTAACCATCTTCATTAATAATTAAATATAATCTTATTTAAACAGCCTATCCTGATATTTAAGCCCCCCCACATATAGTTGCTATTTATAGATAGCAGTACTATCATTGATAAATTGCTTCAAATTGATTAATTTTAGAGAAATCATCTTTTTTATCCCAAATTAACTTATTCATGTATTTTGATCTGATTTGCGATGGTATTTAATGAAATACTAAACTAAAGTTGATTCAATGTTTCTATGATTAGTGCCAAAATCGTAATTATATTACTTTTATCTTGTAAGTATAAAATTCTCCCCCCTTCCGATAAAGTGAGTTTCGAATGTCACGAAATAAAAACTTTCACCCACACTGCCTGATAAGGCTGTTACAGATTTTATAGCAATGTCCGAGACGACGGTCGATGTCATTGAAAACACCCCCGAAAGCTTGGATATACACCAGAATCTAGAGGTAGAATTTATTGTAAGGAGTAGGCTTCATTACAAAGAGTTCGTATATTATATATCCCTTTATTGTAAAGATAGTATTTTCTAAAATTTCTCACACTTTTGCAAAGGTTCGAAGCATGCCATTTCTTAGAAATTATCACTTCTTTCTTATTGTATCAAATGCTATTGATATTTCTTCAAATAAATGGTCAAAGAAGAAACCTTTTTAGTATCATTTTTTTTCTCAAAATTCTGGCCTGGCTATTTCACACCGACGCTAGGCTATCTCTCAGCATAAATTGTTATTACATCGCTAGTATTCACAATAAGTAAATAGAAACGACGACGATTCATTTAAGATGCTATTATGAAAGAATGATAATATTGCATCATATTCATCACATTTCAGTATTCTGTGTATCCATTGTTAATTCCTCAGCAGAAGGGGATTGGGAGAATAGAATCCAGTTACGAATTTCACTTACGAAGTCTACGCATCCAAATTAGGAAGAAAAAAATAATTTAGACTTGTAATTGATAAGACATAATAATGATGAAGTTAATTCGTGACAGTCATTAGCGAAGAAATTGACCAATAGGAGCACGACTTCAAAATCAAGAGTGCAGATCAGAACAAGCTTGCGAAGTCAAGCAAAAAATAATACGAGTTATATTAATGAATTATGTGATTTTTACCCAAAAATAGGGAAGCTGAATACGGGGGAGTCTGTGTAAACGATAGTAAAAAAAGTACCGATCTATAAGAAAAGGTGGAATTCGTTCGTTTTATTAAAATTATGGCGTATACATCATACTTGGGATATTTTTAACTTAATTGCGTAGCTTTCTTTCCTTTTTCTCTCGTAACGATTTTCGCATAACAACTTATAGATTATCATTCAAAGCAAACGAATGAATTTAATTATAGGATCTTTAACACTAAAAACGACAGGTCAGATGTCCTCATCATTTGGCCGCGGTTCAAAACTACCAAATCCATCCTTAAATAGCCCTTTAAAAACGGGACGCTAATTTTAATAATCCGAAGTAAATTAATCAAGATGCGAGGAAATATGCACATAGCACATATAAGTTGCTAGTTATTAAGGAGTGGAAAAGGAAGAAACAATTTAATATTATTTGAAACAACATATTGAAAGATTTATATTTACATGCGGAGAAAAAAGTTCATATTAATTATTTAGAATTTAGCAAAACTAAAGTTATATATTAAAGGAGAGGGAATATATTACCGCTCAAGCCACACAAAAGTAATGACTCGGGTGAAATAAAACACAAAAAACATGTTTGCTATAATGATATAAACCATTAAAAAACATTTCAAAGGAAGATTTTATTTATTTATTCAAATGTGTGAAGTATTTAGGCATCAATTTCTGTAGATTTTCCAGCCATGTCTTCAGCCGATCTAAACTCCATTTTTAAAACAATCTTTCACTTTCAGTTAATATATCAAAGGAAAAATGTGTCGCAACAAGTTTTAATACCCATAAAAATTCATTTTGAATTGAAAAATCCGAAATCGGTTCATTTTCGGACATTAAATTTGGCGTGTCATTTTTTCTTTATATATATTAAGTCCAACATCAATCAATGACTCTTGAATTGGCACGCAGTCTTGTTTTTCCTCTTTTGGCACGACTAGTCAATACCTGTTTTTCTATATTACTCAGCCTTACCTTCTCGCAAAGCGAGCAGAAAGCAACAAATTTATTTTGTGAAAACTGGAAGCTATTCAACAAACACAGGAATTATTTTTTTATCCATTCAATTTGTATTACATACCGATTGTTAGCAGCTCATTGATTTGAAAATATTCTTTGAATGAGCTCACATTTTGCCACATAATCATTCAAAAAACACAAATATGGTAGTTACATACCAATGTGGCTAATCCCACCACAGAAATGTACTCTATTCTTTTGTGCAGTTGCAAATGTCATGCTCATCAGATATTTCATGGGAGGGAGGGGGGGCGGGGGTTACACTGTCTATCAAATAGAAAGTGGAATGATAAGTACAGAAAAAAAGGAGGTGGGGGGGCAGAAAAAATAACGAATCTCCACATGGTACATCCGCGAATGGTATAGTTTCGCTTTTGGAAGATATAACTACGATCTTTTATTTTTGCAATCTTTAAAAATCTACATTCGATTAAGAGAAGGGGGAGGGGACCTTAAGAAAGTTAAAATGTTCTGTATTTATGAAGATTTCAAAATTCTCCAGGTTTTCTTAGACGACTTAATTTTCCTTTTGTCTCGGTGGCGTGGCAACCCTGTTTTAAAGTTTTTTTACTATCAATCAAACAACCCATAAGGGATTTTCGTATTTTTCTGTTTAGCAAAATCTGCACACTTTAAGAGGAAAAATAAATGGCTTCCACAAGTCAAATCCCAATATTAAGATTATTTATGTTGGAAATAAAATTCATCTTACTATTTTTTTAAGTGAAGGTTGAATGATTATTTCAATACGCTTGAGGGTTTACTTTATACCAAATATTTAAAAAGGATTATGGTCTGGAATTTACACTACCATTATAGTTATTTTGAAATATAAAATTTTTTACTAACTGTGGAAAAGAACAAATGTAAACTTTAATTTTTTTATTTATTTATTAAAAAAAAAAGCTAAATAAAAATCCTGATACATTCATACACAAAAATAGGACTGGATAACAACTTATATATATATATATATATATACATTCAACGAAACAGATTGTTTCATTTAGTGAGTATATACAAGTGAACTTGAAAGCCTTTTTACAAGACGACTTATAAAATCGGCATGAAGTAGAGTTGAAACCACTCATCCTTCTGAATAACATTTTACATATGAATGAAAAAAAGTTACCATTCACAAGATCAAATTTCGAAATGTAAAAAAAGAAAAGAGAGAGAGAGAAAGAATTTTTCTGCATTACAATACACAAATTGCAAATAAATTTACTTAAAGGAAACATTTAACTTGTAAGCTGAGAATTTGAAGACATGATCTACAAAATATTAATGAGTTATGTGCAGGTACACTAATACCATAGAAACTATAAAAACAATAAATTATTTACATATCACAGACAAAAATGGTCATTTTGAGAGAATATGCTAAGCAGTATTTATTCCTACTATACTATAAATAAATACTGCCTTCACATATTGTTGGATATTTCATATATAATGAAAATATTTACCTTCAGGAGGAATTTTAAAAAATAATGCTGAAAAACAGATGCCATTTTTGTAATTCCAAAAAACTGTATATTTTATAGCACCAAATGATCATTTGATTGGTTATACATAAACAAAACAAAAGAAATAAGTAAAGAGAACAAAAACATGCATATCTGAGTAATGATTTTTGTATAAAGCAAGGACACATACTAAGATATCAGAACATGGATATAAATCTAAGCTTAAGATATAAATACGATTTGTCTTTAATCTAAGGTATAAAAAAATAAAACAAATTTGGTGCTATCTTATCAATAAAAAAAACAATACAAGAACAAAGAAATTCAAATAATCAAAAACAGCCTTGATAGCAATCCCAAATAACTTACTTCCAAATAATCTGACAAATCTGTAAAAAGTTTTTAAGCAAAAATATTTTTTGAAATATATTTTCCACAGCTCATACAATGATTAAGGTTTTACAGAAGGAATCAAAAATTCAAATGTTGCTATATTTATATTATAGAAAACACAATACTAGACAAATATAATCTTTAGTCTCTCACTTTAAACTATTTCAAGACTACACTAAGATAGCTGGAAACAGATATCATAATTTTGAAATATGATTAGAGCACAAAAGGATATAAATTTCATTCACTATAAAAATTTCAATACTTTGGAGAAAAAAAAAAGAATTACTATACTTAATAAACATTAAACATACAAATATGATAACTTTTAAGTACAAAGATACCATCAAGGTACATACCTTCATAAACATATAAAATACAAATGTAAATTAATTTGTAACTTGAATATATTTTATCTTCCAGGCATTACTCAATACATTTTCTTAAAGAATTTTATCTAAATTTAAGTGTATTAAACAAGAAATTAATAGATACATTTCGTTTACAAATATATAAAAAGCATATAATTTAAAAAGTTAACTACTGTTAAATTTCTCAACAAATTTAGTTGATACTTCTTGAGTATTTAAAAATTGGTGCTTTGAATAACAGTTAAGAGCAAACTGAAAAATTCCTTATTCCAGTTCTCACTATTCATTATATTCCTTGCCACCCCACTAAAAATTCCAATAAATTGCTTGTTCCAAATATTTAAAATTATAATTCCCAAATATCCTTTTACCTTTTCCCAACAAAATTATATATATTACAAATAATTTGTTACAACACCTGAAATTGACAGGACTTGGGAAAATTTTATAAGTAGCTAACTTTTGGGATATTCCAACACTAATAAAAAAATCTATTTGCTTAACTAGCAAATAATCAATCCAATTATGATCTCAAACACCAATTTACTAACAAAAGCAGAAAACTCGAATGTTTATTTGACATGTTAAGGCATTAACAATTAAATTTAATGCCATAATATCAATTTGTCAGATAACAAATATATCAATTTTGTTTTAATCATTGTTCACTTTTGATTACATTCTTCAGACAGAATAACTACAAAAAATTCTTAAATGCCCAGTTTTAAATCAACTAGCAAATAAAAACAAATTTACTTTGAATTATAAAAACCTTTCTTGTGTATTGACAATTAAATATAATTAACTTGTTTGGCAAAATTTGTACCAAAATGGTTCCTTCATTAAACCCCAAAAGCACTTACAAAACATTAAAAATGTTTATTTTGAATGAAAAGAAGGCAATGAATTGTGCATGAGTAGATGGAATTAAAAGATGTAGATAAAACAAGTATCTACAAGTAAAATAACCTATCACTCAGATCAGAATGAGTTTCTTTATGTAAGTTTTGGCCAACAAGATAAGCAAGCTTGTGAGCATATTGGCAGGGAGCAGGAACTCTTACAGTACCAGGCCAGTTATAGTAGAGATGGGTCATTTTATAAGAAATACGTTGCATATGATCTGGTTTAATAGCACTGGAGTCATGAACAACTATATAGTGCGTTGGTGTTACAGTTCCCTGCCTGACATGTTGGGAAACAAGGAAAAAGTCATACCACTTCTTTCTAGTGATACTATGATCAAGTATTGTACCAGGTGGCGGGTTTTTCAAAATTTTTCGATTATTCTGATATTCAACAGTATAGATCCTGGTATTGATTCTCTTTTGTACAACAACTACAGAAAGAGATGGGGCATAGTCAGCAGAAAAGTGGGAAAAACATGATTTAAGTTGTTCAGCTTCATATTTTGATACAACATCTAGCTGTCCGTCACTGACACCATCTCTATATAAAATAATTTTTTCCGGTAACCGATGATTAACTTCAAAGTATTTGCGTAAAGCAGATATAAATAGCATTTTTAGAGAGTCAGCAAATTCTTGACCAGATCTCTGCATTGTTGTCATGCTGAACCAGCGAGTACGATTCTGATTTATACTAGCAACAAAAGCAAGAACAGATCTTCGGCCTCTAGTGTTGTCATGATAAGCATCCATACCACACACCATCAGGTCATTCAAGGGAATGTGAACCGACCAAAGTTCACCCCCCAACTTGCAGTTCATTTGAAGAGCAATTTTCTGAACAACACTACGCAACTTTCTAGCATCACATATTGTCCTTAAATTTATGACCTGCGATGGTACTGGCATTTCAATACAGCATAATTTTTTTACTGCACTATAACGATCATCTCTTGGTGTTGGAAAAATTGCAACAACGATTTGGAGAGTAGGATTGATTATGTCTTTAATTGCCTCACAGTAGGTCTCAGTTCTGTCATTGTGAATTTCTACGTACTGAGGTTCTTTAACATCAATGCCCATTTTAGGAGACACATTGCGTAACATTTTCACAAATTCACGGATTTTACCAGAGTCTCGTTTAGGAAAAACAACTGCCCATTTGACAAAATGAACTGGTACAAGGACATTATTCCCTGTAACATCTCTTCCCCAATCAGCATCAATGCTTGCACGCACCTTTACTCCTCCTCCAAAGTATAAGTTTTCTTGCAGCAAATTTCTACCTTCTAAACTTACTGGATTGGGAACTAATTCAATATTCCAATTATCAAACACCTGTTTTGCTTCAGGAGAATTTCTCACATTATCAACAAATCTCTTCAGTGCTAGCTGTCTGTTCTCAGGCTGTACTCTAGTATATGCTGCTATGTCCTTCATGACTTTAAAATCGTTTCTCATAGTATCAGTGAGACCAGTCATGAAACAAAGTTCTGGAATCAAACAAATTAATTGAGGTTCCTCACCTTTTCTTCCCAGTTTTTTCTCACTTTTACTAAGCAATAGAGGTTGGTTAAGATCAGTAATTTGTATATCATAAGATCTTTTGTAATAATCAATGAAAGATATTTCAGAACCATCTCTTGATTTAAATGTAGACTTGGGACTCATCTCCCAATTAATGTCATCAATCTTGTAAGTCTTATTATTATAACGGGTAAGAACTACACAGCAAATTAAAGTCTTCATTATTTGTTCTCGGACATTGCCACCTCTAGATTGGGATGATATCTCTTGCATTAAGTTTCTAGCAGTAACAGTTCGCAGAACTCTGAATGAAGAATCACAGTTTAACATAACCCCACCTTCATGTTCTTGAACAGCTGTTACATATCCAGGCCAAATTTCTAATCTGTGCTGTGGAACAGGTATTCCTCCTTTAGGATCAAAGTAATTTCGGCCAACCTGAAAATAAGCAAAGATTTAACTATACATTCAGTCAAACTAATCTTTAGATTAAATAATAATAATAATAATAATAAGAGGATTATTTGACAATACAAATATTTTCTTTTCAATGCTAAATTTATTTTTTTCAACTTGAAAGAATTGGGAAATATATTCAGCTGCAATCCACTTTAACCTTTTGTAGCACATTACCTTTAAAGTTTTAAAACAATATTTTTTTAAAAAGTAAATAGCCTGCTTAGGCCCATAGGAGTGGACAGGATAAATTTTATAAATAATCTGTTCTGAGTTACTATTTTTATTTTAGGTTTGCAGCATCAGTTGCAATACTATGCACCTACAGCTATGAAAACTTTACTAAGTGAGCATTGCAGATAAATATGAAAATATGGTCTTTGTTGATAAATTTTTCTTTATTGCATAAAAAAACTATTAACATTAAATGTTATTCCTATTTACAATGGGAATAAAGTAGCAACTACCAATAAACCAGAAAAATAAACAAGCCTAACTAAGAATAAATACAAAAATTTCATACTAAAACAATGTAGAGCAAATGAACAAGAGGGAATAATGAAATGCACCTGATGGAGCAAAAGAAAGGCTTAACAAAGAAAAATCAAAATACAATCACATTCATTCCTGAAAAAATAGTACCATATTTCTGAAATGACCAATATATTAAATAAGAAAGTATTGTTATAGAAAAACATTGCATTAAAAAAAATATATTATTTTGAGAAAATGAAAAATATTGAAGAAATATATTAAAATTTAAACTTGTAGAAACAATACACAGTCAAACTAATCTGTTTCAATAAAATATAAGTAATTTACCTGATAGCAATTCAGCAAAAAGTTAATCAAGAAACAGAAAAATAGATTAGTCCAAGATGCTACAATGTACTTTATATCTAGTTTAAAATAACATATTAACAACATCAAATTTATACTTTTGCAATATGTAGCAATATCGCCGTGATACTTAAAAACGAAACCATTCAAACTCTCAAAATAAAATTTTTCTAAGATTATAATATTTTTTCTTGGTGCACAGGATATATAAGAATAATGATAAAAACAATTTTATAAGAGATGCATTATAAATTGTAATTGTTAAATTAAAAAGATACACAAATGTATTTTTAAGATATACAAATGGATGTGGAATTTTTCGGGTCATAGAAAGGTTAATTTTTTAGACAATAGACAAACCCATTACAGAAAAAAAAAATCCCACCTTTTATTAGAATCCTTTCCTGGCCGCGACCCTTGAAAAAGTCATTATGATTGTTCAATTCCTTAAAAAACTTAAGACACGTGTTACTTTTTCTTTTATCTAAACTTGAGTAGAGCATCTTATTATATGATGCAGTAATAAGTCCTACAACTTTACACAATCTCTCAGCAAGGACATCATGAGATATTTTCTATAAAATACTTAAAATAAATTTTAAAACATCTATGTTTCATGTAATCCATCTTTTGACTTCCAAATACATTCTCTTTTAAAGAACTTTAACTTGAAAAACATAGACATTTTATCTAAAGAAGACAAAATTCCATCTTGGGTAAGAAGAAATATTTTTATTGTTAATGCTTTAAATGAATTTTCAGTGTTAACTGCTGTACCATCTGTGTACATGAAAGTGTACGGTCATCACAGACAAAACATTATTTTTTTAAAAAAATAATATAGTCAGTTCTAGGAAACTAAACATTGCTCATTTTTTTAAAATTATTATCTGAGAATTTTACAATTTATTTAGCTATTAAAGAAATAAGACTTTCATTGGACATAAAGTGGGCAACTGTAGACTGAAGCAATTTTAAATTCATCCAAACACAGTTACTTTTAGGTTTTTCATACAATAAAATTATATTTGAATCCTTTAGACTATAACTTTTTTTTGTTCTATTGGATTTCACAGCTCATTGCTATACCTGGAAATAAACAAGCCAATGCTGCAACAAAAACAGCTAGCTCTAGCACTGAAATGTTAATTCCTTTAAATAGTAAATAATAAATCATTAAATAAATCTAATCATCTGTTGCTTGATTTAATTGAATTAAAAAGTTTAAGACTTGAATGCAAAACTTTAATTACTGCCATTTCTTTTTCAACTCTTAAAAGACTCGTGGTTTAATTGCACTTTAGTGTTTCCTCCAATTTGTCGTCAATATGGTGATATAACAAAACAATTTTCCAGAAAGTCTAACTTTCTTCTGTTTGCTACATTTTACAGTGGTTGAATTGTACATGATCTACAATTATTTTATGAGAAATATTTAATTAAAAATATTTTTTTAAATATCGCTTAATTTTAAAATAAGATTTTTTAAAAGTTTTATATTATAATTAAAAGTTTATACATAGCTAATAAGACACTTTAATGTTATTTTTAATTCAAAATGAACAGAAAATATTTATCCCTTTGTAATTTTTAGATACAGGTATCCACACAGTGAAATCGTCTGAAATATTTATTCAAAAATTTTCTGCAATGGAATTCCTTGCATTTTTTATATATATATTTTTTCTAATCTGAGTTTCCTTTATAATTTATGTTGCTAATTGAGTTAAAGTAAAGTTTAGCATGCCCCTTAAGGCACCGAGGATGCCAGGTCGAAAAAAAATGATAGTATGCATAACAATCATTTCTACAAAGCAGTTACAGTTACCCCTTTCACCATCGAAATTATGATTTTTACTAATAAGTATTGTAATATTTTAATCTGAGATTTATTTGATTTGTTTCAGTGATTTCTATTATTTTATTAAAACCTAAAATACTTCCTACCATCCCATTAATCAGATATCCATTGCTGCGCAATTGCCAATATAACAAATTATCAAAACAACCATCAAATTATTAAAAAAAAAAAAAAAATTACGAAAACTGCAAGGAGTTCCCATTGCAACTTTTTCAAGTAAGAATTCAAATAATTTTTAAAACACAAACCAATAATTATAAATTGCAAAAAAATAATTATTTTGTTTTCTGTTCTAAAGAGAAACTAGTATCTTAAAGAAAAACCTTTGGTTAAAGTGAAGCTTAGGGTGTCCGAGTGTGTTGCCAATATGGCAACCCAACGGAACACTTCTAGCAACCCTAACGCCCTGATTATTTTAAGAAAAATGTTAAATTAAAAGTAATAAAAAATATCCAAAAAAGATTTTAATTTTGTTCATTGTAATTAAATACTTTTTTACAACAATTAAGACACTGCAATTTTACTTTTAATGTGAACACAAATTAACAAACTTTATTCTTATTTAAAAGTCGGATGCAATGGAATTCTTCACAGTTCGGATATTTCGGGGGTTTTTTCCTTGTTTTTTGCTCTAATGGTTGTTTTCCTTGATAATTTGTTATGTTGGTAATTGTGCAAGAATAGTGGAATGGAAGACAGCATTTCGAATCAGCAGAAAAGATGAAGGGCGAGTGGAATATATATATATATATATATATATATTTAGGACTGATGAACTTAGGAAATAATACTTGTTTGAAATTTTGTATGGAAAATGGTTTGATAATTTATTCCTCTTCTTTTGATAATCCATTGTTTGTTATCTGCACAGTCTTTATGTTCAGTAAGCTAGCAAAGCTACTAGGTTCTTGCTCCGGAGGCTAGCAAAGCCGTAGGATGCTTTTTAAAGTTAAAAAAATTCTGCCTGGTGCCTTCAAACAGATGCCAGAGGCTTTGCAAGCTCTAACTTTTACTCTGCGTCTAACAGACCGGAGCAGCCGGCCCCAAAAAAGACAATACTTATCAGTAAAAAAAAATATAATAATAATAATATTATATTGCAAAAAGTGGTAACCATAACTATTCCACAGAAGTGTTTGTTTACTTTGTCTACCATTTTTATTGGCGACTTGGCATCCTTGGTGAGGCAAGGGACACAATAAACATCACTTTTACCAAGATTTTAATTGTAATACAGAACTAAATTAAAAACTTTAATAGATATATTTTTAAATAAAACTTTTTTAAAAAAATAATTGTATTTCAAGTACAAATCAACCATTACAAAAAATTGTAAGCAAAACAGCACTAGTATTACTAGATCATTTTGCTGCATTGACATATTAGTGGCAAACTTGGGATGGGGGATATATATATATATATATATATATATCTTTTTATAAGTTGATGAAGTTAAGAAAAGAATCTTAGCTGAAATTTTGCATGGAGTATGGTTTTATTGCTTTTTCCTTTATCAACACAGTCCTTATGTTCAATGTGCCAGCAAAGTCATATATTGGTTAGTTAAATAATTCTATTTAGTACAATCTTCAGGATCTGAAGGCATGGCATGATTTCAATTTCTGGTCAACAAAACAGACTGGCAGAGCCAGTTTGCAAAAGTTCTTTCTTTCACAAATAAAGTAAGTTATATATAGTGATGTTAAAGGTTTTAAAAAAAGTAAAGATGGCATGACAGGAGAATTACCCCTTCACTTGGTGCACTTTTCAAAACTCGTGAACTCTCCATGCTGTTGCATATTTTCCCTCTGAAAAATGAAAACCATCCAAGAATTAACGCGAAATTCAAAATGGATCACAAGATTTAACGCGTTTTTGCCCTTTGGAAGAATGAGGGGCGATTCCACAGATCAAATGTAAAGATTTCTTAGGCAAAACAAAACTATCAGTAGAGATCATAATTTTAATGCAGAAAGTGGTAACAATAACAGTTTTGCAGAACTGTTTAATTAGTCTGCCATCTTTATAGATGACTTGGCACAGCAAAAGGCACACTAAAATACAATTTTACCAAGTATCTTTTTGAGCTGCCTTAAGAATTTTGCTTCGTCTTTTTATTTTTTGATAATTCTTAACATTTCTTCCCATTATATATTTAGATTATGAATTAATAATCCATTCATAAAACTGTCCTTATAATCTATAGCTTTGATACTTCAAAATTATTTATCCCACTATTTAAATTAATATAGTTATAAGTAATTCTTCATGCAATGAGTTCTTTCATATTCCCTCACAGAATCATTATAGATAAAAAAATTCTCTTTAAATATTACTATTGCCAAAGTATTGAATTATTACAAATTTTTAACAACACAGCATTCCAAAAGCAGATTGAACAAAATTAATAATTTCTCTAGTCTAAGTAAAAAACACTTTTTCTAAGTTTCATTAAGTCATTTTGTTAGCCATATTATTAGACATCTGTTTATCAATCTTTTCTTAATAAATTCCAAAATGTAACAATAACCTTGAAAGAGAGCTGTCCAAGAATACTATTAAAGCAATCATTTTAGTGACATTAGCCTCAAGATTCAGAGAAAAGATTGAGCAAAATCACAAACCATATGTAAATTTGTTGTGAAATGCCTTTAACATCAATTTTCAATGGTTTTAGGATATTTAAAAGAATTTTTTTGAGCTTTCTAGATCAATTATATTCTCTGACTATTTCTTGATATCTCGGTTCTGTCATCACCCTACTTTATATATTAGACCCTAATTTACATGTAATATGGTCCCAATATTGCCACCATATATGGTAACCCAACAAAACAATCTTATAGCAATCCTAATGCTAGTTTTGTTAAATATTTTCTACATTTTATAAAAAATAATTAAGAAACATCAATTAAAGATTTTAATTTAGTTTTTTTTACCATAATTAAAAGTTTTTTATTGCTAATAAGAAATTGCAACATTTTTTAAAATGTGAATACAGAAAATATATATTCTTTTGTAATACTTAACTATCCTTATGAAATTTAGAAACTGTCTGCAAAGATATCCCTTTTATAATTCTTTTTCTAATCTGACAGTTTCCTTGAAATTTGTTGTAGTACTAATTTTTTAAGAATGGATGATTTGTAAATGGGATGGCAAAAAGTAATTTGAATCTGCAGCATAGATGAAAGGAGGGTGGAATATTTACAAGTTGCTTAAGTTGGAAAAAAGATCCCGTTCCAGTTTTTTTATGGAGAATTTTTCATTGCTTCTTTCCTCATTCTTTCTTTTGATTACATACTGTTCTTGTTATCCAGACAGTTCTTGTGTTAAATGAGCTAGTGAATCTACTAAGATCCTACACCTGGTAAAGTCATTGTTTTTTTTTTTTGAAGTAAAAATATTTTGCCTAGTGCCCTTTTCAGATTCCAACAAGCTCTAAATTTTACTCTCTATACAACAGCCTGGTGCAGCCAATTTGCAAAATTTCTCTTTCAAAATTATTAAGATAAATAGCAATAATGATTCCAAAAGATAAGAATTTTTTAAATCTCATATGAAACTTATCAATAAAGATCTTAATTTTAATGCAGAAGGTGTTAGCCATAAAATGTTTTTGTCCACAATCTTTAGTGGTGACTTGGTACAGCAAAACGCACACTTAACTACACTTTTATCTAAATTTCGAATAAGAAAACCCCTTGCCCTAACAACAAAATTTACCACCAGACTATTGCAACAAATACAAACCTTAAAAATAATTAGTTCAGAAAACTAAACATATGCTATATCTGTTCCAAAAATTTCATTTGGCAATCTAATTACTATACAATCCCTCTTCTATTTATTAAAATTTTTATATTGCTTTTTTAATAACATCAAACTTGCTTTTTAAATTTAAATCAACTGCTATTAAATGTGTGAATGTCCTAGTTTTACAGATATTAAACAGATTATATTACATCATTTCCATAAGACAGGCTAAAACATTTACCTGGATCATTTTCAAAGTTCTCATCACTTTTCGGAACAATAAATTGTAAAGATGCAAGCAATCTGACGGACTGCTTTCCTTGATTAATCTAATCACTACAGTAACAATAGTTCCATCGGTAGGTCGAGTAACAGCAATTTTCTGAGGGGAAACAGCAAGTTTAAGTGGCAAGTACAATTTCATACCATCAAATGTTTTCACGTTGCCAATTATTTTCTTAACAACTGGATCGTTCATTAGACGAAATTTCATGTTTTGGCTGTCTATTAATGGCTCAAAATCCACATGATACTCGTAAATACCCTTTCCGTGATACGTTCGCAAATATATGTAATTTACTTCCAGGTTCACAGAATCGCCGTAAGTTCCTTTATAGTTTCCCACTGCCAATTTTTGGAATTCTGAAGTTGGGGGCGTAAAAGATGTTAGTTCAGATTCTGTAGAAGAAATATCTGTGGAAGAAGCATGACTTTCGGGTTTTGATTTAGAATCAATTTCTAACAAAAAGCTGGCTAAGCCCCGACCACGTCCAACAGGTCGAGGGAGATCTGGAACCGATGCCTGTGGTATTCCACGTCCTCTGGCTTGAATTAAAGATTGTAATAATGCTCCTCTTCCGAGAGGTTTTAGTTCAACAGGTGAATCTGAAGTAGATGGCGAAGATTCTTCACTTGATGGTGGAGACTGACCTGGCCTACGAGGTTGATTCTGAAGAGCAGCGAGCAGTAATGCCCCCCTTCCACCACGCCCGAAAGATTCTAATGGGTTTTTATCAGCCATTTCATGAAATTAAAATCCACTGAACAACATTAACAAGTTACACTCTAAATGTTTAACATCATAACACATGGAGAAATGCAAATAGAAGAATATAGAAAAATGGATGGAAGTTTGAAATTTAATAAAGTTGAGATGTCTCGTGAATGGCGGTATTTACCATAGAGAAAGAAAATAGCTTTTAATTTGAGTTAATTTTTATAGTGAAAACTAATAATAAAAAATAAAAATGGCATGCATTTCCTGATAAATTATTTCCATCCATTAATAAAGGAAATTAATTGTATTTACAATAATATTGGAATAAATATATTCAATTTGATAGAAGCAGAAATATATGTTTATAAAAATATTGGCACTCTTCTTCGATTTATTATTTAACTCAAGATAGATTGTTCATTTATTCACTATTTGAGAGAATTTTAGATTTTTTTAATTCATTGCAATTTTTTTATTCATTGGAAAAGAAAATCGAAAACTTAATATCGATATAAAAGTAAACTTACGATAAAAATTTGATCACATGATTTCTCACGCAGTTAGAAGAAATTTATCAGCTGTAAAATTCCTGTAAATAATTTGCTGTCATAATGGTAATTTGAGTTATTTTCATTTATTATTTCTGGTTGTATGTGATTCATGTAATTTTCAATAAATAATTTTTAAACTTTAGGACATTTAACAAATATTTGTTTACCATTTGACAAAATAGGTTTTAATTTTTTTTTTTTAAATCTAAAAAAGGCTATTATCTTTTCCCTTTTCTTCAATTCTGAATCTTATATTTCAGTATTAAATATAAAAGTTTCCATATAGCTCCATTCTGTTATTTCAGTTTACTTACAATTTTGCTCCATTTGTTTGCCGTGCATGATGGACAAATTTAGCATTTTAAAATAAGATTTTGTACTTTAATTTCTGTATTTAAAGCTGATTATAATATTATTGTGATATTTGTTTCAGTCTTTTGAAGAAGAAAGTTCCGCATATAATTCTAATTACGTCGTTGGCTCGTACAACAAAGACTTTGAGTATGGCTCCGATGAGCAAGATGCTGAATTTCATGGATCTGATTCTGAAGACCAGAAGCCTAGAATATTATTGATGGGCCTTCGAAGGTATGATGGTACCCAAAAAATAGTTTCTTTTCATGTGTGATTTGATTAAGTGGGATATGATCTAATTTTAGATGGTCAGTTAATTTGTTATTGTGAACCCAATAAAAAACTATTTCATAATATTCCATCTGTAGATTTAGAACATTATTTTAATATCTGTAATCTAATGTTATTATCTGGTATTCTAATTAGATATCTTGTATCTTGGGAGACAAATTGACTACATATTTCTAGCAAAATAAGTTCTAATCCACATGAAAACTAAATAAAATTTTTGTCATTGAAATAGAGTTGCATTAAAAATAATTCATGAGAGAGAACTTTTCTCTTTTGTGCAAAAGGCTTAAAGTTATTTAATGTTTAAAAAAAAAAACTTCATTCTTTTTTTCAATCTTGCTTACAGATTATTTGATCTCCATTTTGATGGTCAAATTAATGGAGAAATAATAACTATTCAAATATAAAAAGTTGTTCTTTTTGCTGTGTGCTTATATTTGTATATTAAAGGACTTACTCTGTATACTTTTGATTGTATGTTGATGAAGGAATACAACATTTTAATTAAGTACATTACAGTATCAATAACAAGATATAGATTATTGAGCATTATGAGTTACATTTCTTTTGAGACATCAGCTTAAATGGGGGTACTTACTTTACTGTGGATGATCCAGATGTCACTTACTTGCTTGCCATATGTTTTCTACAGCATACTGATATGTGCTTTTGCTATGGATGTATCATTACGCAGAAAGGATAATCTAATGGAATTTTACCTTTGAAGTATTTTTGCTTCTGTTTATTAATCTTATTCTCGGCATAGGTGGCAGTAAGAAAAAAAATCTAAGGACAAGAAGCAGTGTATGGCAAATATAAATTAGAAAATTAAAATAAATCTAGAAAGAGAAACATTTCTCATGTACATGGTACTTATAACTTTAATGCTTTCTTTTCATGCAATTTTGAATAAAAATATGAAATTAGAGAATGAGTAATAAAAATAAATTAGTTATTGGAAAATATAAAGAAAAAAGGTTGTGAACGAAATAATATTAATAATTCAGGAAAATGTTGATTAAGCTATCAAACTGAAAGCAAGACATTAAAAAAATACTACTTACTCTTTATTCTCATTGACTAATGTTTAATTGTAAATTTATTTCCTTGAACTGTATATTCTTTCAATGCAACTATGTAATCTTATTAATTAATAGAAGGGCTCAGCTTTACTGTACGGTCACCCTTGGCGACTTTTTCAAAAGTTGGCGATAATTTTTTTTTTTTTTTTTTGGCAACCTGCCGAAAACTGGAATTTTCCCAGAAATTGAGTTTTCCAATTTCGAACTTCGGTGATATATGGTGAAGTTGATTTTGTCTTAGCTCCCATGTTCTTTGAATTTTATTGTGATGGCTGCATGGGGAGAATGATGTTATGTGGTATGATGAGCATGTGAATTTAAGGTATTTGTATGGATTGGATGAAAGGAAAGAGATGTTTGATTTTTGTATGAAAGCGGGGTTGATTGCGAATAGGTATGAATGTCTGAAATGTAATAAAGATATGAAATTGGTTGCAACGAAAGATGTTAGTGATGGTTATGAATGGAGGTGTAAATCTAAGGTGAAAGGAGAGGAACATGATGTTAAAAGGAGTGTTCTACATTTTTGATGCTAATATGCCTTACATTTCTTATTTCCTAACATAACCCATAAAAGCTTTGCACTTTTATTTTGTTACAATCCAGAAGTTCGTTATTCCTCTCCGAAACTTTTCAGCCATTTTCTATGCTCTGTTTTCATTGGTTCTCGCTTCGAAGTCGCCAGAATGGCGACTTTTGGCGGGATTTTGAAAAAGTCGCCAAGGGTGACCGTACAGTAAAGTTCTACCAATAGAAGCTTTAGTAATTTTATGTTGCTGAATAGTTTTTTTAACATAACTATTATTCATCTAAAAAAAATTTGTTCGTACAGGCATTACCATTGAAACTAAGGAAATATTCCATATTAAATTTCTAAATTTATTTATTTGCGTTTTTAAAGTAAATCATTTTATAATCCTGTATATAAATAATAATAAAATTCTTAAAATATCTTTACATTCATTTGCATCAAGAGATTCTAAAAAATTCATAACGAAAGATGATACAGTATACAATTTATATTAAAAAATTATAAATAACTTTGTATAGTGAATTACGATTATATGCAATTGATCAATTTATAACTTTTTCTCTCACTCCACTTCTGTTGATGTATGAGGATGTCACATATCATTTAGAATACTTGCTTCTGATTCAGAAAATAATAAATTGATTAGATGAAGAAATTTTCACTTTTTGTGTAACCAAATTGAAGATCATATTCTATGTAAGTGAGGTTGGGAAGTAGAATTTTCAGAAAATTCTTTTAAAAAACAAATTTAATATTTTCTTCATAAATTTGCACTTTTAAATAAGAAAAAGTGGCATTTAATCCAATTTTTTCCAAATCTAATGTAGGCATAAATACACAACCACCAATTCCACGAGTTGTTTCATGCTGATCTGTTCATAAGAAGCTACTTTTCTACTATTTTCTCACCAAATAAGGAGGACTTTGATTGAGTATATCCTTAGGGTATCTATTGGGAAAGAAAGACAGCAAACTCTCCCTCTCAATAGGATCACCCTATTTGCTGCTTTAAGTGGTGCGAAAAAAAGGGGGGGAACCCCCCTTCCTTGTATGCAACCTGATTTGAGAGAATCAGTGAAAGGTTTCTAATACATTTTCTAACGGGATTTTTAAGAAGAAAAAAAATTTTATAGTAGATTTGATTTATTAAAATAAAAACATCTTATACAATAAACTGTTATTTTATTGAATTCCTGTTAACAGATCAGGTGAATTAAATTCTGCCAAAATAAGAATTTTCTTTTAATACATTTAGGCTGGTTAACTTTTATTTTTTATTTAAGATAAATTTTTATTTAAAAGTCATAAGATTTAAGGTTTTATGAATGATTACTGTCTAGGTAATTAATTGTTAATGATTTCCCCCAATTATACATGAATTAGAAATGAAACTACTTGAGATTGAAAAAAACCCTCTCTTTTCTCTCTCTTTGAATTCCTTCTCTTTTTCAAGTAATACTAGCCGTCTTTGTCGACTACTTTACCTTTGGTTCAATAATTATCTTTTACATCACTTAATTTTTTTAAATACTTATGTCTTTATATACTACCACGGTTAAAATCTTCAAACATAGATCTTTTTATGCATCTTATACTATTTTAAAAGCCTAGCATCGCTCAATTCATTGTGCTATGTATTTCCTTAATTTTCTACTCGTGAATATAAAAAAATATACAAAAATATTATAATGAACTAAGGAAATCTAAAGATTACATAATTATAACTGGAATAGAAATAAGCACATTCCTATAGTTTTGTATTTTTCTTCTGTTATTTTTACAGAACTTTATTCAAAAAAGATTTTTTTAAAAAATTTAAGTGCTTTATTAAATGTTGATGCCAGTTTTATACTGAAGCTTGAATTGAAAAAGAAGATAAAATATTGATTGCTAAAAAAAAAAATGGAAATAATGCAAGGAATAATCATGTCTACCGTAGCAGCTCTAAATATTTAAAATATAGTAATTTATCAGGGATGCATAACCTTTGTAGGATGAGGGACCAAAATTTGAAAAAGGATCATGTCCATGGCAAAAGCAGCACGTAAATGTTATAAACTTGAAAACTTTTTTTTTGTTGTTGTTGCAATATGCATGAATTACAATAATTACTTATTTTATTCTTGCACACATTATGCAATAAATAAATGAATGGATTAAACACAAATATTATAAATATGATTAAAATACTTAACCTCCAAAAAAAAAAAGAGATCTTTGCTAATAAGGTGGCAAACTTGAAATAGAATAACAGAGGAAAACTTTTTGGTAATTAATTTACCACAATTTAAATTTTGAGAAAAAAAATTAATAATCAAAATTAGCAAAAATTTATAGGATGGCTGAGACTGAATTTTTGAAGTTATTGATTTTATGTTGGGCTTAAGATTGGTTGTGGCAATACACAGAACAAAATAAAAAAATAAAATAGCAGA